>JAOWBP010001760.1:51366989-51390206 GCA_028571105.1 Tragopan temminckii | reverse complement strand
AGGAGGGGAAGAAGGTGACTAGCACTTACATGGCAATGGTAGACTACTTATGAAGTCCAAAAGAAGAGCCTATCCATTTTCATTCAAGAGTATACCTGAGTTTCCACTGCTTTGATATCCACAGAAAAAGGAAAGAAGGAGAGGAAAGGAGAAGACTAAGAATATTGACAATGCAAAGGAGCTTCTGCTCTCATTAAAGCCCCCCTGCTGCTGAAATTTCAGGCAATTTGCTAGTCAATGTTATTTCAATACCTGATGTGATCCATTAGCTGGGAAAGAATCCTCCTGAACCATCATCACTGGGCTGTGGCTGTGGATGGTATAATGATTCCCCCGTGGCTGTCTTTGTTTGTAGTCAGCGTTAAGGTCTCCTATGGTGTGCTTTGCTTAATACAGAGGATTTTGTATCAGTAACATACCTCTAAAAGAGAAGAACTGTTATCCAGTGAGATAGCAATTGTAAGAACCTTCTGTTTTTCCCGAGAGTTGTTTGTGTCAACCAACCTTGTGACAGGGTGCACCCAACTCTGTGTAAGTTAAGATTAGATTCTATTGGTTGCTGAGTATTTTGTGAAACATAAATACCAGTGTCATGTCTGCTTTCCAGGTATTATCAGCAAATCGAAAGTTACTGAATGCCATTATGCTCGTAGGCTGGGGAAATTTTGACTTTGCAAATTTACACGCTTCCACGACAATATAAATGGTAAGTATGTGCCACAGAGCAAAGCAAATTTTAAGTAATTGAAGTTTTCTACAGAAGTTTAGTACTGATAGATGATGCATTGGACTATTACTCTATTTTTAAAAAGGATATGGGGAAGCAACCTCTGCAATGCATGAAGAAACACAGAAAGTTCCAGTTTATAGCCACACGTGGTGCTTGGTGTGGTGGTAGCAGGACTCTTAAATGTATTCTCCCAGTGAAACAACAAACATTGCTAACCAGAAAATCTCAAACCCACTTGCATTGTTTGTCCTGACAGTATAGTACACATATATGGACAAGCATTTCTAGAGGAGAGGAATGTTATAACTTGAAAAAAATCCACATACTTAAGAAATTCACATTGTAATTTCTAACGATTCATTGACAAAATGTTGTTTATATAAATTCTTTAAAATTCCTGAAGCAGATGGAATTTTCAGTTGCCCTATAGCAAGTGTGTGTACCAGTCACCATTAACGTGTGCAGAGTTTGTAGGAAACTACCTCTAAGGAAATATCTTTTAGGGTTCTTAAGGATATCAGATGGCAGTCCTGGGGTGATAACAGAGGCCTGGAAAGTGCAGTCGCAGGACAACACAAGGGGCCCTCAGGCTGCTGCTTTTTATTGATTAGAACAGACGCAAGCTGGAGAGACTGATTTTAGATCATGACTAAAAAAAGCATATTGTTTGGCTTATCTGTGCTGATTAAAGGCATGAGAGATGCTGAGGTGTTTATCCTGGAGAGTGTTTAGACAAACAGGAATCTCCTGCTGGAGATTCATCATAGCATATCCAGAGTTGGAAGGGACCTGTAAGGATCATCAAGTCTAACTCCTGTATATTGTGAAAGATGGTAATGTAAACCAGGAGCTTCCTGTTAGATCTTTAGACAAACTGTGTGTGGAGGGCTCGGGTAAGTAGAGCAGGAACAGAAATGTGTATCAGCATATGAAAATTAACTATAACTCATTATGTAGGTGAAGTTGTGCTTGGATTGTGTTCGTAAGTCTGCAAGATAAATTGCAGTTCACTGGTACCATAGTTCAGAAGTTAATATGCAGAATTAATCAGTCTGATACTCTGTACTCTATGTACATGCACATATCGCCCTTAAATAAATTCTATCTGTACAACCATGAAAGGGATGTTGCAAGGAGCAAAAACTGAAAACAACAACTTTTAGCATTTGCTGTAGAAGAAGAGTGAGAGATGTGGGGGCTGAGCAGACAAAAAGAAACTGCAGTATTAATTTATATAGACATCTGGGAGGGATCACCAAAATATTATTTTTGCTTTGTTCTTTATGTGCTTTCTGTAGGAGGAGGTGGGTGCCTTCCTTTCTGCTTTTCAAAATTTTAAAATTTTAGTTTCAAATGCAAAATGTCTAGTTCAGATCTGGCAAAGGTCCAAAAAGATATTTTATGGAAAAACTAAGGACTTTCATATTTCAGATGATCTACTAGAAACTCAGCAGGGCTGAATCCATGTCAGAAACAGCATGCACCATCATGAAGTCCCTACTGAATTATAGCCTCACAGACTACAGCTCTGCATGCTCTCCTGGATATTAAGCAGAAAATGAATGAGTAGAAATGCTACTTCAGTAAGTATTTATCTAGAGGTGTTAATATAATTTTGGATCAGTCATTAGATACAAAGTTAACACCAGAGGACTCTTTGTGAGCCTCAGTCAACCCTGCTGTTACAAGTGAAGTGAGCTTGATGGAAACTGAAGCAGTGCAAATGAGGACTGGTATCATGTGCACAAGCAGCATAGGAAAAAAAAAAAAAAAAAAAAGATAAAGTTGAAAAACTATAGTGAACACAGGAAAGGTGCTATCAGTGGCCTTAGACTGTGAAAAATGGACCCTTAGAATTCTTTTAGAAATATTATACATCTAATGGTAGAAGCTGTTATCCAAGGGCTCCTCAGAAAAATAGTGCTTGGTAGCTGAGAATGTGTTCTATCAGATAGTGTTATTGTGCTCTTTATATCCATTGTAGTTTCCATGGAAATAAATAGGAGGCATTACTTTCAGAATGACCTCTTTTGTCTGTGGATGGGTAAACTGTGATTACATTTAAGATTTAGGAATAATATAGTACAGAATTAAGAATTATGGTAAGGACAAGTGTAAATTTTAAAATTTTAGGAAGGTTTTGGCTGCAGCTTAAGCAAGAGCTTAAATTAAATTGGATTCAGTCTGGAAATCTCCCTAGCTGAAATTCCAGAGCCAGAAGCCTCGATAGGGTTAGATCAGCAGTGATTTTGGCAGTATTAAAGGCAGATCAATCAAAACAATTCATAAACTTGATCCTAGTTCCTTTACTATTGTGGGAAATTGCCTTTATTAATATCTTCACAAATGTAGGGTATAAATACCTTTCTCCTATTGGCTGAGAGGTGGAACAGAAGCTCTTCTTGGAAGAGAACGAGAAAATGTATACTAGCCATCTCCATATTTATTTAATTGGGGGAGCAGGGGAGGGACACATTTATTTTTGTTGTGGTAGTTTTCTATTTGCTTATTTTATTTGTTCATTGGTTTTCCCTCTTTCCCTCATCAGTTAATTTTTGGTACATATTGGGAAATTTGAGAAATTAAGAAAATTTCTCTATAATCCTTCTTTTTTAAAACATCTGAGCTATACCAGGTTCTACAGCTTGTATTTGGCTTTCACTTTAATGTACAGTAAGGAAAACGTTCCTTATCAAATCCTTAATCCCTATTTTTGGTGGGTGAGACATGTTGATTATTTTTTTCTACTGTGAAATCTTCTGATGAATGGCTTCCGCTGCCTAAGAATTATTGTACCTTTCAGCTCTAGACCAGGTGGAGTGCTGCACTGCTGCATTTCAGAACAGATTTTCTGAAACTGTGTTCCCTATTCACAAAAATAGAAAAGGCAGCTCTTGCAGACAGGCATGAAAACAAAATGAGGAGTTAAGTTTAGTCATTATTTGAAATAATTCAGCAACAAAATCTCCTGAATTAACTCTTTATTACTGTATGAGTCTAATTATTATTTTATATGTATATATATATATATATATTTACTGCTTTCTGCTTTGTAAATAGATTGTATTGAAAAGCAGTATGGAAATGACCAAAAAATCTAAATGAAAGTAAACAAATGCTTAGGGCACCCA
Organism: Tragopan temminckii; assembly: GCA_028571105.1. Taxonomy (NCBI): domain Eukaryota; kingdom Metazoa; phylum Chordata; class Aves; order Galliformes; family Phasianidae; genus Tragopan; species Tragopan temminckii. The sequence goes on along the minus strand of JAOWBP010001760.1, from coordinate 51,386,345 downwards.
CCCATGGTGGAAAACCTGCATCTTAGGTCATTCTAAAGGTGTGGAAAGCCTTAAGTGCGTGTGATAATTTGAATGCATTATAGTGAATTGGATGCCAGGTATAAGGTGCTCAAGCTTTGAAATGATTGTGTTTCCTTAGCTGGCTTCTAGGATGTGGTATCTGTTGTAGTGGTGTTGGAATTCCTTTACCTAAAGAGATGAATAGAGTGGGGATTTCAGTTTGTTTGGTTTTTTACTTGTTTTGTGATGGTTCAGTTTTTTGTTTGTTTGCTTGTTTGTTTGTTTCTGTTATTGTTCTAATACCTGAAACTTTTCCATATCATAAGAAGGTGTTTAGAGCTTGCTGTCCGTGAGACTGGAACTGGATCAGCTGACATGGAGATGTGCACGGAGATGATCACTCCTGGAGATTGTATTAACATAGCACAGTCTCGTGTGTTCGTGTCTCTAAAGGTCATCCCAGACATGACAGAGCCATACCTTGCTGGCTTACAGCCTTGGCAGCCCTGTCTGATATGACAAGGTGAGTACTTTCTTCTTTGCTCCTGCTGATGTTGCCCAGAGCAGCCAGACTGGGAGAACGAGAAGAGCTTCATCTCAGCTGGGCCAACAAGTGTTTTTAATATCTGCCTTGGGTTTACGGAAACCTCTTCTCTCTAAGATGTTTCTGCAGAGATGCCTGAGGCTCAACACACTGTCAGTTTTATCAAAATGGTTCTATCAAGAAACTGTCAGCTGCATAAACACAAGACAGCATTGCACAGAGGATGTTATTCTACAGGAGGGTGAGAGCTCTGCTGATTTCATATACCCGTTGGCATGGATTTTTTCTTGCAAGTGGATGATACTTTCCTACCCATTGGGACTGCAAATTTAAATTCTGGTTGTCCTTGTTGTGCTCTGATTATTTTATGAAGGGCCTTGCTTTCCAATTTCATGCTGGCATACTAATTTGATAGTTATTTCTTTTCTAATTTCTTATTCTCAGACCTAATTTTTACACTCCCTCTAATTGTTTTTTATTATTACATTTACTGTTTTAAATTCTGGTTTCTCTCAGTACCTTAAGAATCTTGCTGCCAGTGCAGCATCTTTGCTATACCACTGTGCACACAGTGTTCACTGTCTGCATTTGCATAATGAGCTCAATTTTGTTGGCTGATTACTTTGTGGAAAGAATTGAACATTTAACAGATAATAATTGCAATCTATCAAACTACACAGTCACCTCACAAGTGATCACAGTATGTTTGCTAAAACTTCTGCTGAATTTTATGAGCTCTCATTCTCTGTATTGAAGTCTGACCAGAAACTTTACCTAACATTCAGTTCTATTACAAGAAAACCCTGGATCTTAACAGGCCACTTGTTCTGATATTATCAAAACCAAAAGATTTCTCCAAATAAATAAATAAATAATAAAAAAATTCTTTGCTAATAAATTTTTTAATAAATTTGTTATTTGTTAAAGGTAATGATGTATCTTAATATAGTGCTACTTTGAGGCCAATAGAGAAAGCAGCTTGCAGGTGGAAGATGATACTCCTCAGTATAGCATGTCAGTATTGCATTATGTTGTCAGTGGCTGCTTGAAGCTCTGATGAAAAGCAGTTGGTGCTGAGAAAAACCACAGTGCAGTCTGCAACAGCACTGCAGAATAAATCCAGATGAGTAGCTGTCATGCACGATTCCACCACTCCTGCAGTGCAGGATGGTTTGGAAGCTTCAAGTCTGCTGCACGTTGAAGGTGATGACGATTAGTCAAGATGTAAGAGTAGTTTCAGTGAGAGACAATGCAGTTTGACTCCAAATGATTTGGCTGAAAAGTCATTAAATTTTATTTTCCTGGGAGTCCAAGAAGTTTGAAGTATCTAGAAAAGACTATGGTTTCCCCTTGCCTCCATAATCTGTACAAAATGAATTTCCTAACAGTGTTTGAATGACTCCTAAGTGGTTTAGACAGATGGTCCTACTGGCCTCAGGGGTACATAATTTCCCTTGGAAGGAATTCCTTGCCAAAACTGTATTTATTCCAAACCTTGGTTTCCTATTTTCTAACAAGAAGTCTTTCTTTGTTGATTTAGAGACAGAGCAAAATAGAGACATTGTAACTAAATGCCACTTCAAATCAAAGTGGGGAATAAGCACATTTGGACATGAAAGCTGCAGCTAGGAGGTCCATGACGCCGGCTGTGGCAGTATACTGGGTTGTTCACAGCATGAGGTCTCACAAACCAAGAGAAGGTTAACCTAAGAAAGACTTCCGAATGAAAACTGTGCTGCAGGATGTTGTCTCAGTAATTCCACGAAATGTACTTTATCTAAACAATAGAGAATTTAGAGAGGGAAATTCAATTAGATGAATGAAAATATGACAAAATGGGCCCTATTAGTTAAATGATTACATTCTCTTTTTTCATCTTTTTTACTGCCTTGCTTGAACCTTTCATCTTCAACTCTAGAGAGCAGCTGACATATGGATTTTGTTATTCAGCCCTCCTTCTCCTTTCAATTAATGTTACCTTTACCAGCATGATTAGACCCTCATCATCCTGTTTTACTAGAAATGTTACTTTCTTACAGCAGCAACCTTACATGCAGACATGGTACAGAGGGATGCTGCCGTATACATAGATCTTTGTATTGGCTTATAAGTGTCTGTATTAATCTAAAGAAACACGTTTAAAGCAGAGTCCATTTTAAATGCAGCTAGCTCCCACAAAATGGATGATTATGATACCACAATGTTCTCTGACTTAGAACGTGGGAAAAAAACAAGAGCAGATAAAAGATTTTGAGAGAAAAGAAAAACGTGAATTTCTTTCAAATGGTTTATTTTCATTGGAGATTTTTTTTTTTTTCCTATGTTTATTTCTTTAAAAGTCTACCACAGAAATACCTGCTATCCCCACTCATTGTTCTAGGGTAATTTCATGTGTTCTCCTTGTCTCGTTCTATTTCTAAGCAGGAGACAAACCTGATGAAATATTAGTCAAGTGTCAGTGCCCAATTTAACCCCATCTAAACTAATTTTTCAAACCATGCTGATTCCTCCCTGTGCACAAGTACATTTGAATTTAAGCTTTAAGAATTTTTTTTTCTACTGAAATAGAATCAAACTGCATTATACTTCTTTAATTTACTGGTTGGTTGGTATTGTACGAACAGGGAAGGTGAGTTTTTCCTGTCAGTCTCCTCAGTGTATTGACTCTTTTTGAACAGTCCTTATTAGCTGAAGCAATAAAACTGATACCTTATTCATGATCTGAAATTAAAAGACTTGCTCTGTGTTAACTTAGAATTTGATCAAAAGCGGAATCCTAAAGCACATGCTGTGTGTGTCTGGAAATAGCATTTTAAATGATTGGAAACTAGGTGCAATGTTGTAGCTTTGAAATAAGAGTTGCACCTCTGTATATTTATGTGTGGTCAGTTAATAGATAAAATGCCAGAAATGGTGTCATGAATATAATTCACTGATTTGCAGAAATCGTACAAATGTTGCAGTTCAGCAAATGACTTCCTTACAGCAAATAAATGCTAGTTCCTTCTCCTGATGCTAATATAATGATGTTATGTTTCAAACAAGTTTTGATTTTCTATATGCTCAGACTAGTTCAAATTGCACCTATGGTTGTAGCCTAATATGGGATATATTATAATTTGAAGTGGAAAATGCTTTTTGTTGTTATTGTCTTCTTGCCATGGAGTTATCTTGGGCTGTGGAACTTAGAATAGCAAACTTGCCTTGTCCCTGCCTTTCACAACAAAGTCCTTCATGCTTAAACCTGGTGCTAATTCTGGTTGATGTACAGTATGGCAGTTGGCCATATCAAGATGCGTGCATCCTAATTAGCCTGCTTCACCAATTGACCCAGATAAGTCTCCATGACCTACTTGTCTCAGTCTTTATTTACCACTCCATCAGTTTTTGGGTCATCTGAAAATGCTGTGAAGGAGGGTGTTAGAATCCCTTCCAAATGACTGGTTACATTTCAGTCTCTGCTGGTGCAAGTCCTGTTAGATGTCCTTGCCCTGGGCAAATGGATGAGCCTGATGAGCCTGATGAGCCTGCCTCTTTCCTTAGAAAATGTAGTTTGAAATAATTGCTTTCAGCGGTTGTTTTTTAGTAATGATGTCCATTAATATGCTTTTTTTCTCACATCATGGTAGACCCACAGATTTCTTCCCTAGGAAGCAGCTGCTCTAACTCAATCTAATGAAAGAGGGACCTGCCATAGCCTGAGCTTAACATTAACCAAATTTAGTTTATTGTGAAATCAATGGAATATTGCTGTGGATTAACTGGACATTAAGACAACACAAATTGATTTGGAGAAACCAAGACTGCTTATCTGTCGACTTAGTGGCTGTTTGAGTTGAACATCTTAAAACAATGAAAAGTGGAGTTCAGAGTATAACTGTCCTGACTTTGATCTAGGTTTTTTTTCCGACCAAATGCAAACAATGTGTTTTTCTCTTTTAGTTACTTCCACTTCTGATATTCCCCTTGTTGCGTGAACACAATATATGGCAATTAGGAGGCTAACTGCTTCTGCCTACAGATCTGTCATCTTTACACAACCAGGTGAGCATTACTTGCATTTTTTAGATGATAGGTGCTCAGAGTTTTCAGGAGTAAAATAACTGTGAAAGATGTCATGGCAGACACGAGCTAGTGAAAATTATTTCTGTACATTACTGATTTCATCCCAAATGGCTGAGTCATGCTGCAGAAGTGGCAGAAGGAGGTGGTCTGGAAATGTCTCTTAAGCTTAATGCAGATGTTTCAATTCAGTATGGCATCCCAGCTCACACATAGCAGGGTGCAAGAAGCAGAGACGGCAGTACTTCTCTAACTCCCTATAGTAGGAGACCAGGTCAGGACTGCTGATATCTTACTTGGGGTCTTGTGTTCGCCTACAGATGGCTTCTCAATTTTTCCAGGTCGTGGTTTTATTTAGTGTTCCCATGTTACTTTTTGTTCTTATTGTTTCCTTTAAGTCATATTTTGTTTTGCTTGTTAGGTACAAGCACAAAAACTCTTACCCTTCATTGCTTACACTGGGGGCACTTCGAGGATTGGAGACAATGACATCTAAAAACAAAGAGGGGGGGAAAATACTGAAAGGTAAATATGATAAAGATGAAAATTAGGGAAAAAGAAATTGAGAAACTGGAAAAATCCATATAGATTTAGAGACAAAAAATGTCCACAGATAGAAGGCTTACAAATACAGATAGCTATTTATTTTACATTTTTCCTGTGTTTATTTCCCTGAAAAAATTTGTGTTGTTTAGTATAGAGAGAAATTTTCAAGTACATATAAGCCAGCAAGGCTGGGTGAGGCTTCAAACCAAAGGTAACATGGCATCAGTTTGTCTTCAGATATCTGTTGCTAAAATGGTCATTTGTCTCTAGGCTGTGCTTGATCCAAAGGAGACACTAATGGTTGATGTTCTGTTTCTTATAGTGCACAGTAGAATTTTATGTTATTATCAGATACTAATATTTAGCATTTACATAGAATTTTCCTGCACTAAATGCTTTACAAATACGGTCTAATTAATCATTTCAGCTCCTTTCATGGACTGTATGCTACTGTAGCTGTTTGGCAGATGGGGAAACTGCAGCTGATTGAATTGCTGGAGGTAATGTATTAAGTGCTATTGTCAGTAGCAGCACTTAGTGCTCGGGCTGTGTGGCTTTATATTTGTATTCAACTCATCTTCCTGATTACTGTGTAGTGTACCTTTTTGCATTGATGTGATGCAACATTGACGAAACTCATTGCTATTGAGGGTCAGCTCTGCAGTTTGCAGCTCTTTCTTTGCTAGGGGATGAAGAATACAAAGTGGCAGCTATTTAGCTGGTAGAGTCCCAGAGTTATCCAAAATGCACAGTGTAGAAGCTGTATTTCCTAACAAGTATCATTTGCTGATAAAGGAATTGATGTCTGGAGTGGATAACTAGGTGTTTCTGGAATTATATAGACTGGAATGAGATACGCAGTCACTACACTGCAACATATATTTTATATTATCGGGTGTATATTTCTCTGTTCAAACACCTACAGCAAGACATCCTAAAGCACACTGGAGCTCAAGATCTCCAGGTTTTTCATAGACGTAAGGATTTCTGTGTGTTGTTTTTTTGTGTTTTTTGTGTGTTTTTTTTTTTTTCCAGTTGGTGAAGGGAAGCAAAGATTTCTCCACTGAAAATTAATATGCTTCTTAACCTAAAGTGCTTACTGAATTTCATATATTGATTTTGAGTGAGTGAAATAGTACTTCAATTTTATTTACTTTCTGGCAGGAAAGTGTGGTGTAGTATTTTCCAGAGAATGGCTTTCCTGCATATAGTCCTTATCACCTCCCCTTTTTGGAACATAAATAACCACATTAAAGCACTAGGGCATTTGATTCAATGCCGTCTATATGTCCGTGATCTTATTAAACTTAAAGTTGTCCATAAGGGTGGGTTTACACAGTGGCGTCCCAGTGAAGCCTGAAGAGATGTGGCACAAATTTCAGTGAGCTTTGTGTTACTTTGAATGTGTGCTAATTACTGTACAACCAGCCCGTCTTCAATTATGTCAGCGGCATTCTGCCCAGCAACTGGGGGAAGATGGGGAGCTCAACTTGGAATCTAATTGAAGATATGTTTTCTTTCTTTTTCCTTTTGTTTCTTGTATTTCTTTTTCTTTATTTTTCTTCCTTCCTTTCTTTCTGTTGTGCTGAGTATTTACGAGCAAGTTGGAACGAGACTGATGCACGTTCCTTTGGCTTTTAAGTGATTGATGTAACATATTTGGTCCCACTTCAGCTTTACATTAAAACGAAGTCAAGAATTAGCAGCAGTTCACTGCAAAATCAGCGATTTTGATCTCTGGTTTAATTACGGAACATGAAAGGATTGGTTATTTCAGATATAACTAACTGCAACCGCTTACTTAACAAGGTAGGCTATTAATTTGATAAATTTCTGAAATTTGAGACAGCTCTGCATTTTGAAAGACGTTTGTGCAGTTCTTTTGATTCAATAATACACAACATCCAGGTTATTTTAAGTTCCAGTGTGAATATATGCGTGGTTTTTATTTTCCATTTGAGATACTGCGCAGTATTGCTGGTTCACAGCAAGTGTGCCCAAAGCGCCAACCATACCCTGCAGTACACCAGGCCCAGCACTGCTGCCAGGTGAGGGGAGGGGTTGTTCCCTCTGCGCTGTGTGGCTGCACCTCCAGCACGGGGTGCGGGTTTGGGTGCCACAACATAAGAAGGAAGTAACAGAGAACGTCCAAAGGAGTGCTGTGAGGGTGGGGAAGGGACTGGAGGGAGAGCTGTAAGAAGAGCACTGAGGTACTTTTGTTTGTTCAGCCCAGAGCAGAGGAGGATGAGGGAAGGCTGCATGGCATCTGCAGCTCCTCACAGCTGAGCTCTGCTCTTTGTGATAGCAACGGGGCCTGAGGGAAGGGCATGGAGCTGTGTCAGGGGAGGGGCAGCTGGGAGTTAGAAGGTTCTTCACCAGAGGGCGGTGGGCCTGGAACAGGCTGCCCGGGGCAGTGATCACAGCCCCAGGTGCTGGAGTTAAGGAGCACTGGGACAGTGCACTCAGGTATAGGGTCTGAATTTTGGGTGGTGCTGTGTGGACTCAGGAGCTGGACACCATGAGCCTTGTGCATCCCTTCCAACTTGGGATATTCTATGGTTCTGACTCTGCGAGTGCTATGGACAACCAATATAAATCTCCCTCAAAAAAATGTAAAGAAATCACAAAAAAAAAAAAACAAAAAAAAACCATATTTTATTTATTCAGTGCTTATTCACAATTATTATTATTATTTTTGTAATTTGGTTATTTTAAAAAATATGCCAAAATAAGTCATCATGATTTTTAAAAAGAGACTTTTATAAAGGTTAAAAGAACAGATTTATGCAATTCTTAACATTCTTTGACCATAGTGTCAAATACTTGGTTTCATCAGCTGTTTTCAGAAATCTGTTCTCATACTTTCCAGCCTCTCTTATCAATGTAAGTAAACCAACGCGATTCACAAAAGGCCAAAAATATGTGAAATGTTTTTTTGAAGACGGGAAAAGTTAAACCCATGAACTTAGGAAATGCATAGACAGGAAAATAGAAACTAGTGGTGAAACCTTTATCCATGCTGCTTGCTCTCTGTTTACATATAATTACAGAAATTCACTGCAGATTGTAACATATTTTATAATTTGAATATGTATGTGCTCTTACATTCACTTTATCTAGTGAAGCTATTTTTCATGGTACCGTTTAGTGTAACTCGGGAAAGAGTGGCAGTGATATTGGATAAGTCTAAATTCTACGTTTCTTGTTTCTTCTGTCTTTTAAAAAGATGTGATTTATCATATTCCCAATTCTAATCAAAGTATTTCTGAAAGTCCAAATATTCTGTAAAGAGAATGTTACTGAAGGTGTTGATAAAACATTGTAATTATTTCCTTAGTTCTTTAACCAAACAAAGGACTACCTAATGCTTAACTTTCATTATGTAACATCACCTTGTAATGTTGCCTACATGACTAGCACATATTTGGGGAATTTATAATTCTTAGTTATTAAACTACCTGCAGCAGGCAGTTGACCAATTATGCTGGCTACATAGACTTCACCCCCTCAAAAAAGACTTACTTATTCCAGTAAGAGTACAGCTCATAAGTAAGTTTTTGCTAGAGAAGATGCATCTTGTTTCATTTAAAATGAAGAAATTTCATTGGAAATATCAAGACAAAATATAAGATACAGAACAATTTACTAACTTGCTAAGTGAAGTAAATACCATAACCAAAAATTTCTTTAAATGTAACTACATGAGCAGGGCATTTCACTCTAAAATTGAAGCAGTGCAACAGTTACTTTTGCTGAAACTAAACTGGTATTCAAAGAAAGGATAGCTCTCGTAGCAAAAAGATATATTCAGTATTAGTGTGGAAGGTATGAAGAGGAAGCCCTCCACGCAAAATCCTTAATAAAGCCATTACTTCTTTCTTCCATTAACTCAACCTTAATCTTGGACTTGCCTACTGTTCATGACTTTTGGAAGCAGACTGCTTCCCACTTCTAAAACTGGAAGATAAAATGACAGTAACTGCCTAATCAACAGTTTGGGAGCCAATTCACAACACAGGAAAAGCTTCCTTGGTGAATTTATTCAGTTACAAAGAGTAATTATGCACCACTTATAGTACCTATCCAGACTGCCTTTGAGCCTTTTTATGCATTGTTCTATCACCTGGTATAAAATTCTTAGTAGACAATCTAGAAGATGTCATCCAGTTGTATTCTAGACTACTTTCTGAAAAGATGGGCGCCTTATACCTGCGCAAAAGGATATTGAAACTTCTGAAGTCAGAGTAGCAGAAAATTATACTGATGAGGTAGTATGCAAGAAACAGATGAAAGTCCTCACCACCGCAATGCCATTTGTAGTAGAGAAGGAAAAAAAAAAAAAAAAAAGAGTCAAAGAGAGATGATTGTGAGCAGTGGGAATTTGTATGTCTACTGAGAGAATTCTTAAAAGCACAGATGAACAAAAGAGCACGCAATAAATGAGCAAGTAAAATTCTCGCAAAGTGAAAAGAGTAAGTAATCTGCAGATACTAGAGAGGGTGTAGAGTGAGACAGGAGAGGAAGCTTCTGCTTAGCTGGTGACTGCTAGGATGTGCTTTACATACTTTTCCTGTGGTGGAGGTAGTAAAAAGAGAAAGGGGAAATGAAACAAAGTCCACAGTGACCACTAAGGTGAGTCTTAAGTATATGCAAAGAAAACTAGCTCTGTCTCATATAATTTTTTAATTCACTGGGAGAACTCTGTTATCTGCTACATACTGAACAGACTAGTTTTCCTCCCCATCCATTTCATGATGTCAGTAACCAGAAATTTTTTTGTTCTATTTGAATATTAGGTTTTATTTGCATATGACTATGAAGTTCGGCAGTTAGTAAACCATTAACTATCTTAAAAGTCTACTTTTCATATTATCTCACGCGGGCATTGTGAAGGTAACATTTCTACACAATACATTCATTTTTTGAAATTTTAATGTGGACATGATGACTGTATGAAAAACAGGAGAATATGATAACTTCTTATTTTCCACCTACAACCTACCTACCTGCAAATGCTCAAGGAATTTCTCCTCCTAGCCAAAAACTATCATCTTATAAGACATAATTTCAACGAAAACCAATGCTATTTATTAATTAATTTTACACACATATTGCTATCTAATTTACAGTTATTTATTGACTCAACAGCATGTTTGGTGCTTTGAAATATGGATTCAGAAAACAACTAATAATTGGTGCACAAATAGTTACATTTCTTATTTTCTTAATTTCTTAAATAATACTTAGCAGTGACATAATGTAATACAGAAAAGAAAGTTGTTAGAATATTTACTTAGCTGCCTTTCCTAGAGCAAATGGGATACAGCATTCTTCAAGAAAATCATGTTTGTTCTAAAATTCAGCCAATTTCAACAATGTCAAAATTTCACCTACACTGGTAAAAAGTGTAAGGCAGAATTATCAGTCTTCTTTCATTCCATGCATTTGATCACTCCACTTTCTCAACCATATTCACAAAGACAAAAGACCTGTGTACAAAGATTTATTTTTCATTTATTCACTTCTCATGCATATGAATTATGCACTGTTGCTTCTAAAAAAAAATTTTAAAAAAATCACTTTGTCAGACCCATACAGAATACAGAGGTTTCAGGACTGTGCTACATGAATATGACAGTGATGCAATGATTTGCAAACAGGTTCTAGGCATTTTAAAGAAAAATTTCAACAATCTGGGTTCTGAATCTACTTTATACAAAACAAAAATGAAGCTATGCATGTGATCAGTCTGGGAAAATACTGTATTTTTAGGTCATCCAATTTCAGAGAAGAGCTTTTGTGAAAACTATATTCTGAAAACCCTCCTTATTTATTTTACAGTATGTACATATACACAGCCTGACTTATTTTAGTGCATATTTTTATATGAAATAATCAACATTCTTTTACAGAATGTAACCAAAGCTAGAAAATCTGTCATGCTTTATCTACGTGTTCTGCACTCTGATGTTCCTCATGTCTTTTAGCAGCATGGGTCTGTAGATCAGCTCCAAACTTTCCATGTATTCTAAATAATCAGTCACTCGAAACCCATGGAGTGCTTCTTCCTGCACAAATAGACACAGAAAATAAGCTCAGAAAAAAAAAATGCATTATTAAAATTTAAAGAATTACGGGCTGCTAAAGAGAGTTAATTTTATACTGCTTACAGTACAATATACACATTTTAACACATTTAATTTAAAAATTAAGCATATCCGCTTAGTACTTTCCAATTAACCTTGTGGAAACAAATGTTATTCATCTTATTTTTGGAGAGCATGAGATATAATGATTTATAATGAAAACAAAGTGAGCTTTAAAAAAGCAGTCAGGTACTAAAATATTATTTTTAAAAACTTTTATACCTGCACATGGTATAGTGAAGTTTATTAATGTAACTTTTGTATCCAATTACGTTCTCAATAAAACCAGGAAAGTAATGCTATGTACCATTTTTATAAGCAATAATAAAGATGAATTCTTAAGTAAAAACAGAATAAACCCTTCTGCTTGACAAGATAGTCAAGATGGGTTTGTTGAGGCAGCAGGTTATACTGCTTTTGGTTCATATGTGAAAATCATAAAGCTATCCATTTTCATCATTTTCGGAAAGGATTCAATAAAGGCCAAGCAATGAATTTAAAACTCAGTTAACATGGAAACTTCAAGGTATCTCAGAAGGATCAGAACTACGAGTACCCCATCCCGGCCAACAGACAAACTCAAAAGAGAGAAAAATGTGTTCATTGACAATTCATTATTTATACTTTCTTTCTGGCACAGAGGAAAGGCAAAATACAGAATAACAGAAGATGATCTTTATGAGTTTTTTATCTGTATTCTGTTACTAGGAGAACACGTTAAAAACACTCCCTCAAGTCTCAGGCATAACATCGTCTGAACTGACAGCAAAGTTGTCTCCAAGTTCTTTAAGTGCAAATGAAAGTACATTTGTATTTTAAAAATAAAATATTTGTTTTTAATTTTATTAGCTAGCTATAACTAGCTCTACTCTTAAAGAGTGGTCAGGCACTGGAAAGGGCTGCCCAGGCAAGGTGGTTGAATCACTTTCCCTGGAGGTGTTCAAGAATCATGTAGATGTGGTACTAAGGAACACAGGGAACATGGTTTAGTGGGCAATATTGGTGGTAGGTGGACGGCTGGACTGGATGATCTTGGAGGTCTTTTCCAGCTTTACTGATTGTATGATTCTACGATTCTACTCATTAGGTAATCGCAACAATGGTGAACTGCTGTCAAATCATCTTTTCGTGGCATATAATGCATGTGAGACATTTAAAAACAAATTACTATCAGCTCTTGTAAGGAAAACAGGCAAATGAACTTGTTCATAGCGCAAATGATCACTGCTAGTATGAAGTTCAAGCTGTGACATCGCTTAAGAAAACATAAAATTAATTTCAAGGGGCTTGTTTTTTCTTTTATTTTGAAACTTAGTTTATTTTCCTAGAGTAGTTTAAATTTCCACTTATGAGGGAATTGCTCCACTAGAATAATCAACGTTTGTGAATGTTGTGCTGAGAAATTACAGGCTAAGACTCAAACCTAAATTTGCATATTTCAACAAAAGGATAGTTCTCTAATGCCTCTGCAAGTATTAAACCCAGGTAAACCCATAGTGAAATACATACTATATCTGGAATTGAATAAAATGACAGAGTAACTTTTTTCTTCTTGAAATAAATTAAGAGCTATCAAAAGCAAGAGTATAATGAAAGTGTATCACTAACTCTTCTTTTTCTGCAGTTCTCTCCGTGAATTGTAAATACTCCAGTACTACATTAATATAGGGTTCTCATTAATTTAACAGCACCATGACAAATCTCTAGCCTGCTCACACTATGGGTGACAGCGTGCAAATTGTATTATATAATTTACATCAACTGTGCTGGTTAATGCCAACAAGATTAAGTTGTTTTCAAGCTTGTACATTGATCAAAAACAGTCAAACAAAATGATGTACTCATTAGACTGTATACCAAACATTTTTAAGAAAAATGACTTAGTTGATGTATTATTCATATTCAGAATAGTTTGGTTGGAAGGTATCTACAAAGATCATCCAATCCAACTGCCTGACACTTCAAGCATACTACTGAGGGCACTGTCCAAATGCCTCCTGAATGTGAACAGGCATGAGGCATCAATCACCTCTCTAGGAAGCCTGTTCCAGCATTTGACCACCCTCATGGTAAAGCAGTTTCCTCTGTAAACTTCACCTAGCTCAGCTTTCTGCTGTTCCTCCCCTGCCAACAATGACCAGGAGCAGAGCACAGTACCTCCTCCTGCTTCCCCACCTCAGGGAGCTACAAAGAGCAGTGAGGTCAGCTCTTGGCCTCCCCTTCTCCAGACTGGACAACCCAACGTCCTCAGACTCTCCTCACAGAACATACCATCCAGTCCTGCTATGAGCTTTGCTGTCCTCTTCCAGATGCATTCAAGTACCTTAATATCTCTCAATATTTAAAAACATAAGATGTATGCTAATCTGAAGACTATGATGCAGGGACATAGCTCTTAAAATAACTTTGACTGGAGAAAAAAAACCCAAAAAGGTAAAAAAAAGAAAAAAAACCAAAAAAACAACTAAGAATATCTCAGGAAGAAGACTTCTATCAGCTACTGTGATGACAATAAAAGGGAAATTTTGAAATACAGTACTTATACTAGTGACGACGCTAAGTTTATGAATTACTTCAGTCAGTAAGTGACATCTGTAGGAAATGTATGGAGTCTTGTGTCATTCAGAACATAAGCGTATTTCTTTTATTATATTCTGCATGTGAATCTGCCTGTCATGTTTAAAAAAAAAAAAAAGCAGAATGGTTCTCACTTTGTATATTCAGCTTTTTTTTTTTTAACTTCTGGTTTAACAACTGCATCCACCATTGCAGCTTAGCTTGATTCTTTAAATATCATTTAGGAAACAGGCAGCAAATAACTGCTTTAGGTTAAGAAGCATATTAATTTCCAGTACAGAGATCTTTGTTTCCCTTCAACAACTGGAAAAAAAAATCACAAAGAAATCCTTACTTTAAGAAAAACCTGGAGATCTTGGGCTTCAGTGTGCTTCAGGATGTCTTGCTGTAGGTGTCTGAACACAGAAATACATATATAAACCTGATAGTCAGGGCCGAGGAAAATACATGTAGCGATGTAATGACAGATCTCACTCCAGTCCATGTAATTCCAGAAACACTGAGTTATCCATTGTAGACAAATCTAGATGACAATGAAATTATATCTAATTAAATCACTCTAGACATTCAGTCTAGATAATTAATCAGCATTATCTTCTAACTTTTCTATACTACAGCCTTTTTCTCCTACAACAGTAACCTACTTATTAAAGGAAAAGGGATGAAAATACAGAAGAGGTCGAGAATCACTATATTTTGTTTGTTTATTTTTAAATCACAGACTCAAATGGCGTTTCACTATTGTATTTTTCTTACTTTGGAACAGAAATAAGCTCCCTTATTGTGGTGAGAGAGCCTATGCATTAGCAATCTAATTCTTTGTTGCACAAAACAGTTTGTGCTTCATCATGATTGTAGTCTACACAATGCTCCATAAATTATATTCTATATTTTTAAAGCACTACTTACTGTAGTAAGCAGGAAAAAGCTAACATTACAGACAAATTCTCTAGTGACATCTCATTAGTATAAAAGTTTTCTTTTGTTTTTTAACCTGACTTTAAAAGTAGCCTTTATAAGATGAATTTTGCTTTAATATCAACTGAACTGCTTTCTATCCCGAACTTTTCACTTCCTTCCCATGGAAAACACAGAAAATTATTCCGAGGGATAAGATATTCTAATTATTTTTAATGATACATAGGAGTTTCTAGTATCTCACCTTTATCAGATTTTCCGGATGAATATGTAATTAGCTCATTAGATCATTAGCTGCAGTACATTTTACAAAAGTCAGTTGAAATCTGTGTTAAAATACTCTAAGTCACTATGCAATTCAACATTCTCTCTTGCTGTTTCATAAACACCACACAAGTGCTGCACAGAAAAAAAACGCAGTAGTTCCAACTTAAACTCTGAATTTCTTTTATTTTGTGGACTTATTCCACAAGAGAAGTTGACGATACCTTGATATTTCATCATTTACCTGGGATGGAGTGAAACCAGACATGTGGAAGGCAGAGAAGACAAGTGGCAACTCTGCTTTCAGCAACATCTCAATGTAGTGAGCACTGCAAAAGTAGACTGGATGGATGCCAGATTCCACTGTGGTAACAGGCAGGTGCATCTAATTAAAAACAACATTGAGAAAAAAAGATCAGATCATAGAAATGTATAACTGTAAGATCCCTTTCTGAGAATAATGTATAACAATACATGAAATTACTTGTATGATAAGTCATCCCAATTATTTTAGAGGTAAGAAATAAAATAAACAAATAGAGAAAAAGATAATGTTATCAGCTAGCAAATCATGCTGTTAAGCTAAGAAAAATCCAAAATTAGAAGCTCTTATACATCCTGACTACTTGTTTGCATTAGCAATTTAAGTCTTTACTGCACGTATGCTTTAATTTTCAAAGAAGGTATGGAGAAAATGTTACTGTATTTTAAACAAATACTAATTTTTATTTATTTATTTATTTTTGCTGTTTTACTGGTGGATAAAAAGTGGAAATTCTATGGTATTTACTGTTGATTCCTATATGCATGCTTTTTTTTTCAGTAAGCACAGCTGGTATAAGTGA
Source organism: Tragopan temminckii (assembly GCA_028571105.1). Classification (NCBI taxonomy): domain Eukaryota; kingdom Metazoa; phylum Chordata; class Aves; order Galliformes; family Phasianidae; genus Tragopan; species Tragopan temminckii. The sequence continues at coordinate 51,370,443 of JAOWBP010001760.1, read as the reverse complement.
AATTCTGTTTTGTTCTACGAAAGGAACAGAGGTTAGCCATATATTGTCAGTGTTTGGCTTCTAGCTAATGAATCTTTGGCTAATGCAAGAAGGTTAATGTACATCCTTTGGAGCTTTCCACCTTTCAGAGGCAGGCAGCATTACAGCCTAATGGGTGCATAGTACTCATTCATGTTTTGGCATTTTATTTTAATTTACTGTGTGAAAATTATGCAAATAGGTTAATTATTTAATTTTCTCTTTGTCTCTTCAAGATGTGAAAGAGACCTCATGTAAGTATTGAGAATGAATGTTAGTACTGCAGCAACCCTGCAATGCTGCTTAGATCTTGTACAGAAGAAGACAAATTCTTAGTACTAATGATGTTCAGCACAATTATATTCACATAATCGAGCAAAACTGCATTTTGTTAGCAGCTTCAAGTCTGGACTCAGCATTGTGAGTGGACCAATAGAGTTATTTCTCGTGAAAAGACTCATCAATTCACATGCACAGAGAACTGCATATAGAAAAGATGCAAAATACAGAACTCACTGATAACACATATTTTGTAATTTATGGTCAAACCATTCAAGCCAATGTGACAGTGCACAAAGTCAAACTGAAAGGGTTTTGTTTTTACATAGATGATGTCATATCTAATCAAATATTAAAATCATGCCGCCTATACTACAAATTTGATTCAAAAATATTAATAATTTCAAATTATAAAGCATTCAGAATTTGGGCATTAATAATTTTTCAAAGTAACTAAATATGTTTTAGTGGTTTTATCCATAAAACTGAATTTTACTGAAAAAACTAATGGATGAACTTGCACACTATTAAAAAAAGGTCATTAACACACACAAAAAATGCCACATAGCCTTCACATCGCATTTAATGGTGCTACAAGGTTTATCTTACTTCATCTTTAAAATTCAGTGAGACTGTCTTGCCATCAGTCCACCTGTACTTTCAAACAACCATTTAAGTGAATGTCAAATCTATATTTTTCTGAGATTTGCTTTTTCATGTCACACATTCAGCTAGAGACCTTTAATGAAAACTTAAAGCAATAAAATAAAATAATAATAAAAAAACCCACAACAGTTGAGGAAATTGGTGAAGTCTCCTTTGAAAAACTTTAAAATTTGCCATTCAGAAAGAATCAGCTTTTACATTCTTACAGACATATGCAGTCTTGGTATCCAGAGAAACGCTGAAACAAGAAGATGAGAAAATTGCTGGAGAAACGTTAGAGTTTTCTCTCCATCCCCTGACATTATGAGGAACACAGAAGATGCAAACCAGTCATAGCCAGCATAGCGTCCCTGCAAACAGCCTGCATTTTCTTAGTTAAGGAATTCAGGCAAAGAACTCTGCACTGCCATTCAGGAATTGCAGACCCCCTCCCCCAGGTCCAAACAGAACTAAGAGCTGGTTTGTTATAGATGTTACAGGGGAATAGAGCTGCACAGAAAGCAGCTTCTAAAGGCACACCTGTCTCTACAGATAAAATAAGAGAATTATTTGAGCTATTTTCCCTGTAGTCTACTTTTTTCCAGTCTGTAAGTAACTGAACCAAATCAGCAAAAGAAAAGAAAACCCAAGAGAAATCTGTAAATACAAAACCTTTACATCAAAACAAGTGTGCCTACAGTACGAAAACTAAGAATGGTGAAGAAGAGGAGGAAAATGGGAATTGAAAAGATTAAGGGAAAAAAAAAAAAGGAAAAAAAAAAAGAAAAACTGTCAGAAGAGAGTTTAATTATATTCTGACCAATGTGCCTGAAGTGTACTTCAATAGTGAAATTAAGTCTAATGCTTGAAGAAAAAAGATTAGAAAGGGTTTTTTTTGTTATGACTTCTGACATTTTTAGATCTTCTATGGAACATTTTTTTTTAACAATAAAACATTCTGATCAAACAGGCACAGATTATTACACAGGAAATATCAATAACACTGTAGACACTGTGGAAACACCACAAATATTTATTAATGCTCAAAGATGTTTTGTTCCAGACTCCTTACCACAGATGGAAAGATGTGTAACAAAAATGAATGAGACACAATTTTAACAAAAAAATGGAACAGACAGCGAAAGATCTAATAGTGCATTGACTGTGCATTTTAACATTTTTAAATCTGTGTTTTTTCTGTTCATGCAGTATTTATTACACATACATCAAAAGCCCAGATTGAGTGTTCAAATTCTACTGCCATTAAGAAAGGATACGAAGTGAGGATACCACAGCTCTCTGCTGTTGTTTCAGAAACTGCTCACAATTCATTAATACAAAGCACAGCTCATTTTCAGCATGTTCTTTTAGCAAGTTCAGATGTTTTCCATATCTAACACAGAAAGTTAAAAACTGAAATTTAGGTTAAATACATTTTTAAAATTCTAAAACAAAAACAAGAACTCTTATTTAACAGGCCTGTAAAAGATAAGAAATCATAGCACTGATCATCAAAAACAGGATACAGTAGATGTATAAAAATGGTTTCATAAAAGTTACTATCCTTCATTTAGGAAGGACACACCCCAAACATTTTATACTTGGTGTTAGAATTCCTCACCTAAATTCTGTTACATTCAAAATTTCAGAAATTGCGGTGGGAAGGAGCAAGAACTCTAATGATACACTTTCATGATTCACTTTCCTCTTGTATATTATTTAGAATTCCATCTATTTTATAGGTAATTATTTGCATCAGAATTCAAATATTAATGCTACAGATAACAATCTGTGGAAGTATATACACATTAACTTTTCCATCATCGTAGCTCTGCAAAGTACCAGCCAAGCAATACATGTTAATGACATATAACTAAGCTGAGCTAAACAGAACCCTTTACAGAAGCAACAAGAAGAGGAAAAAAAAAAACACGTAACTCAAGATAACGTAATTTAAGCAGTAAATCTTACTAACAAGTTAAATTAACCTTTGTAACAATCAAAGATAACAAGCTACATAATATGTAAAGATAATTTAATTAGTACTAATAGCTTTTTCATTTTTGAAGTTCATTTTCTCAAAAGATAATCTTTAGATTTAGATGGTATAAAGCACTGAGTTAAAGGATTAAAGATCATTAAAGTCACCTCATGAAAATTAAACAAATTCTAGAAACAGTGGGTAAATATTTTAATGTACCTGACTGTCATTTCAATACCAAGCTGCTGCACCGATGAAAGGCTTTCTTTCTTTACGTCTGCATCTGTGGCTAAAACAAAAGAAAAACATATAATAAAATATTATACAATATATGATTTTAACTAAATATTGATGTAAAGCTTGTATGTATGAATACCAATTTTGGAGAACTGTTTCATATTTGAAGGGAGTTGAATATTGTTTGCAGTGGAAGCATTAAGAAACTGTGTTTCTCAGACACTCATTTTTTTAATTAAAAGCAGTTTCTTGACAAGAAAATATCCACTTTTAGTATGGTTATAAGCTCTAAAG
>JAOWBP010001760.1:51341667-51352272 GCA_028571105.1 Tragopan temminckii | reverse complement strand
CAGAGAGGAAAAGACACATTAGAGTTTATCAGCACAAATTTGGTTAATACATAAATAGAGGGTTTTCACAGGACATCATCTCTTCCAAGAGAATGTTCATGTGAAATGACAAGGAGTTATTGTAATTCTTATCCTTTAATGCTATATCGTTTAGCTGCCAAGTAAACACACTCTAGAAATATTTAAGAAGATGGAAACTGGCTCAGTGATCTTCAATTTACTGGAAAAATAGCCAAACAAAATTTAGAAATGTTCACCGTACAGCAGTATAGCCCAAGTTCTGATGCAGAGATTATGTTCAGATACACAGAGCGTCATGGCCTAACAACTTGCTGGTAAAGTTTATCTTCTTACATTATCATAGTTTGACAGTAAAAACTGAAGTTTTTAGAAGACTGACAATTATCTCAAGTAAACTTAAGCTGTTTATTCAAAATAAACACAATTTTAATTTAGGAGTACGTAAAAATATACAAAATTTAATGGAAGAGCTTTTAAATCAACTAAATTATTACAGCATGCTCATAAAAAGGCTGTATTCCAACAGGATGCTTTTTTTTTTCCTTAAAGAACTAATGTACAAAAGGAAAGTAACACAAATTTTTTCTAAACAGCGTAAGAACACCGATTTTAAAAATGCTATGTCTCAAACTCTTTTACTAGGTACCAACCAGGAGAGGTTATCTAATACTGCTCTGAGGAATTTAAGCCAGAAACATAAAAACAACAGCAAAAAATATTAGAATTTTTTTATTTTTTCTCTAAGTAACCAGTGTTATTTGAACATATTCTATACTAAATCACAGATGCTTCTAACAATAGTCCTTGGACCGCTGACTTATTTAGAAGTTAGGATCCAAAATTTTCAATACCATCAACCATAATTCAGTTAAGTAGATCAATGATAAACGGAGTTAGCAAGCAGTTCCATTCCTAATGGCACACCTGGGAGGACTTCTATGAATTCCCAAGACAACAGAGACTTCAGTTATTGTACACAGAAATGACAAAGGCACAACCAGCATTTTGTTTGAAAAGAAAACAAGACAGTAGAAATTCTGACAGTAATTCCATTACACTGATGCACTTGTAACTTTTTTATTAAGAGGAAAACAATTTTTTCAAATCCTACAGTTATTGTATGATGTTGGATTGGAAGGTGGTCCAAACTGTTTTGAGGGACAGAAGAGAGAAGTTCTCATCTGCAATTACTCTTCCTGTGTGATGTGGCAGACCTGCTGTTTCCCTCATTCTGAAATAAGCTCCCTTGAAAAATCAAGTAAAAACGTAATAAGGTAAAAATGTATTTTTTATATTGTTCTAAAATCCTCTGCTGCGAATGAAATACTGTTTTGAAATTGGTTATACTCAAAATAAGAGCAGACCTCAGAAAGAATCTACATCTAATTGAATGATCTTTGAGGCAAAAAACTTGGTCCACACTTTAAAAAATTAAGCAAAAAGAACCTAGCCTTTTTTTTTGTAAACTCAAACAGGCTCCTCTGAGTATCAACTAAGAAGTGAAATCAAATGCAGTTTGCCTGATTTGGAAATAATATTCTAGAAAATTCTCTTTCACATACTTCAAAAGTGAACATATGGAAAACTACTCTGCAGTTAGTCAGGCCTTTGGAGGTATCAAATAAAGGTTGAAATCTAAAACTTTTTCTATCCAAAAAACAATAGCATGATAGTAAAGACTCTAAAAACAGTATTTCAATGTCTTTGAATCCAGAAGGCCTCTGAGTTGTTGAAAAACACCTGAAAAACAACACAATCATTGCTCTACAGACATCACTAAATTGGGAGAAGCTGCTGACTCCCGCAAGGGCAAAGAGGCCTTGCAGAAAGATCTTTAAAAACTAGAGGACTGGGCAATCACCAGTTATGTGAACTTCAACAAGCTTCAGCACTGTGGACAGGGTAACCTGAGCGATTAGAGGCTGGAGAGTAGCCCATGGAAAGGCATCTGGGCATTTGGGTTGACGGCAAGTTGAAAATGAGTCAGCAGTGTGCTCTGGCAGCCAAGAAGGCCAAATATCACAGGGTGTATGAGGCCCAGCACTGCTGCTGGTTGAGGAAAGGAATTATCCTATCCTGCTCTGAACTGGTGTGGCCTCATCTCAAGCACTGTGTGCAGTTGTGGGTGAGATGATACAAGCAGGACATAAAACTGTAAGAAACTGTACAAAAGGGCTACAAAGTTGGTGAAGGGTGGGGAGAGCGAGACATATGCCTTCCGAAAGTCCATGCCAGGCTTAACAATTCTGTAGATACTTGCTCATATTTACTTACATCTATGTTGGAAACAGTTAACCCTACTGTTCTGGTTAAGAAATCTTAATGATTCTCTTTAATTTCTAATTCTATCTTATGGTACCTCCAACAAAGTTGCAGAAAACAACTTACACAGGTTCTGATGTACAGACTACTACAAAGCACAAAGTGAATTCTCTTTCCTCCTTATAAATCAGCTACTTTAAAATGTATGCTCTGTTTGCCTTTATTTATTTATTTTAACAAAACGTATGTTTTGTCAACAAAGAATTCCTTTCAGATACAGGAAGACAGACTAATAATCTTCAACAAACTTAAACTCCAGGAGATCAGTCTAGAAAATAGGCTGCATTCAAACAAAATTGATTTTACAGTGATAAACTATTTGTGCTTTCAATGTAGCACTGAAAAAATACATTGAACTACTAGATCTCAGAGATGCAAGAAAAGGAAAAGGACCTTTTCTGCTAGAAAATATAATATTTTTTTAATTGTTACTATTTATTTTTATTACACTAGCAGAAGCTCAACAAATATATTCAGTTGTTTCTCAATGGTTATGAATCTCCATTTGCTCACCTGTTTCACAAAGCTTTGTGAATACATGCATTTGTGGGCATGTACAATACAATGTAAATTTTAAGTATGGATATGTAGAATTTAGAAACATTCAGTTATTTATATTCAGTTTTTTACTTTAACAACATTTATACAAATGACAAGTTTCTAACTAGCAAATACTAAATGGGCTCCTGTACAAATTACTTCCTTAAAGCTTCTGAAACTGTTATGTTGCTTTCATACACCTATACAAATTACCATAAAATTCAGGTCTGTTATGCAAAATACACTTGCTGGGTTACTTTGATCCCATATACAAAATATTTCTTATATATTCACATTTATTAGTTGCTTTCCTAAAGAATTTAAAGGGAAGCCTTTGGCATCTATAAAAAAAATATTACACAGTTTTGAACACAATCAGAATTTTTACTGAATTGAAAGTCAGCAATTTCTGAAAACACTTAGTTTCTTTATTGCTATACAAGTATAATATTTTATTACAAGTGAGTTATTAAGGCATTTAATGATTTATGCCATATGAGTGATTCCTGCTTTTTTTTGTTGTTTTTTTTCCTGTTTTCACTTATCTGTAACAATTAACCAGTATATGCTTATTCTTTGTTAAAAATGAACATGAGAACGAAGAACCTGAATGATAAAATTATTTGATGTTTTGTAAGCCTAAATTCTGGAAACATTTACTAAAATTGGTCAATCCTGTTTCCTGGGGACTATCACATTGAAATAGTTTTCTTAACTAACACAAAATTGACTACTTGTTTAGAAAACATAACAAAACTTTAAAGAACAGCTGTATGCTAAAGGCCTTCTGTTTGCTTGCTTTGTTAAACTCAGTAAGTCATACTCACTTGCTCCACTGATGGTATCTGGTCTGGTTTTCATGATTTTGCAGAATTGCCTTCTGCAAATTTCGGCCCACTCGGATTGTCCACCTGGATTTTGTAAGATTGATATCAGCTTGTCAAGACCTTTATCTAGAAGAAATAAAACTAGTGTTATTCTGTAATGATAAGCTTGGCTTTTTTTCCTCCTTTTTTAAAAACTTAGCTACCATGGTTATTAGGTACAAAGCACCACAAAGTAGATCCATATCAAATATCAGAAAAGTCGAATACAGCTATTGCCTGTTTTTTCTTGACAGTAGTCACATGTTACAAAGAAAAGACTAAGAATTCCTTATTGTATGACAAACTGGAGGAGCAGCTAGTCTCTGAAGCTAAGTACGTTCTGTTTTACACAGAACAGAATAACTGATTTAGTTACTGCTGTGTTTTGAACATTTAAGTTGTTCCTGTGGTACATGCTGTAACTGCACTAAATTTATTACACCTTTGTTCAAAAATTAAAAGAATTGGAAATTTATTTTAAAGAGATAAGACTGATATTTCCACGTAATTTCATCTCTGAAATCAAAAATTTCATCACAGAATCTAAAATAATAAAGACATGCAAAGAACATCCACCAAACATCACTGGATTAATAATAAAAGTGAGGTGGTAGCATTATTTTGTTGAATGCTAAATGAAGCATTCCAGATAGCAAGGCAACAGTGTTCCATAGAAAATTTCTTCTTTTTCCAGTCAGCAGCTTTTTTTCAGATGCTTATACTGTGGATAGATATAAAGATTGTGAGGCATACCTACCAAGTAAATTTTACGAAAATGCACTGGATCCCAAATGGTATGAAAATTCTTATAACAGCTGTGCTAATAATCCCCAATGCTCCCCAACTTCAGCACAAGGAGTCAAAACAGAGAAGTCAAGATTTCTCTGAACATTTATGTTTGATGTCACTAAAATATGACCCAATAGCGACCTTGCAAATTTTATATTAATATTTAGAAAAAATGGAGAATTTCACACACAGTTTTCTGAAGAATCTAAATGCACACAACACGTTCCACAGCCACAGACACAGGCTCTTCACTGGTGCTGTCAAGATGCAAGAATAATTTGGGCATTTCCTAACTCCAGAGTGCTTGACATTTTACCTGAGCACTGTATTAAAGTAAGTCTTTTGGTACATACAAGTCACAAAAACAGCAGATAACATTTTTTATTACATTCTCAGCCTGCTTATAAAACAAATCTGTGCTACAGTTTGCAGAAAAATCTTTATGAAGGAATACACTTTATTACAAAGAATTTCAAAGATTGCTCTTCACTGTCACTCTTGTTATTAAAGCCATATTCTCATTTCCTTTACAATATGGAAACATATATTTCAAATTAATATTGCCACTGATGCAATGACAAAAGAACAGAAAGCATGCACTCTTTTCTCTTGGCTAAAAGTTGTTTTTTTTTCCTCTATTTTCAATCAAGTTAGAGGAAATTAGATATACTCTATCATTTTTTTAGAATCAAACATTACGGGTCTAGGCAGTAAGTTTCACAACTAGCCAAATCCAAACGGAAGTATGAAAACAGAACAAACACAGTGACAAGTGGGGAACCACCCTCTATCAGACATGGAGATGCTAGGCTGGCTTTTGACAAAATGATGTCTGTACTTAAAAGTCTGAATATATATACTTTTAAATCAAATATCTTCTGCACCTAAAATTTCTATTTTGAAATTCAGAGTGAACAATGAATATCCATTTTCTCTTACATATAATTACCTTTATAAATTACTTTACTTGAAATTTGCTCTGCCTTCAGAGAGAAGAAGAAATAAAAGAATGAGTAGATAAGTCAGTCCTTTCTATAATATTTACATTTTTAAACAAATCTTGGATTTGGAAAGAAACAAGCTATTAGTCAAAGCATATGAATGCATTCTTTTAATCACTACTTTGTATGCGCTGTTCAGTGTGCCGCTACATCATGTGTCATAGAATCATAGAATGGTTTGGGTTGGAAGGGACCTTTAAGATCATGTAGTTCCAGCCCCCAATGGAAGCAATCAATAAGAGCACCTCTCCTCAAACTACTTGGTTCCCAGAGTAATTGAGAGTGCTACATGTTCTCTGGTCAACTTCAGGACAAAAAAAAGTTTTTATCCTGTAATAAGGTAAATACATATGAACTCATTCCAACTGTGAGCAATCCCTTTTCTGTGGGATCATGCAGTTCCTATCACTTTGAAAAGATCACAGTCTGGACTATTCTCCTTTGCTCTGTTTCTATATCTTGGAAAAAATAGAACTAAACACCACCAACCACTGTAGAATTGAATTCTGTCTTAAAAGGTGACTTCTTATTAAAGACTCAAAAAGTGTTTAAGCCAATCTACTGCTCTTTACAAATCTTTTCGTTACTTTCATATATGCATAGCATTTCAGTATTCCGTTTTCAAACACAACATAATTGTTTCTACTATAGAAATACTATTTTCAAATGATCTTATTATTTTAAGCTGATTAAAGTATTTTCAAAAGATTTACTATAACGCATATAGTTTAAGCTGGTCTAAAGCCCTTAATGATATATAATCAGTAAATAGTCTTTCTCTTACTAAATTTATTAAAACAACATATACTATTTCAAAAAAACTGATTATAGCAGATTATAGCAACTTAATTATTAGGATTAATAACTCTTCCAAATTAATTAACATGAAATTTCTTTTTTTATCCTCAACTAAATTCTCAGTTAATATCTTTCCAAATAACATTCACTGATGCTTCAAACAGTTTATGTGAATGTGAAAAATTAATGCAAAGAAGGACTAACTCCTAGAGTATTATCAATAGGATTTTTAGTTATTTTTCTCTCCTTTTCTGCCATTTCTGTAACAGGTTAAGGTTGAAGAAAATCTCAGAACTGCAGAACAACACTCTTCTACAAGTTACACAAGTTTTTACTTCCTGAAGGACTATAATTCAGTTTGGCACCTGAGGATCAGAAACTACAAGTTGAGACTTAAGCAATAAAGTTATTGAACAGACCAAGATGAAATTTTGATTCCACTAATGGAAACAAAACTAGACAAAAATGCCGCAATAATTTCAAGAAAGAAGGCTTTCAAGACCATAACATAAGCATCTCTGCTGCTTCCTCCTGGCTTCTTGATTTGACCCATATTTTTCTTTGCAGTTTGTCTCTATATAATGAGTAAGACCTTCCTTTTCAGATGACAGTGGGCTATTAAATTGGCTTGATAATAACAAGAAATCATTGAGAGAAGCTTATTTAAGCAGAAGCAATTTAATTCATATCCTGAAGTTCTGCATCTTTTCTTACATGCAGCTGGTTATATTTTCCCATCCCATCCATTGTTTGTGCTAGCACTGGTAGCTTTGTGTAGCCTTGTCAAAAAAATAAACTTATTTACCAGTTCACGAAGCTATTGAACCTACAGTACCACTGCACATGAAATCTGAACCACCACACTATAACTTTCTGTAAGATCATACTGATTTTGTTCCCTAAAAGAAGTTGCTTATTAATTCTTGACATTATTCTTCAGCTAGCTTATGTGCCTAAAGCAAGCAAGGAAAATTCATAAGTGCTTTAGAAAACCTAATAAATGCCACAACCCCTTTCTTATCTAATTGTGGGCATGACAAAACTGTTTTTCTGTGACAAAGTATCTCAGATCTGTAAATTCATGTGTATCTCATTCAAAATTTGACGTCAGAGATAATGAGTAACCTGACTGCATTATATTGCCCTGTCACATGAAAACAAATCCTTATAGGAATACATATTTCAGGGAAGCCTATACACATTTCAGATAGGTCTGTAAACCTATTGTCCTTCATCTTTCAGTAACTCAGTATGAAAGAGAGTGAAAAAAAAGAAGCTTGTAAGAAGGACAAGCCACAAAGTGCAGGCGATGAAGATTCTTGTGTTACTTACAAAGGATAACAGGCAAGCTATTAAAGCTGGTGTTTGACAGAGGACAGTGCAGGGGAAGAGAAAGATAAGAAGTCTGATGAAAACAAATCTGATTAAAAAAACAGAAACACTGCAGCATGTTTCCACTCAAGCCAGAGTATAAAGCAATGGCAGAATTCAGAAAACAATAGCTGAGATAGAATAACAAAAGGCTTTAGGAATATGATTACAGAAGATCTTTGGTAGCAATTCTGGACTGTAGCTCAGGAAGAGAGAAGACAATGAATGGTGGAAAATACTAAACAGTGACTGTGTCATTGCAGGAAAATTATTGATGCTATTCTCCAGTCACTCTTATCACCAACTCTCTCAAGTGCAGAACTAGGAGAGAAGATAAACAGATCTGTGCTAACAGAAGTGTGACTTTTACAGTATAATACAGTTCTAATATGTTTAACTTTTAATAACCTACAGCAGTTAATACTGCAAGTAAAAAATTCATTATTTTTAATAGTTGTATTCCGAATAACAAATAACTACACCACTCTACTACTTATGTGAAGCCAAGAGTTGGACTCTGATCTTTGTGAGTCCCTTCCAACTCGGAATATTCTGTGATTCTACGATTTCAGTGTATACTCGCATATCACACCTCAAGGGCACAATTTGCAGCTCTGCTCTAGAATCCCTCCAATGTATTTGTTTTCCGAAAACTGCAGTACCCACAACTCACTAGCTTAAACTGACAGTTATCTTCTGTCTTGCATTACTGAAGTAAAGATAAATAAGTTTCCTTTATTTTATAACAATATGGTCTATTCTCTTGTCAGAGAAGTGAATTAGAGTCATCTACTCTTTAGAAATTTTGTCAACTCTTTTTATTTTTCCAGATATTTATAAATACATGTTTTAGGCTACTGTTAATGTAGAATTTCTGTCTCTTCCGAAAATCAACATCTGCTGAGGAAATTTAAAAATAAGTTCTAATAATTACATTTCAAGGATATAATGAACATGAACAAATATAAAGAAAGATTTATTTATTGTAACTCATTCAGCATGTTCTTCTGCACTGTCTATGCAAATTAGAATTTTTAAATGGATTCTCTGTATGAATTAAATTGCTTTGCCTAGATAGTTCTTCAAAGGATTCTTCAGTCTGCCCACATTCTAAATTGATGTTCAATGTGGAAATCGACTATCCTAAACGCTGTCTATTTCACACACCACCAAGTTTTGTAAACACAGGGATCTGAATCAAGGAAACAGTGTACAAAAAAATTGTAGCTTAACCATAATGTCTTGCTTCAGTTACTAAAGAAATGATATAAATATATCTCATGAGTCACCCACCTGAGTTTAGCCAAAAGGTTAATCTTGAGGTTTGCATAGGAATTAGATTTCTAAACAGAGCTTTGCAGATTGACAGTTGCACAAAGCTAGACAAGCAAAACCAAACTGAGTTATTTAGCTACAAATGCAGCCAACAATAAAAAATCCTTAGGTATTCATGAGATTATAATCTAAGAAAAAAAAAAAAACACCACAAAAACAAATTGACAGAGATGCCTGCTCAACATCTACGGTATTTGTATGCTTTGTATGTACCTTGTCTGAAATCAGCTTTCCTAGGAACTTCTGCAAGATAGCACTTTGGCAATGGGAACGATGAAAACATTGGCCACGGATATGGATCACTGCCCTAGAAAGAGGAAAAAAAAGTAAATTAAGACAGGAGATGAATTAATAACATTTTCTCAATTACTACACATGTCAGGTTCCCAGAACTACTGATTATGCAACAAAATTATGCTTGATACTACAGTGCAAGATGAAATACTTCATAACCAAAAGAAAAGTTAAAGGACTAAAAATCCACAAAGCATTTGAGCTAGAACTTGTTCTGGTGCATATCACTGACAGTTTTGATGCTATGATGCTTTTTTCAACCAAATGGGAAATAGCAATTCTCAAAAAAGCATTGTATTTCCAATTTTATACACTGATCTAGCTGGCTTTCCTGTGCTGACAGTAATTCGGTTTTTGTCTTTATGAGAGCGACAGCCAGTTAGAAGCAGAACATTTAAAGGAATTGCTTAACAAACACTGTACTGTTAAAACATCGATGAAAGCTGAAGGTATTAGATACTACAGATGAAAAACCAAGAATAGAAAAAAACATCACATAAAAGGATTGTAAAAAAAGAAGAGGCAATGAAGAAAATACAGGAATATAAAAGTGAGAAATAGACAAATTGCATTCAATTTTATAGAAAAGAAGCACTAAAATAAAGCAACACAAAAATTTCATCTGAATGTAGCAAGTCCCAAACACATGCAAACTAAACACCTAGACAGTAAAAACAACACTTTTTTTTTTCATACAGTGGTAGACATTTATAAAGCTAAAGGTGGACTGCTATTTCTTAATGATAATTTCCACATTCTGATACCAACAAAATGTTCAATCGATGAGAGTTAGAGAAATAAAAGTTGTTAAAACTTTACATTCTAACCTTATCTAGCACTCTCAAAGGCAAAATTCTTTCCTGTGGTCCTCCAATAAGATTTATTCTGACGAGAACATGGTTTCTCTCAACTGATAGACTATCAATGATAAAATCTCTGGAAAAAAAAACAATACACAAAAATAACTGAAATAAAATTAGAACCAATTTATCAGTGAAATATCTTGGCAATTAGGAGACAAAAAAGAGCAGAAAACTTCACAAATTTTATTACATCTATGTGCTCAGTAATTAGGGCAGAAAGAGTTAATAGAGTGTCAAGATTTGTTTGTTATTTGGCCAATCAGCAAATTTCTGCCTTAACAAATAAGTAGTTACTCAGAATTTAGGCACACACAGCTCATTGTCTGAAGTCACTGTTCAGCCCAGGATGCTAGAATTTTTAAAAGGAATAAAAATCAGTTTTTATACACCAACTTTCTTAGAATA
>JAOWBP010001760.1:51326962-51338117 GCA_028571105.1 Tragopan temminckii | reverse complement strand
TCTGATTCAGCTGTGAATGTCCCTGTTCATTGCAGGGCAGTTGACAAGATAACCTTTAAAGTCCCTTCCAACTCTAAGGATTCTATGATTCTATAACAGTATATACTTTTTCTTGCTGCTGCTGCTTTTTTTGTTCAGGTTCAAGCCTTTTCAAGTTCTATTTATTTCAACTATTCCTGACATTGATTCATTTTCAGTACTTCTCTAAATCACGTAAGAAGAAATGACACATCAACTGCATGATTTTTTTTTCATTACTATATAGAAGAAAAATCCACCAGAAGTGTACTGAAACCATGGATCTTTTCTTCCATTAAGTAGGATAATTTTAAGTGGTAAAGAACCTGTTTGAGGTTTCCAGAAGCTAAAAGCCACAAGGAGAAGACTGATGGCTAAGGATGCTTAGAACATCTCCAATACACAAGGCAAAGCAGAAAAACAAAGCAAATCATAGGCAAACAGAATTTGGCAGAAGGGTAAGTGGCAAAATACGAAAGATCCTAAAATAAACAGCCCCTGCTAGGGCATTCAAATCACATTTTAAAGGCTTAGGCCATCTAACAAGGATACTGGCTAAGAAGGCTGCGATTGCTCAGTTTGAAGGAGAGATGGCTCTGTGGGGATCTTATGAACATTTATAATAGAGCTGACTGGAGAGTACAGAGATGATGGGATGGAGAGAGAAGCAGAAAAGTAGAAGTGAGAAAACACATGGGTCAAGATAGGCAGCTTAGTAAGTAAAGAAAAGATGGGAAAAAACACAAGTGGTTGAAAGGTAGTCACACAACGCTTCCCACAAGCAGTTCAGTGCTCTGCCATCCTCTAAGCAACAGCTACCTTCAAGACCAAATCCTGCCACACCTCAGTTTTCATTACCAAGTACGCTATTATATGGTATATCCTTTTGGCTAATAAGCGCCAGCTCTTGCATACCTCAAACTACTTGCTGGGAAGCAGGAAAAAGAGAAAGTCCTGCTCCTGAGCAGTGCTTGCACAGTGTCAGCCAAAACACTGGTGTGTTATCAACGTTGTTTTAGCCACAAATAAAAACAAAAAAAAATTACTTTAATCTCAACCAGACCCAGTGTATAGTTCCAGCAATAGAAAATAAAACAAAATGTTATGCTATAAGCAGAAGTAGTACACCCACCACAGGGAAAAAAGAAATCTGGCACATCCAAAGTAAACTATACCGTTATCTCAATAATTTGTTTGTTCAGGCACTGCACAACTGTTGACCAAACCTGAAATGTGTATGTCTATGCCATCCATAAGGCATTTTACTGATGTGATCCCCAAATGGAAGGCTAGGCTAGTCTCCAGAAAAGGGTTTTTTCTTCGCCTGCAATTATTGCCTGCTATAAATACAGGCATGGATGATTCAGCTTAGTGTAAACACACAGAATGCTTTGTAGAGAACTCAGTTATGGGACAAGTTATGGTCTTTGCTTCTCTCTCAGGAATCAATACTAAAAACATGAGAGGAAAAAATGAAGATTGGGACCTCATAGGAGAATTTCCTTCGTGATAAATGAATATGGATACCACCAGAGAAGCCCAAATCAAAATTTTCGTGAAATAATTCCAGTGTTGTCATCATCAGGGATAACCTCAAAACACTTCACATCAAAGCCTACATTATAAATTTAATTTATTGTTTATTATGCTTTGAGAAACTGCCTGATCTCCAGTGAGAATACTAATCCAAAAAGCAAGTTACAATTACTATCTTGAGTTCCAGATCAGTAGATAAAGGCTATAAAAAACAGAAACTGAAAGGCACCTAGTTAGTTTTGAAGCGTAACAGGCACATGGAAGCTCCAATCATGTAAAGCTTTTCAAGCTGCCTTTGCAGCTTGAACAAAAGTTGACAATAATGAGAGAACATGCCTCTACACATCATCTTTCTAAACAACCAAAGGTTATAACTGTCCCACTGAAAGCAAGGCCACAACATAATATCATGCAGTGTACTGGGAGTTAAAGAGTTAACACTGCAGTTCCATGGATTGTCAATATTTCCAGTTTCTTGGTCTCAAAAGAGGAGAATCAACTACAACTCCTAGAAGACTTCATTTTTCCATTTCCATTTCCATTTGTAAGGAAAGACAAAACTGACTGGGAGTCACAAGACTTCCCTCCTTGCACCTTGGCCATTCCACCTACAGCACTGCCGCAAGGACTTCAGTTTCAGAAACTCACACTTTCTCATTTCATTTGATTGATCAGTTTCAATTCTAATCATATTGTATTATATTGTGTTATCTCACATTCCACTACTATATTTAGTAAATCAAGTTCCTTAGCTTGTTGTCACCGTCATCCTCAGTCCAGCCCCATCTCCTGACCTTTTCCTTTCTCCCTCACTTTCCAGGGGCATGGGTCCATGGGTCCCTCTGCCTCCTTGTCACAGAAGTAAGCCAAACCAGGCCGAACCGTGAGACAAACCTAATAAATATATTAACATACAAGCTAAAAAACAAACAAACACACACACAAAAAAATTAATTATATAACAATTATATAATGTGAAAGCAGACAATCCTGTTGCAGCTCCACTTCATCAGTAATGTGGACTCTGTCCTCTTTTAAATTTGAATTATTCAACAGGAGTCACTGATTTGCAGGACGTGCACTTTCCAGTTATCACTGCTGAAGAAATCTTTTCCCTTACATCCAGTATGCACACTTAGCAGTAAGACACTGCATTCTAAAGAATTATCTTTGGATAAAATAGTAGAAAATGGCTCACTAATTAATTGTTAATTGAACCAGTTCTCATGCAACAGAGAAAAGGTTGATAGAAAATAACTGGAAGATTATTTAGGCCTTCACACTTACAGAATACGACTCTGGTAGAATTAAAGAAAGAAAGAAATACTTCCAAAACACAATTCCTTCTTGCTATTACCATATTCTTGCCTCTCCTCAAGAGGAAAAACTCAATGGACATCCTACCCATATCCCAAAATCTGTTGCAAGAGTCGATGTCCTAGCTGTGTCATTCAAATGTTAGTGATCAATAGATTTTAGAGAAATTACGTAACACTGTTCATGAACTCTCGCAGTATATTTAAAGGAAAGAAATGTGCAAGACGAGAGTTACAAAAAGGAAGGTGGAAAGCAAACTAGCAAAAGAATGCAATGCTTTCTAAATGGGAAATATAATTTGTTTAAATAAAAGTTATATAAAGAGATTGGTTTAAAATAAAAAGACTTGCTTCAATTTATAATGAATGAGATCTTAAAGAACTACTCAAGAATATTTCAAAAACCTTCTGCTAATCATAATGCTTTTTAATAAATAGAAAAAGGGCCAATCTAAATAGCATGGCAACCTGAGGAAAAAATGCTTATGATTCACATCTTCTATCATTATAAAGCATGATAATTAATACTCCTTCAATTAAAATCACATGCTCTTAATTAACAGTACACATAATGTAAGTACAAGTAAAGTGAACAAATTATTTCATATACCACAGCTACCTCAATATTAAAATGCAATTATATTTTAGAGAGTGAAAAGAATGCAGCGGTGCTTACTACATCTATTTCCTAAAAGCCCTATGTTATCTCACGCCTAATAATCATATATTTGTTCATCTCTCAGTTTTGACTAATTTTGAGGCAAAATTCAAGAGACTGGTTGATTTTCATGTCAATACAGTATAAGCCATTAAAATTCTCTTTCATAAATCTTTTCCTTTCTTGTTTTGTAGGATAACAGAAAGACAAGGGCTGCACCAAGCGTAGTGCCTCCTATTGTATGATGCTGGCCACAAACATTAGAGGTGGATGCTGGTGGTATGGCAGTAGAGGCTGAACCTGCATTACTCTCAGAGCATCCTTCGTACATTAAAATGTATTATTTAGATTACTGCTGTGAATTCCCCTTTCTATTACTTGTGCTTTTATGTCAATTTCAGTTCAGAGTATTGTACACTTGGATTCCCTGCTCCTTCACCAAATGGTAGGACTCACCCATAGCATCACAGAATAACCTAAGTTAAACTTGATCCTAGTGGGTCACTTCCAACTCCTGGCTCCACACGGACTACCCAATATTCAAACGCTACAACTGCGAGCATCAACCAAAAGCTTTTCGAAATCCAGCAGCTTGAGGTCATGACCACTGGGTAATCACCTTCTTGATGAAGAACTTCTTCCTAAATCCCAAACTGATCTTTCCCTGAGAGTAGATAGCATCTCTGTGAATCAAGCAAATAACTGTTTAACCCTTAACTAGGAGACAGACATCCGGAAGAGTCCTCAGAAAACTACACTTGAGAACACCTGAAACTTCAAGAGTTAAGCTTCTAAAATCAAGATCTAAGAAGCCATAGATCTTTCTGGATCCAGTCAGAAATGACCTGCTAAAAGCCCAGAAACAATAACCCATCTGTGTTTGTGAAACTTTTGAAGACGGTTCTTAGGGCAAAAAGCTGAGAATTAGGAAAAAAATAAGTAAATAACCTTACACTAGGATAACTATCTGCAGAACTGAGTATTTTACTTTGATCGCAATGTGCCTTGTCTAGACAAACAGAAACATTCTTCACATGGTAAGAGATATTGGCTATACAAATTCATGTCTAGCTTCCCTATATTTTTTCATTTGATTTCTGTTGTATGGACACTGCTTCTCAGAGCAGGAAACAAAAGTTGACTTTACAGAACTCCCCTTCAAGATGGTAGTTCAGAATTTATATTTACTCAAAACAAAACAAAAAAATCACAAAAAAATGCAATTTTAGCATTAAAAAGATAAATAGAAATACCCATGGCTTTGGCATTAAATTAGCTAAGAAAACAACTACATATTTTAAATTCTATATAGTTACACAATTATTAAACAGTATTCAATCTCTGAAGTACAGTATACACATGAAAAGAAAATGGAGTTGTAAATTACAAAAGCACTTTTAAACAACAGGGAAGTTTACAGGAGGTTAAAGTACAACCTCTGAGTTCAACAGACTGAAGTTGAGCACTCACCTCTGGACAATCTACAGTACAACGATACCTGACTACATAAAGAAAAACCTACATGGATATTTAAATACTGCAACAGATTAAAGAAGGTGGTTTTGGTTGTACAATTAGTATTAAATTTAGTGGAAAATCAGCAAAATCATACTGTGACAAAACCATTCAGTATTTCAATGTTGCAGTTACCACAAACATTTAAATATTTTATTTCTACATAGCAGCAAGGAGAAATGTAGTTCTTTTGCTCTAATTAGCTGTCTAAATTTTTAGATCTGTTCAACTTCTGATATTGCATTTGATCTAAATGTTGATGAACTTGATATTCTGGATGGAATTTGGTCAAGACCATAACAACTAAATGAGACAAAGTTTACTTTTCAGAACACAAGTCCATACTCAGCAGGGTCCACAGAAAAGTTTATGGAACACAGTTTCAAAAGTAACTGTATACTTCTCATATTAAAATAATAGGCTAAGGTTTCCCTGCAAGTCTTAATGCAAACAATATGGTAAGCATGGCAAATACCAGATTAATGCAGAATTTGTGTATTATACCAATAGGGAACTTTTAATAACTACATGATAGGTTAAATTCTTTGTGCAGGCAGCTGAATTTTCATAATAAAAGGATTGTATGTGCTAACTCTGTTATTTGAGGAAAAAAAATATATAGTGAGTCCCACATGCTCATGGAAAGCCATTAGATCATTAGAAACACACAAAATGTTTTTTATACACAGGCCTATATTAGAATCCCTAGACTTGTATCTTCCTTTTTCTTTTTTAAAGGAAAAACATTAAAGAGCTAAAAAGGGAAAAGGGCTTTTGAACAATAAAAACAAAAAACCCAACACCGGAATCTGGCAGTTTGGCTTTCAATATGAACTGAAAAGAGGAATATCTGACATTCTCTGAATTTTTGTTTTTTTCCTTTGCTTCTGTTCAGCAGAAAATGTCATTACCATAGTGACCTCTAAAGCTCAGCTTATCTGCTTAACAATATGGCTTATTTTAAGTGATAATAGATGAATTTATTATGTTTCTTGTATGTGTCGTTATGGATAGTTCTGTTACTTCACATGATAGAAGTCATGTTAAAAATGCTGTAAGCATTAAACCCAACTTCACTGCATGATCTATGTATTTGTACCTGTTTCATACAGCATAGCAGTCAACTGCTTACACATTCAGATTCGATTATTAATTTTTGCATATAACCAAAAGCTTTCCCGAAATCATGGTACAAAAAAGTGTGTTCTTTGACCTCAGAAAGGTAAGGCACAATCTAAATGCAAACTACTATTTTAAACTTTAAAACATTTCACTTTTCTTCTTCTTTATTTAAATCAATACGAGCTTTGTCAAGATTCTTATGGAGTCACGATAATCCTAAATGCTTAATAGCATATTATTTTTCAAGTAATATCTTAGAATTGATTGCTCCTATCTAATTACTGATTTCCCCAAAACAGCATTTATAACTCCTGACTTACAGGACAAACACGCAAATTCTACCACTGTTCATCCCCTCTATACTCATCCTTACCAGAAAGTTACACTGTACCTCATGTTTCTTCATACATAGTATGAAATAAATAGTCTTACCATGATATTAAAGAACAGATGTAGCTGCAGAAAGCTAATTTCGCAGTACTCAACCAAGTATAACCTATCCAGCTATTCTGCACAAGCAAAGTTATCAACATTTTCCATACTGCAAAGACAGTTTGTATTTCAATTGCATGTTACTTAATTTCAATTAATGTTACTTTACAAGAAAAAAAAAAGGAATTAAACGATTCATATATTCATCTTTGGAAAAAAGAAAAAAAAAATAACTCAATAAATGCTGAATCTATAATTTGTATATTAAAATATTACATAGCATTTTAAATATGTTCTCACTGTCATGCTCACACTTTCTCAGATTAAGTGTTCCTTTAGGTTCTTGAAATATTTATCAAATAGCAATTTTCTCAAAATCAGTTTTGCTGAAATTGGTGGTATAAAATACTTTGCTTATTTTAATACTTCAGTATGGTGGGTTGGTTTTTTTTGTTTTTTTGTTTTTTTTTAAAGCACAATGGATGTATTCTTTTCAAACAGCTATACAAAATAACAACATTCAATTTCTATTATTGCTTATCGTATTACAATATAACCATTTACAGGTAGTAAGATTAAAGTCATTGATATTTTCGTTTTGTAGAACATCTTTCATTCAATCTTCTTACATTAGAAAAAAAGAGAGGATACGGGGGTGGAATTTCACCTTCATGAATAATAAAGCAAAACAGTATTATCTTCTCAGAGTCAACACATTCAAGCATGTTATGTACTATTTCATTAGTGTAACCAGTGAATAAAAAATAAGCATCTTACCGTAGACCAAAGACATGCGATTGTTCATAATTGAATAGGGAATGAATTTTTGCTTCTGAGTTCAAAATTATAATTCTATCAATGATATTCTGCCAAAGAAAGACAAATTAAAAAAAAAACAAAAAACAACCTCCATCCATCATAAAGATAACAATTCCAGAGGAATGTTTACTGTAAAACAAAACATATTTTAACTTACATCTGCAGTAAGAATTCCTTTCCTCAAAAAAATAAAGAAAAAAAAAATCAATGTTAAGATGAAAAAAAATCAATGGTAAGATGAAACCATACACAAGGTTAGGAAAAGAAATAACTTTACAATTAGTAAAAGAAAAAAAAATCATTAAGTATACAAATAGATCCTAGCATATCGGTATATCCTCTTATTTAGTATTAATTCTTGACACAAATGTTAAACTGTTGTCGGGTTTTTTAACGTCTAAAATGATACATCTAATTTAATGAAAAAGCATCAAGTCTTTTAGTATAACATCTCTGCTAACACTGTTTAGTACTGTATGTTCCAAAACACAGTCATTTCTTTTCAGTGACCAGAGTTCAACATCATTCATGATTAGGCTTTAAGGTTGAGATTTATGCCTTTTATCCTATGGCATCTAATGTAATAGACAATGATCTATGGCTGCTTCCTACTTCTTCCACAAATTCAACTTAATTCTCAATCTTTCTATTTTACTGCATATCAAAACTGCTTCTGAAGCAGTAACTTCATTATAATAAGAAATACATTAAAAACTCACTGATGTTGTCTTTTCAGAGGCATATAATATGGTAAGAAGAAAAAACTGAAAACCCTTTTTGGACTTTGTTTAATGTGAATTAAATTTCAACTTCTATTTTATCCTGTTTAAAAAGTACGGTCTCAGAGACAGCAGAGGAAGTTACCACTCAGCTGGTTAGATCAATGAGTCATTTCAATATCAAATTAGAGAAAAGATGCATGCTTTCTAAAAGCAGCCAGAGTTCTATATTTCAAAACAGAGAAAATTAAATATAGCAAGTAAAATTCCCAGTACTAGAAAAAAAAAAAAGAACTAAAACTTGTCTCAGTTAACTGTCTTATTAAAAAACAATCATATAATCTTATTTAAAATAATAATGAAATCGTATTTACCCTACTAGTTGTTTTTTGTTCTTTTTTAGGGGGGTGGGGGCAGAAGGCTATAAAAAACGGACAATTTCTATACAACAAGTTCACAATAAAAGTCACAATAAAACAATTTGACTTAGGCTTCAAAACTGTTCATATAATTGGTAGTGCAAGTGATTATTTGTTTACATTTTAAAGATTTTCATATACTTCATAGAATCATAGATTCATTTGAGTTGGAAGGGACCCTTAAAGGTCATCTAAGTCCAACTTCCCTGCAATGAAAAGGGACATCTACAGCGGGATCAGGGTGCTCAGAGCCTGGTCCAGCCTGACCTTGAATGTCTCCAGAGACAGGGCTTCCACACCTCTGGGCAACCTGCTTCACTATTCTTACTGTAAAAAAAATCTTCTTACATCCACTCTAAATTTACCCTCTTCAGGTTTGAAACCATTTCCCCTATCCTCTTACCACAGACCTTGCTAAAAAGTCTGTCCCCTTCCTTCTTATAACCTGCTACAGATACTGAAAGGCTGCTATCAAGTCTCCCCTGAGCCTTCTCTTCTCAGCCCCAACTCTTTCATCCTGTCCTCATAGGGCAGGTGTTCCATCCCCTGGATCATTTTTGGGGCCCTCCTCTGTACATGTTCCAACAGAACCATGTCTCTCCTGTACTGAGGAATCTTTCCATACCTGGATGCAATACTCCAGGAGAGGTCTGAGTAGAAGGGCAGGATCACCTACTTTCTTTTACCTGCTGGACATGCTTCTTTTGATGCAGTCCAGGATATGGTTGGATTTCTGCACTGGCTTATGTCCAGTTGCCAGCAGTACCCCTAAGTTCTTTTCAACAGGGCTGTGCTCAATGCTTTCATCCCCCAGCTTGTACTGATAGCAGGAATTGCTGCAACACAGTGCACAGTGCTCCCGGATTTATTGAACCTCATGCAGTTCTCCTTAGCCCACTGCTCAAGCCTGTCTAGGTCCCTCCGGATGGCATCCTGTCCCTCAGGTGTGTCAACCACATCACACAGCTTGGTGTCATTCACAAACTTGTTGATGGTGCACTCAATCCCACCACTCTCTGGCTACAATTCTGTAACCAGTCCCTTGTCCATTGAATAGTCCACCTATCAAATCCACATTTTTCCAATTTGGAGAGTGGGATGTTATTGGGAACCATGTCAAAGATCTTACCGAGGTTCAGATAGATGAAAACAATAGTTCTTCCCTTGTCCACTGACACAGTTACACCATTACAGAAGGCCACTGAGTTGGTGAGGTAGAAGCCGCCCTTGATAAAGTCATGCTGATTGTCTTGTATCACCTCCCTGTATTCTGTGTGTCTTAGCATAGCTAATGCTTAATGCCAAAGCGTCTATCCAGCAACAAAGCTCCTCCTGTCACACCTACATTAAAAATAGCAACCCACAAAAGAGCAAAAAGCGTGAGAACAGAGAGATGAGAAGTCCCTAGGGACTGGAACAAAGGAAATGTCACTCCCATTTACAAGAAAGGGAGGAAGGACCCAGGGAACTACAGCCCAGTAAGTCTCACCTATGCTCCTAGGAAGATCATGGAACAGATCCTCCTAGAAGACATGTTAAGGTACATGAGGGATGAGCAGGTGATCCCAGTTGGCCAGCATAACTTTACCAAGGGAAGATCATTCCTTCTATGATGGAGTGATGACATCACTGGACAAAGGGGAAGCAACCTATGCCATTTGCCTGGATTTGTGCAAGGCCTTTGACATGGTCCCCCCCACATCCTTATCTCTAAATTGGAGATATATGGATTTGAGGGGCGAACAACTTGCTGAATAAGGAATTGGTTGGAAGGCAGTAGACAGAAGGCTGTGGTGAATGGCACTACATCCGAATGGAGACTAATGATGAGCAGTGTCCCCCAGGGGTCTGTCTTGGGATCAGTGCTCTTCAACATCTTCATCAATGATGGGCTTGAGTGTACCCTCAGCAAGTTTGCCAATGACACTAAGCTGAGCGGTGCAGTTGACACATTAGAAAGAAGGGATGCCATCCAAAGGGACCTCAACATGCTTGAAAGGTGGACCCTTGTGAACCTACTGAGATTAAACATAGCGAAGTGCAAGGTTTTGCACTTGGTTTGGACTTATTCCAGATACATGTATAGACTGGGAGAACTCCATGAGAGTAGCTCTGTGGAGAAGGACCTGGGGGTCCTCGTAGATGAAAAACTGAACATGAGCCAGCAGTGTGCTCTTGTGGCTTGGAGGGCCAATGGTATCCTGGGCTCCATCAGAAGAAAGGTGGCCAGCAGGGACAGGGAAGTGATTGTTCCTCTCTACTCTGCTCTTGTGAGGCCCCATCTGGAGTACTGCATGCAGGTCTGGGGCCCCCAGATGTGGAGCTGTTGGAGAGGGTCCAGAAAAAATATATGAAGATGATCAGAGGGCTGGAGCACCTCCCCTATGAAAACAGGCTGAGGGAGCTGGGCTTGTTCAGCCTGAAGAAGAAAAAGCTGAGAGGAGACCTAACTGTAGCCTTTCAGTATTTAAAAAGGGATTATAAAAAGGAGAGGAAACAACATTTTACTTGGGTAGATAGTGATAGGACAAGGGGAAATGGTTTTAAGTTGAGGGAGGGAAGATTTAGGTTGGATGTCAGGGGGAAGTTCTTTACAGAGAG
>JAOWBP010001760.1:51312131-51326862 GCA_028571105.1 Tragopan temminckii | reverse complement strand
TTGTGGATGCCCCATCCCTAGAGGTGTTCAAGGCCAGACTGGATGGGGCCCTGGGCAGCCTGGTCTAGTATTAAATGTGGAGGTTGGTGGCTCTGTCTGTGGCAGGGGGGTTGGAATTTGATGATCCTTGGGGTCCCTTCCAACTTAAACCATTCTATGATTCTATGACTATTTAGAAAGTAGACCATATTCTGTTTTGGAAGCAAGAGAGAACAACACAAATTCCACTCAAGAAAACGTGCAGATTAATCTGCACTGCTCAACTACAACCTGAATATTACAAATCAGTATCCAAAGAAGGTGACTCCTCAGACATTACATTTTATATTAAGATTCTCCATAATCACTGAAAAAGTTCATCTGGAGGGTACTTTCCAAGCTATATTTCCTTTGATGTGTTGAAACTCTCAAATGTATAGTGGAGACGGGCAGAAGAACCCTGATTCATCTGTTCCATTTTCTAAAATATTTTAATATGGTAAACTTAGTTTTGGAAAAAACAATCAAACAAAATGATATTTATTAGAAAAAAAATCATATGTTCATATCTTGATTTTATGCCTTTAGGAAAATAAAGCTTTTATTATTAAACAGCCGAAGGTAGTAAAAAGCCCAACTAGCAATCTGTTCAATCAATGATGTAACTAGTTAGCCAATAATACAAAGGAGGATAAAATGCTTAAATATTTAAAGAAATAAAGAGCATATAAAGGTGATCAAGTTCTGCACAATATCTAATATAGTTCAAAATAAATACTACAAGTAAAATGCTGTGATGATGTGACATGATTAAAAATCATATTGCCTTTTATATTATATTAAATATTAGATATTAAATATATATACACTAAATATATTAGATGAACATCCCCCTTTAACTGCCTGGTTCTCGTGTTAACTATACAAGCTTAGGTTCCTAACTTAGAGTTAGACACTTTTGTAAAGTACTTAAATGAGACAAGCCACATTCAAAATATCTTTATCTGAATTTGTTCAGGGAACTTCAAAAATTGTATCAGTATTGCTATTAATAGAACATTTAGAATTCGACAAAACTAGAGGAAGTTCCTCAAAACCGAAAGGAAAACAAACAAACAAACAACAAAAAAACACTACTTAAGATCTACCTTGGTATGAAAATTCTTAAGTATTTACCACCTGCAGCATACATCTACCCTGCTTCTGGTGCCTTACATTACCCTAAGATTGAGCAGTGTATATGCCAATAATGAGTGGATTGAAAAAAATGAAACGTTTTACCCTATTTGCTCCTCAAATCACCAAAACAGTGTTACAAAAAAACAAAAAAAAAAAAGTCTATTAAAATCACTTCCAAACATAACACAATTATGATATACATTGTCTAAATAACAACTTAAGCTGTCACCAATCCAGAGCTTAGAATGTGCAAACATTAAACTGCAACAGAGATTAAAAGTGGTAGCTCATTTAGCAAAGATCTAATTTTAACTGCCACTCAAGGTCACAGATTAAATTTGCCTATGCTTCTCAGAAGAGAAAAAGAAATGGATTGTATCTGATGAGTCAAGTAACACAAAATAATTCCATGGTAATACAATTTTTCTTAAGACTGAAATGCATCTTAATCAGTAATTTTCCAATTATGCATACTTTTGTATGCATAATCTGTACTATTAAGAAAGCTTGAGGTGTTTGTACTTTTTTTTTTGTCTGAATCCACAGTATGATAAAGCATTATTATAGAAAAAACAAATATCGACATTTTCCAGCAAGTAATTGTATGTGTACACTGAAATACTTAAGTATGTCACTTCATTCCATGGAAAAACACATCCTTGTGCAAGCAAAGAAGTAAGAACTTTACACTGGGCATAAAATATTATCTTGAGCATTTCAAAATGAAAATTTTGTTTAACATGAATTGATATGTGCGTATACTGCCCTCATGCTGTATATATTACAAAATGCAGAAAATTTTGAAGCCTTTCAGTAAGGAAAAGAAATAATTTATACAACTTTATAACTTATTTTATTCTTATAGTAACAAAATATACTTTTTTTTTTTCAAAATAAAAAGTATACTTACAATGATGTCTGTGGGTACTTCACGGTGTGAATACATTGGTTTATTTGGTATATCCTGTTTACTCAGTAGCTCAAAAACTGCAGGGTAAGTGAGCAAGTTTATCAAATATAGAAAAGACTGGAGAAAGATAAATAAATAAAAGTGAAAAAAGTGATTGTCAGTCAAGTAAGCATAAATAAATATACGTTAGAAAGTATTTAAGTTCATCTTTTTTTGTAGATAAATTGACATGATCTGAGCTTACAAAATCAGACTGCAAAAGTGTACACACAATCTAAAAGGGCAGTAGTCTCTGGGGAATGTTTATAAACCATCACATTTTACAAGTGGATGGCTTAGTGAAAATTGAACTTTTTTTCAATGGAATAAATGAGATATAGAATCACAGAATGCCTCCATCCAGCTTTTCATCCATCAGAACCCCAGGTCCCTCTCCACAGGGCTGCTCTCAATGAGTTCTTCTCCCACTCTGTACTTGTATCTGGGACTGCCTCAACACAAGTGCAACACCTTGCACTTGGACTTGCTGAACTTCAATAGAATCTCATGTGCCCACTTTTTAAGCACGTTCAGGTCCCTCTGGATGGCATCCCTCCCTTCTACTGTGCCAACTGCAACCCTCAGCTTGGTGTCATCAGTAAACTTTCTAAGAGTACACTTAATTCCACTGTCTATGTCATTTACAAAGATGTTGAAGAGCACTGGTCCCAAGATGGACCCCTGGGGAACACCACTTCTGACTGGCCTTCACCTGGACATAGAGTTGCTGACAACAATCCCCTGGCTATGATCATCCAAGCATTTTTCTATCCACCTAAAAGCCCAGCCTTCAAATTCATGTCTTTCCAATTTTGAGATAAGGATGTGGTGTGGGACCATGTCAAAGGTCTTTTACAGGTAGACAATGATAATTCTGGAACTAACTTTAGAATTATTTTGAAAATTGTAATACTTGCATTATGATGTAATTCTAAAATTTTGAGATATAGCATACTCTAAAACACACTGTTCTCTCTGATCTTACTACAGTAACTGGAGATTTGAACTGAAAACCAGAATTTTAACATTCTCATTTATGTCATTCTTGTCATTTATTACATCATCTTTAAATGGATCTTCAGCATTATGACTTACCATGCAACAGAAGAATTTCTGCAATCAGTAATTATTTGACTAGCATATTAGAGCAATTTTGCCTCACACACCAAAAAGTAGGTATTAGTTACAATTAAAAAAAAGCTATCAAAGATAGCCAATAAAGATGATTATTAATAAAGTTCTCACCTTCTGACAACTTTGGTCGATAGGGTCAACTGGAGTAGATTTGGGTTGAGTTATCCTCACATCATCTTTTCCACACTCCAAAAGGGCCCACAGTTCAGCTACAAATGCCTTTATAAACCCTAAAATAAATATTTGTTCTACCCATGAGAATGGTAAGAATACAAGAAAAACAATTTTCATATAAAAAAAATTTTACATCAAAATTCTAACCCAGATTCTCAAAATTTTCTACATTTCTACATTCACTGAAATTTCTCAAGACAGACTGTCAGAGGTTTACTCTTTCCCTCCTAGTCTCAATTCTTTGGTCAAGCAACCTTTCTACAGTAGTCCGCTTATATTCAATTTAAAATCTACAGCAGCAGTTTGAAAAAAACACTGTACTAGAGAAGGATGATATTTATATAAATTGTGTTTTCCATGTAAATAAGCTTCTGATGTTCCTGAACAAGTTAACTGCTGCAGATTGAGGCTTAGCTCACACTGGCTCTGTGGTTTTATTGGTGACTTACTGTAAATCTGTACTTACTCACATTTTATGGGTGAGTTATAGTATGAAAATGGCGTGAAAATATATCAGAACATAAAGTTCAGGACTGGCTGAATTTAAAATGTTCAATGTGCTTTAAAAAAAAAAAAAAAAAAAAGGAGGAGAAATAGCCACTTATCTTTAAAATCTCCAAGTGTAAATTACAAACATAAAGTTTGTACAAGTATAAACTTTACAGACATTACCCAACCTGCTCTTAGCACTGAAAATCAATGTAGATTATTCTTGGCCAACCATTTTTCTTTGATGCCGAAGGCCATAAGAAGCAAACTGGCTAAGAACCTTAATCAGGACAGATGGAGTTACTCAAGTAGATCTGCTCCCTCATTTCTGAAAGATCCCAGAGGCATAACGAATAACTAACAATCAGCTTCTTGAACTGGTAGAATTTCCCTGCCTCTGTAGCAGTATTTCAGCCAACCTTTACTTTATTGATAAGAATCTAGTTAACACAATGACAATCTAATCGACAACAGCTGATTTCTCTAAGCACAATTCTGAAGGAATTTTCTGGTATGGGTTGACATGTAAGAAAAACAATCAGTTCAAAAAAAGACTCACTTCCATCTCACCCCTGTGCAAGAGTGTCAGAGACACTCCAGTATACGACATTTAGCTCAGTTTCTCACTCTGAGCTTTCAGTGGCCCTGGAAAAACGCATACAAATTACAGAAACCAACACTTCATAATTCTGATCTGCAGATCAGTAAGAAGTACTTGCAAATTATTAACAGCTTCTTTTTTTTTTTTTTAAGCAGTCTTCATGCACAAACATGAAATTTCTAGAATTCCAAACCAATGAAATAAAGATTTTACGTAATGTACGGAACAAAAAGAAAAACTGGCATCAAGATAAATGAATTACTTAAATGCCTGAAAGAATACATTTCCATCAAGAAAATTAATTAATTAATTAACAGGCATTTAAACAGCCTTTGCTAATACTGCATAATTATTTCACACAGTCATCATTTTTAGCATCTTTCTCATCATTTTTTTTCCCAATATGCTCGACTACAGCATCGAGCTACTCATAATAACATCTTTCTTAAAATTACCTGAACTCTGTAGAGCTACTGCAGCTGTTGGTGTTGTTGCCATTTGTGCAACAATCACTCCATTATCAAATTCTTCACGTTCATTTGTCTGTTAGAAACAGCACAACATTAGTATGTCAGAGGGTGTAAAATTCAAACAGTCTCTTCAACTATTGATTTTTCCTACACTTGTTTACAGAATTTAATCCACTGTATCATCAGACTTGAAAGTTCACATATTATCCTCTACAGTCTTGCCAGGGTCAGATTCCAAACCAAACACCTTTATCAAGTAAATAATCATACAAAAATTTAAATGAAAAATACAATGGCTGGGAGATGCAACATCATCAAAGAATAAAAGCTTCAGTATTACTATGTTCTTTGCACATATTCAATTGGATGCACATGACATTTTATTTTTTCCTCCAAAAAATATGTATCATCTGATCTTTGGTTACACGTTAGAATTTCAAGTGCTGCCTAGCATATTTAGATTTCAATACCACGTATTTACAAGGTGTAGAAAAAAAAACAGAAAACTTCAAAGAATAAAAAAACTTTACAGAAAAGAGTGAGGAAAAATAAACAACAGATCTGGCATTTTAAGATGATTAACATCGAACAAAATTAAATGTATGGGACACTAACATCAAACTTGAAGATCTACAATTTAAAATTTAACTTACAATTTAAATTACAAAATGATTTCTTAATTTCTTTTCTTATTACATTCTTTCTTCTTCATGTTATTATCATCATTAAAAGACTAAAACCACTGTACCTGCCCTATAACTCTTACCTGGTGTTTTTTTGACAAACTGTTGAACATAAAGCTCACACAGTCACTGATGGCCCCAGTACTATGAAGCAAAAATAGTCCTTTAGGTGTGGCTGAAAAATTTAGCAGGGCATCTAGCAAAGTCTCTTCCCATAACAAACTGTAAGAGGAGGAAAATAATAATGAAAAAAAGAAATTAAAACTAGTTTAAAAACAAACAATTTTAAAATCAAAAGCTTTCTCATTTAAACAACAACACAAAAATGCATTTGGGAAAGTTATATGTAACAGACTCTTACTTTGTGCAAACATACAAACTTATCTTGACAGAAGGATTAGGTTAGACAGTAAGGAAGGAGTACAGAATAGACAAAATAATGCAGTGGGGAACCCAAAAGACCTGTACTATTCTTACATGCTGTTATGATTTTTTATCTAACCCTGGACAAGCCTTTTAAGGCATTACTGTGGCAGTTACAAATAGACAAAGTTGGCACAGAATTTGTCACTGATGTAAAAACACTGTAAGGAACTAACAAAAACTTGCATTCTAGGTCCTGTTAGAAATTAGTACAGAATTATAAAAATAAGGCTCCATATTTCTAATAGCTTCTTGTACTAAGAGCAGTAAATGGAAAACATTTTCTACAAACATGGCAGGAATAACAGCCATTACAAGAAGCAAATATGGTATCTTCTGATCTACAAAACAGTCTGTACCCCAAAAACAGAAGTGAATCAATTCTATGTCCTCTGGCAAAGTACAATAGCTGCAAGCATCACTAGAATCATATGATTCTCCTTCACTGAAAGCACTTGCTTACAGGATTCTCACTTCTAGTTCTCATTTCTCACTTCTGATTCCTATCACTAACAGAAGCAAGCAGCTGTTTTCATAGCAATCAGCCATTACCCCAAAATTTAAACACTTCTCCTAATGCCTGCCATGTCATGTTCAGTAGCAAAAATTTCACCTAGAAATATATCAGCTTGACTTATTCCATAATGAAATGAAAAATCTAGATGACAGAACAAAATTGCAACTTATGCCAAAGGTACTGATTAGTGATAGCCTCTTCACTCACAGCTCTACATCTCTGAATTTCTTTTTATCACTAGTTCTGAATTGCTATAACCAGTTTGCAAGCCACCATTAAGAGTATTAACTGTTGAGGAATATTTGCAAATTATATATGAAATCTATGGTGAACTACAAACAAGAAAATCTGGTTGATTAACCAGGTCTTCACCATCTCTCTGAATTTTCAGACTCACAAACGTCTGTATGCTTTCAAATGATAAATGTACAAATATCTATAAGGCACACTGTATTTCAGTACAAAAGCAAGGACATCAATCTTAACACATACTTGACTTTGAGCAAGAATTTAGGCAATCTTGCTACACAGTATTTTGACAGCACAGATACCATTCAGAAAAAGAGTTTTAAATTAACACTATGTCAAAGCCATTAGATAAATTCTGACAGCTATTTTGTTTTATGCTTTCTAGTTCACATTTTCCTCAAACCAATTTCAGAAGTCAAAGAGAATCAACTCAACTGTAAGTCAGCTTAACATAGATTAGACATAACTGTGTGAGCCAAAAAAGTCATTAAAGGTCAAGAACAATTTTGTGACTCAACTGATACACATCCTCAGATGACATCACTCACACTATGCTTCTGGAAGAATTCCTAAAAAATACACAGTGTTATAAAAACATGCTTCAATTCCAAATAAAGTAATTGTGTGCATTCGTATTTGTACATATTCAAATATCGAAGAACAATACTTACACATTTTTTGAGTCTAGACTTAATGATGATGTGGAGTCTGCACCAGATACAGGGGTAAGTACACTTTCTGAAAGCAAACTTGCCTGTGAAATAAAAAACAATAATAATAAACAACCCCTCTTACTGCTTATTTATTCCACTTTAAAATTCCAAATCTTGGTCACTCTCATAATTCATCAAAAAACATCAGTGATCAGGTTGTAGCCTAGACTTAGTTATAGAATATACCATACCACTTACATTTTTTTATCTAAGAATGCTCTTTCTTTGTGTTATTTTTTTTCCTTCAGATATAAACCCACTTAAAGCTATTACATTTTTTAATTATAAAAATTCTCTTTAAAAATATTTTTTCACTTTTTACTTAGACTCCCAAGTAGAAAAATTCTCACGCAAAAAAATGAAACAGACTACATTTTACTCTGCTTCTGTCCCAAATAACAGAAACAGCAGTCTCTTGAACTAATAACACAGTATCAAATTTATTGAGCAATTTTGTCAATTTTTGTTTTATTTATGAATTATATTAAATGATATATATAGGTATGGGTATACGTAGAGTTACAAAGATTCTATGTATGTGTGTGTATAAACAAACACATATTTGGTGAGATTTCTAATTAAAAAGCTGTTTTAAAATAACTTGTGAAAAACACTTTGTATTTAGCAACGTTTCTCAAGATGAGTACATTTTACCATTGAAATGAGAGTAGTAGTGGAATAATTCTCTTATAATCTAATACATACACATAACATTCCTATATTAAACTAATTACCTATCATGGACCTGTTTAACTTCCCTTTTAGCATCATCTATACAAAAATACTAGCTTCTGTCTCAGAATTCCACTAAGATTTGCCATGAAAATTTTTTTTCCTCCATCAGTCTTAAAACACAAAGACGTGTGAGGCAGATGTAAACAAATCATCAGTCTATCTTTCAAATACCCGTAACTAATGCTTGGGTAGAATTTTTAATTCTTATTTTTACTTTACTCAAGATCAAGAATGTAGATGCTTTAAAATTAAACGACAACAGAAATAAAAAATCATTAATATGGCAGTGAGAATTTGCTTTACTAAAATGCTGATTCCTGAAGTCCTGAATATGCAGACTCCTTCTGACCTTCAAAGTGATGTGAAGAAATAGAATTTTGTCAGTTAAATGATTCATAATTTAATTCTAAGCATTCATGCTATTTTCCTTTTGTATGTCAAAACAAGTTGTCTAAATGATGGTATGTATCATAATAAAGCTTTTTCAATATGCAGAACAAGTATTTTGAAACTGCATGGTTGATGAGATGCTTTAGTGCAAATAACGGGAAATGCCCATCAAAAGCATATGCCAGCCTGACTGTGATAAACATTAAATAGATAAACAGGTTAGTTCAAGTAAGATTGACTGCTTACATAACAAGAAAGCATAAAATGATTGACAGATTTTTGAGTTATACAAATTACAGCATGGTTAAATTGAACTAAACTCTGTAATTCAATAAAATTCTGAAGTTCTCCAGGCAGAGAAGAATGTAAATTTCAAAACCAACATTTTATAATGGGAATTTGAATTTCCTGTGATATAGTAATTATAGTTGCAATATTTTATTTTCTATCAAAATTTATGCTTTCATGATAATACCCTTACATGAAAGCAGTGAGAAATATCCAAAAGCTAATGATTTAAGTCTTCTATTCATGTTTTATCTGGTATTTTTTGCCTTAGTATACACTGTGACCGTTTCTAAGCACAATTAAAGCATACAGCATTTGGCAAGAATAGCTGTTCCATTCTGCTTCCCTTGCAATCAATCGCTCTCCTGCTTCCTTGTCTCCAAAAAAAGTCTTTAGTCTTTTGTCAATTTTTATTACCAGCTTGGCTTGATCTTCTCCTCTAAGAAAATATTTTACAATCACTGGAGGGGGGGAAAAAAAAAAAGAAAAAAAAAAAAGGATGATTCCATTTTTGAATATAAAGTGAAGTAACACAGCTTAATTTTGTTTGTTTCCACTAAGAATTTTGGTATCCATAGTTCAAATACAATGTTTCAGCTTAGACTGACGCCAAAACGAAGTTTTGTATGTTATCTAAATAGTGCCCAAGTTACTTTCACGATTTCAACATCTGTTTGAATTTTACTTCACTGTGAACTTTTTGAAAACTGCTTCTGCAAGCAGCACCTGGTATCATTCTTCCATCTTAACAACAACATGAGGGCTGCTCCAGAAGTAGTGCCTTCTATTTTATTATACTGGCCACTGATGTCAAGAGACTGATGTTGGTCATATGACAATAGAGGCCAAACCTTCCCACCAATATTCCATTGTGTTCTGCCATTACAGATGGCAGTATATGCGCAGTCTGACAAAATGGTGTCCGACATGAAAGTGCATATGAAGCAAACCTGTGTAACTGAATTCCTCCACGCAGAAAAAACTGCACCTGTTGACATTCATCAATGCTTGCTGAGCTTTTATGGAGACCAAACAGCGGATGTGAGCACAATGAGGTGGCGGGTGGTGTGCTTCAGCAGTGGTGTGAAAGACAAGCCACATTATGGATGGCCATGCACATTTTTACAAGCATAACATGCAGGCCTATCATCATTCATGAAAATGTGTACCTGATCATGATGACAAAGTTGAAAAGCGTTTTGTAGCTAAGAATTTGCTCTATCACATACTGTTATTATGCTCTTTGTACCTGCTGCAGTTTCCAAGGAAAGAAATAGAAGGCATTACTTTCAGAGCAACCTACATAATAACTGATAAGAATTTTCACACCGCATATGATTATATGATTATAGGAGCAATAAAAATAGAAAAAAATATAGTGAATAAAGCAGGGCTCTACATATCTTGTTCAGTAAATTTATAATAGAAAGTAGAACAGTCTTCATGGTTGTCTTGTGATCTTTCCAGCAGAAAATGCATTAGACTAGTAATCAGATGGAAGTGAAAGTGTACACTCTACATAATGTATCCACACACAGATAAGACAAGAACTCCAGTTTGTGCATCTTGTTACAGTCTCTTAAGAATATCTCAGTAGCATCTAACCATTTAAGTCAAATATTTGTCAAATATTTTTCTATCTTCCACCAAAACTATTTGGTTTAACTTAAAAAATATTGAGATCACTTCTGAGGAGTTTTTCCTTACAAAAGAGCCCAGACCAGAAATAAAGATCAGATCTCTAGCAGACAGTGACAAATACAGAATCACAGAATCATCCGCAGGTTAGAAAAGGCCTCCACGATCACCAAGACCAACCACGAACCTAACCTACCAAATCCCATCACTTAACCACATTCCTTAGTATCATATTCACACTTACCAAATACACTCAGGGATGGGGACACCATCACTGTTCTGGCGCTTGACCATGAAAAAAATCTTCTTAATATACTGTCTAAATCTCCCCTGCTCCCTTTCCCCACATCCTATCACTTAAAACTTTTGAAAAGAGGCTAGACATTCTCCTCACTGCAACGTCCTTTCAGCAAGGAACAAGGAGGCCCCTCCTCAGTTTCCTGTTCTCTATACAAAACAACCCCAATTCCCTCAGTCATTCCTCAAAAATCTTGTTTTTCAGACCATTCATCTTTGAGAATAACCCTTCAACTTTGAGAATATCTCAGTAGCATCTAACCATTTAAGCCAACCATTTAAGCCAAATATTTAAGTCACTCTTCTCTGCACACACCTGAGTAGCCAAATATCCTTCCTGTAGTGAGAGGTCCAAAACCAAACACAGTATTTCAGGTGTGTACAAAGGGACAAATCACTTCCTTAGTCACACTGGCCACAGTATTTCTGACACGATGGCACTGGCCTTCTTGACTAACCAAGTACACTTCGGCTTCATGTTCAGCCAGCCGCCAACCAGGATTTCTAGGTACTTTTCTGCTGGACAACATTCCCGCTACTGTTCCCCAAGACTGTACCTCTACATGAGGTTGCTGCAACTCAAGTGCAGTACCTGACACTTACCCTTGTTGAAAGTCATAAGATTGGACTTGGTGCACTGATTTAGCCTAGGCAGATCCTTCTGCAAAGCCTTCCTACTGTGAAGTAGGAAGTCCTGCCTAACTTAGTATTGCCTGCAAACTCAGTGAGGGCACACTTGACCACCTCCATCCAGACCTCTGATAAAATCTGCCCTAGTACTGATTGCTAGGGAACACCACTGGAGACCAGCTGCCAACTAGACTGAACTCCAATCACTGGGACTTTTTGAGCCTGGCTGTCCAGCACGCTCTTCATCCAGACAACTGGACACTTGTTCAAGGCACGAGCAACCAGCATCTCCAAGAGAATACTGAGGGAAACAGCGTCAAATGCTTTACTAAAATCCAAGCAGACAAATAGTGAACATCAGATAATTTCTAGCATCAATGACGATGTTTAAAAAGGAGTTGATCAATGAATGATAGGCCTACCTATACATCTTCAGAGTTCCTGGTTTAATCTTAAGACACATAAGCCTCAATTTAAGCTGCTGCTACGTTTACATACAGAAATTTTGAAAAGTAGAACTTCACTTTTAGAACCATTTCAAGCATTCTTATCTCACTTAAGTAAGAGGATTCTACACTAAGGAAGAACTGTCATATTAAGCTAAACCTTTCAAAGTAAGATTTTTCTGAACTTCCCAGTCCAAAATAAGATTTACCTTTTTCCAGGCCTCTCCAATTGATTCATGCAAACCATAAGGAATTAGCATCTGCAGGCCTTCACATGTTCTGTACATCTGACGACATACAAAAATGAAAGCTCCTTTAACAACTTGCAAAAGCTCGGATCCAGATAAAAGAGAAATGTCGTCATGAAGAAGTTTCTTTGTAAACTGAACAATTACATGAACAGCTGCAGGACTGGAAATAAAATAACACTTTTAAAATGTTGATTTATAGTATTCAATGAGCCCTGAAAAAAATCCTTTGTCAGAGCTTAGTTAAATTTTTCTAGGAGTAGTGGAAAGAAATTATGACCCACTATGGAGGAGTCCAATATATTAATACTTCCAATAGTAGTCCAAATAAAGGATGTAGAGCAAGTGATTTTACTTTAGCTATTGGTCCACATAAAACAAAAATGCAGCCACTGTCTAACACCTAGCCCAAATGGCTGTAAACTACACAAACTGTGTTTTGAAGCTGAAGCTTCCCATCAATATTCTATTATGTTCTGTTGCATTGTTACAGATGGAAGCAGAGGGGCAATCTGACAAAATGGTGTCTGATACGGAAGCATTTATGAAGCAGAAGTGTGCAACTGAATTCCTCCATGAGGAAAACATTATAGCCACTGCCATTCAACAACGTTTGCTGAATGTTTATGGAGACAAAACAGCAGATGTTTGCATAGTGAGGCGGTGGGTAGATAGTGTGCTTCAGCAGTGGCAGCAGTGGTGTGAAAGACAAACTACATTCCGTACAGCCATGAAGACCTTCACAAGCGCAGCATGCAGGCTCTTGTTCATCATTGGTGAAAATGCATAGCTAATCATGGTGGCAACATTGAAATGTAGTGTTCTGTAGCTGAGAATTTCTCTTTCAAGCAGTTATTGTGCTCCATTTGTCTGTTGTAGTTTCCATGGAAACAGCTAGGAGCCATTACTTTTGGAGCAACTCACATATTTCTTAAAAGTGTGATTTTACCTGGTTATACACATAAATCTCTCTCTTATACATTCTCAGAAACACTTCCTATTTGATAATGAGATATTTTTACTTCAAACACAAACAAAACATGCTAGAAATAATTTTTTAAAACTATCTCTTCTTAAGACTAGTGCAATTCATTAAATTCCTCACTAATGTTATTCACTAATGTCTTCTTACCTAATTTCTTTTGCAGAGTTTTTATTTCCTCCATAAAGAAGAACAGAAAGACCATCTTCTGCAGCAGCAATCCTTGCCAAAATATCAGCTACATCAATTAAAGTGGTTTCAAGGCAATTTATAAATACCTGTTTGAGAGCCAAAAAAAAAGTTTTAAGTTCATTGCTTTAGTAAAAGCTGTTTATTCAAGTCTGGCTTATATATGCAGAATTTGAATGAAGGTCACCTTTCTGATGTCTGCTGGATGGTTGAAACAAAAGGCAAGCAGACTATGCTCAAATGCCATCACATAAAAATCTACATCACAGAAGACAGTAATTGCCACTTTTAATGATTATGGCAGAAATCTAATGACTACAAAATACAGAACAGACATTTCTAAACTCTTTTCTCTTTTCCCGCAATGAACGTGGAAAGACTGTTGATAACCCATATAGTATCTGAGTCAAGGTGAGAAACACTCTCTTGTTTTGCTGCATGTGCACTGGAAACTCTTTAGCAAGACACGGAATTCCAGTTGTACAGGAAGATCTTTTGCGTCCAACTCATATCTAGGCAGTAGTAAGCCTGAATAGCCACTTACTCTGTAACCATGAGGAAGCCTTCCCTGCTGAAGCAAAACAAAAGTCACCTGTCAATTTCTCATTCACATCAGAACACTGAACAACAGAGCTGTAACAAAGAGGGCCTGAGCATTTACCACTGGGATTCAGACTGTCTGACCTGGTACCATCACTCGTGATTATCCTACCTGAACAGTCCTAAACAGACCATTACTTACTAGCAAATTAACTTATTATTATAATGGTAGACAAGCAAAATACAAGTACTCCACATAAAGAACCTGTCAGGGAGCAGCAAGCACAGGTTGCTCTGCAAGGAAAACTGCAAGATAAGAGTGATGAAGAGGCATTCAGAGGCAGTGGTTCTCCATCAGATGGGCAGGCAGTCCTTCCACACCCAAGCAAAAGGAGTAGAAAAGGTTTGCAATGGCAACTAGGTTCACCCAATAATTCAGATCCCTTCCATTGAGATGAAGGAGGTCTGAGGTTAAGCTAGGAAGCAGAGTCAATGAGTAATTAGGGTTCGTCACAACCCAGTGATAACCATGAAACTCAACAGTGACAAGGCTGTCACTGCTCTGATCACAAAATCTGAGCTTAAACAAGCCAAGCCTTGTCTATGTGTTGGGGTTCAAATCAATGGGACACATGGCTTCAGTGTTGTTATAACACAGTACAGGCAGGAAATGAGGGTGAGAACTTTAAAAACATTCCTGAGAGGAGGGTGGACTGAGTCCACACTGAGGCTTATTAGCAGAGACAATGCTGCATTGCTGGAACTGGGGCGGTGGGTGGTCTCTGCTG
>JAOWBP010001760.1:51280781-51296356 GCA_028571105.1 Tragopan temminckii | reverse complement strand
TGTCGCTCAAAATCTTAAAGATATCTAACAAATTAAAAGAACTGATACAACTTGTAAAACAAATTTGAAATGAACTAAAAATCTATTTTAATGTATTTAGTATCTTGCAAAGATACAAATGGATGAAAGCGTGAAAATGACAGAACAAGAGTTTATGTAAAATCTCACTATTTCACTTATTTACTTTTGCTACCACTCACAACACAAAGTTAAAACTACGCAAATTTTAGCAAACTCCAGATAGTTCCATTTCTGAGGGCTTAAATACCAGGTAGTCAGCTTTCTGAAGAGAAATCAAGTCACAGAGCTCTGGTCCATACTAAAAAGTCTTCAAGATCATTTAAGCTTGATATTCCCTTGACTTGCCATAGACGCATCCTAAAAATCCTCCACAGTTGAAAAGCAAACATGTTAGAAGTGGAAGTTCATGAAACTACCATGGAAGTTCACATTTGACTTAACAAAAAATGTGACGTATTTCCATCTTATGCAAAATGTAAATTTAAGGAACAACTTACTGATAAGATATACAAAGGTTCAGTAAACTAAGCCACACAGAACAAACAAATATAGAAGTCAAG
Source organism: Tragopan temminckii (assembly GCA_028571105.1). Taxonomy (NCBI): domain Eukaryota; kingdom Metazoa; phylum Chordata; class Aves; order Galliformes; family Phasianidae; genus Tragopan; species Tragopan temminckii. The sequence goes on along the minus strand of JAOWBP010001760.1, from coordinate 51,295,775 downwards.
TAGCTTTTTAAAATTTTACTTTATTCTGATAAACAAACTTGTATTGCTTTGCAAGTGTCAAAAACATCCTGATAGTCTTCAGCTAGGACTTCTTTGAACTTCTGTTTGTATTTCTGTTTAGTACCATATGAGTGCATGTGCATTAAGTAGTAACTGAGGAGCTGTTTGTGAGAAATTTACAAAATGATTACAGTAAAAATAAAGGTATCACCAAGAGTGAAAAAAATGTCAGAATTCATTGTATTCTCTAAATTAACAGCTCCTGAGATCTGATTACTGACAGGAGTCTCTCTATAAAAAATATATACATGTTCATTCACACATTGATACAAACTGCGAACATTTTCCATGAATACCACGTTCAACATATTTTACCTCCTCCTGAATGTTAAAAATAGCAAAAATATTTTTACTTGTGAAAATTTTCATCAGTTTCCTCCAAATGCAAGAGAATCTCTTGTGCACATTCCACTGACGGAGCCCCAGTGACCTTTTCCTTCACACTTTGCAGCAATTGTCTAAGCATGGACTGTAACAGAGCTTCATCTTCATTTGTAAACTGAGACATCTGTAAGAAGTAAATTAAGAATAAAATGATTTCATTGTTTCTTTTTTTATTCTTACCTTAAGATGCAACAAAAACCCTCAATTTTTGTGCCTGTTATCAAAAGCACAAGATGATGCTATAAAAACACATGACTACAAAGAGGAAGTGTTTGATAGTGCCTATCTTCCAACAAACTGGAATCAACATAACCAAATCAGTTTTAATGAGTTTTCTGTTATCTTAGTGCAATGTTCTCAATGCATTAAGAAAATTCTGAGTCTTTTGCTTTTGTTTGTAACTGCATGAAGACCACCCCATAACTACAAAAGAAAAGGAAAAAAAAAAAAAGTTCCACATATGTAACGACTATCTTGATGAGAAACCCCTAGAAGTCTCTCACCTTCTACTCAAGTACTGTTGCTGCCCAGTTATGATTTTTGTATCCCTCACAGCTAGAGCTGTGCCTGTCGTGGAAGGTGCTGGAAGCTTTTGCAAGTAACAAGAATCAGGTGAAATTGTCATAAATGTTTTATTTCCCCTGGTATCAACAGCAGAGTGACCTGACAGAGTCCTGTCATTTCAACATTACAGCTACTGGGAAGAACAAAGAGCAGCAGAAGTGGGAAATATATGTTAAGTCCAGAAGACAGTGTTTTAGTTCAGTTTTCAAGGGTTGCCAACCAAACAAAACCCCTCAATTTCTAGTTCACTATTTAATAAGCCTAAAATCATGCACAGCTTAAACTTCTTTATGTGCCAAGGAACGTTTCAAATCCCTAATGCTAGATTAGAATTATATAAAGTAGAACTATTTGAGGAATAATGATTTAGAGAACTTTAGAAAAAAAATATGTCTATCAAAAGACACTCCAAACACCTGTGAATAAACTATATGCACACTTAGAAGAGACAGTGTAATAAATCACTTCATGAAACTTAAAAAAAATCAGTCATCTAGCTCCAATTTGAGAAGTTACCCTTTAATAAAGGTATGGGGTAGCTGAGTTCGAAGTTCTCTGTGGCAACTAGTACAGCTGGTAAACATTTTATTTTGATCAAACATAATTCAACGTCAATGCAACCATCTTACCAGAAACAGTATTAAAATAAATTTAAAAATAATAATAATTCTAATACTTTGTGATATTCTTATAACTCCCTGGTTTGCAGTCCCTCTGCCTTAAAAATCACAGTCTCTTGGCTTTTAATCAAAGTCAATTCACTTTAGGTCTATACAAACCACCCTCATAAATCTTTTGACCCTAACATCATCGTAAACCCCTGGAGAAGAAAAACAAAAACAAATATCCAATACTCCCTTGATATTTGGAGTCAGGAAGCATTTTTAGAAGCGTAGGTGTTTAAATACGAGCTAGCAATCCCTGCAAAGCACCGTTCATATTATTCATGGTGACAGATTATGGAAATATTGCAGTTTTTTCTCTTGCTCCCTTTGAAACGTCTTATGTGACTTACATAAGCACTGACTTGCTTATCTTAACATTCACTTGTATCAGTGTGTGGTCTGAGTTACTCAGCAGGCACATTTGCTTCCCTGCAAAATCGGAATTATCATTTCCTAGCTAAAACACACCAAACCCAGTTTGTGCACGCTTTGAAAGTTCAAATTCGTCGCAGTGAAATCACTCTACAACCAAAAAGTCTGTGGGATGATGGAAGAAGTGCCCTGCTGCAGCCTGGGTTTATCCACGCGAAGGGGAATTTCACAGAAGTGCCCTGTCTGAGCAAGGCATTGAACACGGACGTTTAACAACGAACCACCGATTCCAGCCCACAGGAACACGGATTGCGTCAGAACCCCCACCTCTCCCACTTCTTGTCGTCAATCACTTCAACTGCCCAACACGTTTAGGACCAACTAGATTTCTCACGACGCGTATACAAACAGCTTTTATTTTTCAAAGCGTCAGGACAAGAGCGCACCGCTCACCAGGTTCCCCCCCGCACTGTGACTAACAGTATAGAACACCCTGCCCCAGTCCCCTCCCGCACCACCAGTCCCGCGCAGCCCCTAGCTCCGAGCGGCCCAGCCAGGCCCCGCTACGAGAGCAGGGCCCTCCCCGGGCCAGAACCGGCCGCCTCCCCGCCGCGCCGCGCACGGAGCCCCAAGCCCCGCGCAGTCACCTCGGGGCGGCGACGCCCTCCCTTCGCGGCGGCCGCACGACTCCCCCAGTCTCGGCCCGTAGTAACCGGCGGCGCCCGCTGCCGAGTCTCGCAGGGCCCCTAGCAACATCGCGAGAGGCCGGCGGGATGGGGAGGGCCCAGCCCGCACCCTGCTCCGCCCTGCTCGCCCGGGGGAGGCGCTGGTGCGTCATGATCTTGGCTGGCTAAGAGCCCGGGTTTCTGGCCGCTTTCTCCTTTCGCGCGGGCAGGAGGGCGGCAGTCCCGGCACGGCGCGGCCTCCTTTGGCTGTGCAGCTCCCCTGCGTGGTGTGGTCTCCGTGTTGTTGGCCAAACAGTGTAAAGGGACAGCGTCCCTTTATGCACGTCGATCTTTATTCCTCCCCCTACACACACTTTTTCAGTACTGTGATGAAGTGCCCACCACCCAGGCAACCGCAAGGGAAAATCCAGGGATTGAGTAGCTAGGATGCATTTGTGTGCCAGTAAGGTGGATGAAGCACTGAGACATGGCTCACTTGGCTGTCCTGTCCTTAGCTGGGTGTGTAAGGGCTCACCTCTGGCAGTCCCTGGCAGCTCTGTGTTGTGCAGGTCTTCCATCAGTAATCATAGGCATTCGTTGACATTACTCCAGTTTACAGCAGTATTTCTCTTTTCCAGTGCCCTATAGCTTAGAGTCATACAGTCATTTGAGTTGGAAATGTAGGAATGGAATGTTGTTTCTGCATTAGATATCAAAATGGGAGAACTGATCTGGAGAAATAGAGGACAGTGTATTTGTATTTTGTAACTTGTCCTTAGAAATAGCTGATGTGAAAAAGTAGAAATACCATATATGTTAGTAGCATATTTTAGAAATATAATTGCTGAATTATGTGATTAATTCTTGCTTGCCAAACTGCAATACTTTTTAAATGTTGCAATTACTATGGGTATAGTATTGTGGACTAGAAAGCATATCGTAAGGCAGTTCTGTTTGGATAAGAGACCCTCAGCAAAAGGAAAACAGACTTAACAAACATCAAAACAGGCAGGGCCTCCACACAAGGCTGGATTGCCTCACTCTGTGGGTAGGTTGAGATGCAGCAGGCAGGCATCGAGATACTCCTCTCTACCCTCCTTCCAAACTTATCTCTATCCAAGGACAAGCAGATGTCCAGAAATAATGACCAAGTGTTGAGTGAGCAAATGTTAGAAGTTAAATAATTAGTGATTTATGCTTAGCTAGCAAAAATCTGTGTTTAGCCAGTATCAGTACATTTAGTTGAGCGTCAGGAAGGTTGTGAACGTGAAGAACTCAACCAATGAGGAACCATGGGAGGAAGAGATAAGCGTTGGGTAATAGGGCATAAAAGATGTAACACTGTTTTCTGCGGGTGCTTCTGCTTGCAGGACGCCCACCATTGCAATTGCAAATAAAATCTGCTTTATCAGAGATACGATCCTGATAAATTACTTGGATATTTTCAACAGAAAGGACTCTTAAAGGTCAACTAGTCCAATTCCCCTGCAATGAACCGGGACACCTATGGGTATGTCAGGTTGCTCAAAGCCTGGTGCAGCCTGACCTTGGGTGTCTCCAGGGATGGGGTTTCCACCAAGCTGTCTGGGCAACTTTTTCCATAGGATAGAGGCCTGGGTTCATAACCAGACTGAGGTAGGACAACTTCAAAATGGGCACATACCATGATTTTGTCCTACAAATAAATGCAAAACAGAAAAGAGCAAAGGCATTTTGATGTGATACTGAAATATTGTGGATTCCTAGTCCTTACTGAAAGACATTCTATTTTAGCATGCCTTTACTATCTTACAAATCAACATACTGCAGCTGTAGTGGCATCATAGAAAGTTGTTCTCATTCTACCAGTGATGCTTCCAGAACCCTTCTGTTCCTTTCTATGCTCATCCACTTTGTGTTTCATCCAGCTGCTCTTAGCCACAACAGAAACCTGGAGCCTTTCTTCCTGAGCAGGGCTGGCAGATCTCAGGTGCCATTTGACATGATCATTAGCAGGCATGCAGGCAGATATCTTTGGAGGGTGATGCTCCAGAGTCAGAAATGCTATTCTAAAGTGCATTATATTTACATGAATGGATATCAGCCACATGAGACATTGAAATCACTAATTTTCTCATGTAGATTTCACAGTGGTGAAATTCCACTGCCTCTTATAGCCAAGTCGTCTTTCTCAATGCAAAAATGTACTACAGATGTTCTCTGCCAGCAGTACAAACAGGAAGAACCCTCCTCAGGAAGCTCAGAAAGACATGCAATACAAACAAGTTTTCTTTGGATTTCCAGGTTCTTAGAAAATCAGACCACTAATTTCAGTGATTTTAGAAGCTTAGAGGAACAAGAAAATGCATCAGTTCTTCAAATGTATAGCATATAATCTGAGTTTCAAAATGTGAAATACGACAGGGATGTGAGTCATTTGATTGCTACAGATGTGGAGTCCACAGTACAGGAGAGATGTAAGCCTGTTGAAGCGTGTCCAGAGGAGGGTCACAAAAACGATTGAAGGGATGGAACACCTCTCCTTTGAGGACAGGCTGAGAGAGCTGGGGCTGTTCTGCCTTGAGAAGAGAAGGATATGAGGTGATCTGACAGCAGCCTTTCAATATCTAAACAGGAACTACAGGAAAGAAGGGGACAGAATCTTTAGCAGGGAGATGGCTTCAAGCTTAAAGATTTAGGTTGGATATAAGGAAAAGATCTTTTACAGTGAGAGTGGTGAGGCACTGGAACAGGTTGCCCAGAGATGTGGTTGATGCTCTGTCCCTGGAGGCTTTCAAGGCAAGGCTGGATCAGGCCCTGGGCAACCTGATGTAGCTGTGCATGTCCCTGTTCATTGCAGGGGAGTTGGACTAGGTGACCTTTAAAGGTCCTTTTCAATTCTAAGTATTCTATGATTCTGTGATTAATAAAATTATCTCCTCGTATTTCAAAATTTGAATTACTACCTTTGGAAACAATTTATTCCAAATTTTCCAATACCAGTATTCCAATACCACTCCATTGGTGTGGCCACACCTTAAGTACTTAGTGCACTTTTGGGCATGCAGTACAAAAGAACATAGAACTATTAGAGAATGTCCAAAGGAGGGCTATGAAGATGGTGAAGGGTCTGGAAAGGAAGATGCGTAAAGAAGGGTGAAGGTCTGCTAGTTTCTTGGTTCAGCCCAAAGAAGAGGAGACTGGTGGGAGACGTCATAGTAGCCTATAGCTCCTCAGGAGGGGAGCAGAAAAGCAAGTGCTTATCTCTGCTCTCTGATGACAGCAACAGGACTCGAGGGAACAGCATGGAGCAGTGTCAGGGAAGAGTCAGTTTGGGTGCTAGGAGAAGGTTCTTCACTAGACCATGGCTGGGCACTGAAACAGGCTCCCTAGAGAAGTGGAGCTTGACAGAGTTCAAGAAGTGTCTGTACAGCGCTCTCAGACATATGGACTCATTTTTAGGTGGTCTTATGTGGAGCCAGGTGTTGGACTTGATGATTGTTCTGGGTCCTTTACACTGGGGATATTCTGTGTTTCTGTGATTCTGTGACTATGAACTTTCTGTAAGTCTAAAATATTCCTACAGTGTTTCCAGCACAGCAGTTCAGAAAGGAGGAAACCATGAACAACAACGGAATCTTCTTTACAGCTAGCAGTAATGGTAGAAATAGTTCATTTTAATGCTAGTGACATTAAAATATGGAAATAATTTCTCTCTTTCTGGTATGCTCTGCTGTTTCCTCCCCTTTTCTTTTATTGCAAGACCACCACCCTTTTGTGGATGTATCTGTAGAGATAAAGATTTTATATAGTTAATACATATCCATTAGTGTCTCTAAGAATGTTTAACCAAGATTTTCAGCAACTGTGTAAGTACAACCTTTGCTATAGCAAATTAAAGGCGTTGGTTTTTGAATTTTTGGTAGAATAACTTACCATAACCAATATCTATTGAAATCTGACTGCATACTTTTGCTTGCCTGATAAGGTTTTCAAAGAAGTATATACTAAAGAAGAACTTAAAGTCAGGGGGAAACAGTACTTGACCATAAATAAATAAGTAAATATTCTAGAAGACTTTTTTGAAAAATCAGCTTTCTATAGTCAGTTCCCAAGCAGAATTGAGGCCATGTGGAGCCAGGATATCCCCACTTCAGCTTTTCACAAACTAGACGTCAGGAATGGAGAAATAAATGTGAAATCTGTGTCCGGAAGTATGACAAGAATCCTACCTCTCTTCTTTGAATACTCTGACATCCCTTAAGCAGTTCTCGAGTCCCCAAATAAAAGATGAAGACCCTTCATCAACCCTTCTATGACCAGTGTGACGTTTATTGTCCTCTCACGTAATTATTCATGGAAATTTCCCAAATTTAAAGGAACAATAAGCATGTTTTAAGAGTTCACTAGATCATAATCTAATCAAAAATATCAAAAAGGAAATGGCTTAAAATATTACTGCTGATGGGAAAGTCTATTTAAATAATCTCCAAAGGAAATTTTCTATTTCAGAAAACATCTATTCTTCCCTCCCTGTGTTCTCTAGGGAAATTCTAACCCATTGCTAGATGTTTCCTTCTAAAATAATAAGGGAACACTGGGAGGATAGCAAGCTGGATCATTTAATAGTTCCAAATGAACTTGCAATACATATGGTAAAACATGCCTACACAGAATTTACATCAGTTCCAGTACAAAAGAGAATTGAACTATCATGATTTTGGTGTAGTTATATCAGGTGAGTTTGAATCTCACTAGTGAGAGCTAAGCCTATGTAAGCCTTGTGTAAGCTCTTACACAAATCAAAAAATAAAATTGGATCAGTTTAAGGATTACCTATTTGGTAATTACACTTCAGTGATACTAATACTTCATAAAGACTGAAGATCTTACATTGCTATTCCTGATTTCTATCAGTGGAAAACAGAAAATCAATAGGACTCTCTCATAACATTATAAAGCACCAGCTCAGAACCATCCTATTCAATAACAGCCAGGAATGTTGTTGATTAAAAATGTAATATAGTGAATATATAGATACTGATTTTTCCATCTATATGAAGCAGGTTGCATCGATAGATACTCTGTGTGTGCCTATAAAAGTGACTACTAGAACAGAGATTCAGACAATAAAATCCACACTGCAGTGCAAAGTGACTGCCTCAGTGAATCAAAAACAAACTAAGCTTCAATAACAATATAAATATCCAAATGCCAATAAAATGGTTTTCTGATCCACAAATCTTGGCGAAACTTCGAGGAGCTAAAAGGATATACATTTCACTGACTCAGAATAGCCTTAACTAAATCTCTTAACACTGGACTTACTTCTTTAGAAATTAAGGAAAATAAAATTATCATTATGTGCCATTATGAAAATGAATGGCACAGAAGTACAAAATTATTAGCAAGCATCATCATAAATCTCTGATTTATTTACCGTCTCTTTTCTAATTAGTATTTTTGTTTGTTTTTTCTCATATGCTTCCTGAAGGTGGCAGCAGTTGCATTCGTGTCTGACTTGAACTTTCTGACCTCCATGGCGTTTCTTTCAATGTTAAGGCATTTGTATGTATTGTTTATAGTACACTAAGGTCGAATTTTGATGGCACAGTTATTGTAGTTTTGTACATATGATATACAGTATCTATGCAGACTGAAGAAAATATGTTGACTTGGAGTGGCAAGTTACTGCATCTTTTGCAAATATGACTAAAAAATAATTTTAATTTACACTGTACTGTTGATTACAGTTAAAGTTCTCCATTCCATTGACTTCAGTGAAGTCTGGATCATGTACATTTTCTGAACTGAACTGTTAGCTGGTTTGGGGACACTATGTTAGCTTTAGCACTTCAGAACACTACAAAAGTTATCTGTAATCACTGAGGAAAGATAATAGCCTGTCTATAGGGTTTCTTCTTTCAGTTCCATTCTTCCACTTCATCTTAATTGTTTGCAATTACTGTTGGAGTTATTCAGGCAAACAGTATCTCACACCAGCACAGTAGGATTTTAATTCAGAAGTAATCTTTAACGTTGCTTCTCCACTTTGCCTTTTAATTTAGACTCAGTACAGTTTGCATTAAGTGTCGTATTCTAGCCACCAAGGCAAGGCAATTACACTGACATTAGAACCAGGAAACAATTTAGAGAACTTCCAATCTACAAGCAGCTGCCGGGTCTGGAGCTTGCAGATCCCGGTTGCAGTCTGGAGAATCGTGAAGCCAGCAGCAGTGCTGGTGCTAGGTGACAGCAGGCCTGCCAGTCTTTTGTGAGATTCAGATCTGCTCTCACCACTCATTCAACACAGCACAATGGATGTTTTTATAATTGCCTGATTGTGTGACCCATAGAAACTTCCTTCAGATTTTCCTCAAAGCTTATCGTTAAGTCCTGCACCCATCACGTGTTTCAGAATTCATTCATCACTTCTAATTGCTGATGTGGTAATTATATTGCAGACAACTATTTCTATTCCTTCTTCTTTTTGTCTAAAGGTTATTTAAAATGTGGCATTGCAATCATTCCCTTTGTTTTACAACTATCTGTACTATAAAGCATGTATAAATGGTTTTCTGTTGAGCCATCACACCTTCTCTATCCTCTGTTTCCCATCCTTCTTAAAAACATATCCATCCCAAAAAATTTGATAGCTTTTCTTTTCCAACAGCTTATACTCCTGTATAAATACCTCTCTTCATCATCACATCAGGTGCTTTCTGTAAACCTGATTTTGCAGGGATTCAAATACTTAATTTGTAAGCATTTGTTTTATATTGTATACTTGATACAATTTACAGTCTTGTTTTTCAAGGTTTTTTCTAGAAGCACAGATTAATCTGGACAGATATGGGATGCAAAAATTGTTGTTCTTGTCATATTTGGAATGATGTTAAATGCTTAAAAAGTAAGAGAGTTGTCCACTTCCCTGCTTGTTTGTAGCTACAGCCTCTTGTAATACTTGCCCAAGAAGACAATTTGGCCTTTGCTTTGCCATGCTGTGTTCTTCTGTGAACTTCCAGTTTATGTGATTTGTTTTTCAAATATCTTCTGTCCTAGCAAACTATGACCGCTTCAAACATCAAAGCAATGTTTTAAAGAAAACATAAAAGCATTGCTTGGTAACAACACTGTTTATTTACATTCTGGGAAACACTTTTTTTTCTCTTTTATTTCAGTTAGGTAATGTCTGGGATTGTAACATAGTGTTACATGTTACATCTGAGAAAAGTTTTTGGAGCTTCTCTGAACAAGTACAGTGTCTGAAGTAAATAAAGATTTATGAAAAAAAAATAAGTTCTGAATGCCTTCACATAAGAGAAAAAAAAAAGGTCTTTTAAAGGAAACTGATTTTATGATTGTTGTGTAACAGAATATGTTGTGCAATGGAATCTAGCTGGTAATGACAGACATCCTTTAAGATGATGATTGTAATTTTGTTGGAGAAGTAAAAAAAAAACATATAGTTTTGTACCATTTCAGTCAATAGGCCACACCCTCTTCTATGTAATTCCAATGAATTAAGGATACGTGTACAAATATATTTCTCTGACATGACTAATAATATTTAAATAACTTACAGATAGTTAATATTTTCATTGATATTTATTTCAGTGCTCTCATGACTTGAGTAGAATTCTAATAGAGACATAGTTTATCAGTCAAATGTATTTCAGCAAGGAAGAACAAAAATACTTCTATATCTTGATATACCTCCACAGTAACTGACAAATTTTGTAATACTTATTTTATTCTAGACTAAATCACTGTTCCCAAAAGATGGGCAAGGAAATAAAATATTATTTATATGTTAGTTTATTTTTATATTTTGAGAAAAAATGCAGTTTTTGTGGAAGTCATATGGCTTGCAGCAGAATTAGAAAATTTACCCACATACCAGGCATAACAGGGATTATTAGGGCTCTGATGCAATTTTGGATTTTGTACATTTAGGTGGACAGGTCTTGCCTCCTACCAACCAGGTCTGAATGTTCCACCTGCTAGACACAAAATATCTTGAGGTTTTAATATCTATTTGTAAACTCTTCCTCTCTTTAATTCCTTTAGGGGAGCCCCCTCCATGTAGGCATTTGTACTTACACCTACTCATTTGGAGCAGCTACTTGGAAAAAAACAAAACAAAACAAAACAAAACATAACATATACCAACTCTTTTCTCCCAGGTCAGAAGATTATTTAAATCACCAAGATGGGATTCAGGACCTTTTACATAGGAGGTTGCTTTTTTTCAGATGTCTGAGTGGTCCTTGTTACAGCACCAGTCTTGCAATGTACTGCTGAGGGGTTAAAGCAGGTTGTGGAATGGGAGAGGCCAGCTAATGATGAGAGTCAGGAACTTCATCACCTGGCTTTATATGCAAAGAAAACACAAGCACCCAAACATGTCTGTTCAGATAAGGCCAAGTCAGATCTTCCATCCTTTCACACGGTGGATATCTATAACACCATGTTTTGTGACCTTGTGATAACTTGATTGAGGAATGATTAATCTGTTTGGAATTCTTGGAGAGCCCTGGTAGCAATGCAAAGTATGTCAATACTGTGTTAATTACTATTTTAAAGTCCATTTGGCACACTCTTTCTGCTTGGCAGTAGTTCCTTAGCTTGCACTGGAGAGAAGTGCAGCAGCTCATGGAAAGAATCTGCGTGGATATAGTCAATAAGCTGCTTTACCAGTAAAGGATTCACCCCTTGTTATAAGTAGGACATAATTCTGAGTAGTTCTTGGTAAAGTTCTCCCAAAACTTTGAAAATACATAGCTGCTTAGTTTTCAGCATAATTTCACTAGCTTCTCTGATGCTTTATAGTGTTTATAGTACTAAATAATTGTAATGCCATTGTGTTTCATACACTTTATTTTACTGTTTATGCACCATATGGCATTGATGCATATTATATTGCATATAACTCAATACCGTAAACATGGCATTAAAAAACAGAGTTGCTCCATTTTTTTATTACAGATAGGTTGCCTACTATGATGAAAATAATATAAAAGCAGGTGCAAATTATTTTTTCCTTTCTTCCTACTTTTTATTCAAGAAATGACCTGTGGTAAATTAGGTGCAATTTTCATGATATTTTATACATACATAGATCTTGGCATAAAATAGTAAATAAGCTCTGCAAGAATTTTATGGTTCTTACTCCTGCTTTTTAAAACTAGTTATGTTGTAATGCTTTTCCTCAGAGGTTACTTGAAGATCAGTCCTGAGGCTTATTGCATATTTTCAGTTGTTTCTGAAGGTAATGCATGCCAAGAAGCTCTTTTTGTAGAACTAAAACATTCATTTTTTCTTTTATATTCATGTGCTGATTTTTATTTTATTTTTGCAATTAAACCAGGGCACTCCAATTCCTGTCCATCAGAGGTCTGAAGTCTTAGTTAAGCTTACCAAGATGAGGTGTTCTCTGCAGATGACTGTAATCCTTTACGGAAATATACTGCATGGCTCTCATGTTATGGACCTGATTCCAGATACTCAACAGGGACAATGAAATAGCATTATTTAGACAGTGTGTGGGAAGGTGCAGTGACCCAGAACCCACAGCTCATTCTTTTGCTTTCCCTCAATATACTGAACAAGCAAGATGCAAGTGGAAAATGTAAAGTGAAACACTGTCCATCGAACCCCACTCTAGAGCTTGGGTGCCTTGTTTAGGGCTGCAGATATGTACCTCTCTCTGCTACTGATATCAAGAGTCCACATCCTCTCCTGATGATAAGTGCCCACAAAGACTGCAAACTTCAGTGGAGACCTGCAGAGTGTGCTTTAGCTGCATTTGGGGAGATACCTGCAGGGGTAGATCTACCTATCTCCATTCCTCCAGCCTGAGAGAACTCAGCACCGGAGAGAGCATCAGAGAGGGAAAGGATACTGTCCAAAACAATGCTAAATTCCCATAGCAGGATGGAGCTTGACTCTGTAGTATTGTGGTTAAGTACTGCTGTGGGAGCAGCAGTACTTTTCCTGTTTCTGCTCTTAAATCCAAGGACTGTTTAATACAGAATGCATAACCTGTCCTGACAGCAGAGGCTCAGTCCCAGTCACTCATACCCACGCCTTCTAGTCATTCTGCAGAGTCAAGCTCCTTCTCTGGTAGATCCGAACTCTCTCACAAATCTTCATCTGGGGAAGGGGAAAGACTTGTTCAACCCAGTGTTCTCACTAACAGTAATGCTCTCCTAGAAGCCTGTGTTGCATTCCCAACTCCTAGCAAATGTAGGTACTACCAAAAAGTAGTGACACAAATAAGGTGTGGTTGTGAAGTGAGGGTTATTTCTCTCGAACAACAGGGGGCTTGTAAAAGTCTGGTAAAGAGACATGATCACAATTTTAATTGCAACTCTTTACATCCCATTTGAAATTCACAGGTAACGTATTTATGTTGACTGAAAATGGATGTGCATAGTTGCATATTTTTTGCTGCTCACAGGACTATGTTCAGCCAGTGCATCAAAACCCGTAAGCTTATTTGCCATCACTTGAGCTGGCACTGCAGTGCACTCCATGTCCAGGTTTCAGCCCAGATGGGGTTAATAGTGCAGCAACATTCGGTTGGTGCTGAGGGATGAAGCCAGGCTGCTCAGCAGGGCAGAGGCAGAGCTGCCACCATGATCATGCAGGGCAGAGGGCAGCTGCAGGGTGAGCTCTGCCTGGCTGCATGTAGCCGGTAGGTTGGACTTACATGGACTAGGGTATTAAAATCTACCTAATTTTCTTTATCCTGGAGTTCTCATTGCACCTAAATGTTTTCATTTTTTTTAATGTGTATCTGTTTCTCTATTCAGTTCTCTCAAGGTCAGTGGCAGTTCTTATACCAACTTCTGATGCCAAGGATAACATATAATAAGGTACAATACTATATTAATATAAAGATGTGAAGAATATGATCTTTTTCGATTTTTTTTTTGTGTGTGTGTGTGTGTGTAGAAGAAAAGCCTTTTATCAGACATGTTAGAGCAAGTTATAAGCTGTGGGGCATACAGAAAGGAATGAGAGAGGCAAATGGGATCAAATGCAAAAGGAACTGCTTATTTGTGCTATATTTTAGGAGTTTCATCTGAAAGAGATGCAGCATGTAAAAAAACTTCAGCTAGTTTCTCACAGCATCTATTTCTCAAAGATGATTTGTATGTTATTTAATACATTAGCAGAACTTGCCATCTCTTAACAGGTTATATTCATTATATCGGAAAACCAAAGCCTTGGTTGATAGTACATTATGCAAATTCACTTGTCTTGGATAATTTTTCCAATGTCAATAATACCAGTTTTGTCTTAACCTCTTATGATTTAACAGCAACACAAGAACAGCAATATATCACCTGAATCCCTTTTGTTTTCAGCTTTAAACAGGTATAACTCAACAATCTGGAGTAAATCACATCTATCTTCCCATTAGTGACCTAGCCATGCCTGGTACTGCAGAAAGCATACAACGCAGGACCAAACTCAAGTCCTCTGCAATCATTACTATTCCGCCACCTGCAACTGGGACCCCCTTGGAATTTTAAACAGGACATTGCAGCAGCTCATTGGGAATAAGTGAAGCTGTTCAAGAGCTGATTATTGCAGCAGAGCCTGAGCAAATTAATTAATAATTAGGTGTGAAATTATTATACACCTTCTGTTTTCCTTAGTACTTTTCCCATGTTGCTAATTTACTTCTGCACCACCAAGGGACAAAGTAGATTTAAAGAACATATGTGGGAATGAGCTAAAACTCTCCCCAGGTAAACCTTGTTGTGTTTTTGTGGGGGGGGGGTTGTTGATTTTATTTTTTTTATTTTTTTTTAATTTTTCTTTTTTTTTTTTTTTTTTGTATTGTGTAGAAATTTATCTTAACTCTTCAAAATGCCTGACTTCTTAAATCTTTTTTTTTTTTTAGTACCTATTGAAACAAGGCTTAATTTGTTCATAAGAAAACAATGCTTTGTCTCTCTGCTGTATAAAATTACACTATACTGAGATATGGTATATTCTTTTGTTATATCTTATCCTGTATGTTTGCATTTCAAATATATTGTTTTAAGGTTTTTATAAAGGATGTACTAACTGAAAACAGTGTGAGTTGTGTTAAGGCTGCAGTACTGCGTTTAATGAAATAATGATTCTATGTGTCATTGAAGGGGCTTTACATAGTTCTGCTGATGTTGAATAGGTTTTACTCAGAGGGAGTGTTTTTGAAGTTTTCGATGCCAAATCACAGAATCACAGAATCACAGAATGGCCAGGGTTGGAAGGGACCACAAGGATCATAAATCTCCAACCCCCCT
>JAOWBP010001760.1:51268059-51280681 GCA_028571105.1 Tragopan temminckii | reverse complement strand
GCTCCAGCCCTCTGATCATCTTGGTGGCCCTCCTCTGGACTCTTTCCAACAGCTCCCTGTCTTTCTTGTACTGGGATCAAATATATGATATAAGCTAAGCAAACCTGGCACCTTCTGTATGAGCACCTGATTATAGGCTGCACCAAAATACAATATGAATATTACAAGTATTTCAGTGAAAAAAGAGCTGACTCTCACCTGCAGTAAAAGGTGTGGAAAAGTATCTTGGAAGTCTGAAGCAAAATAAGCTGAAATTTGAAGCTCCTTCTCAAAGGTAAGGCTAGGGATGGGGTCTAACTGGCTGGCCTGGGCCCTTACTATTTTTTCCATAGCTTTATTGACCTTTTGGATCTGTTCAAGCTGATGGATAGGAGTTTAGGATGGATAGGATTTTTCTGCTCTACAGTGATCTTACATAAGCTTGGAGAATATGTTGATGCATGTTTCTAGCATGGCTGGAGATTAAAAAACTCTTTCTCCTTTCTTAGAACAGAAGAGAATAGGAAATCTTTATTTCATAAGCAGATATTTCAGTTCCAGGCTCACGAGTACTGTTTTAGTCAACCAGGAACATCAGAAAATAAAAATGGCTTTTGACACACACCAGTAGTCTTTGAAGTATCTCGTTTATAATGCAGATAACTGCCAGAACCGTTCTTACTGCATATGCTAAGCAAATAATTAGAATGAAATCAAGCTAACCAGTCTTGTTTGGATTAGCCTTCTTGCCAGCATACTAGCAGAAGGACTTTCACGATCCCCAAGCTTGTTTATTTTAGTAATGCACCAGAAGGTAGCACTTTCCTTACTTTGGATGCTATTTACCATCAAAAGACCTAGGAATAATCTGCAAGGTAAATACTTACGCTACTTGTAAACTGTGGTAATAAAATATTCCAGCACTTGAGGCTTACAAAGGGTAGTATTTGCATATAAATCCAAAGAACAGTTTACGTAAAGGGTTTTAAAAGGCTGATTCATCTGAAATAAGTTACAAAAATATGTTAGGATTAAGTAAAATCTAAACACTATGGCTGGACTTAAGTGGTGTGATTATACTTCTAAATTTCTGGCACTGTTTCCGCAGTCCTAATAAACTGAATTTCTATTTCTTCCAAATGTTTTCTGCTGATTATCCCACCTGAATAAATGTTTGTGCTGGACTGGCTGGCAGAGAAGGCAGACAAAAACCTTCCACTGCAGTCGCTGCTAGTGAATGCCGCACCTGCCATGCAGGAGATGATGCGTGCCTTGATGAGGGCCTGTAGCCTCAGCAGGAGTTGAGAGCTAGTCTGTTATTTGCTGCATCCTAGTATGACACCTTTTAAAGCTGTCCTTGTGCAGGTTGGATAGATCCGAAACACTCTTGGGTTAATTCCTTTCTAAGACAATCCATTCTACTTCCAGTGTGCTGGCGTAGTGTCTTAATACTGGTCTATTTATTCCATGTCCATGTATAATCACCTTTTCTGATCACAGCTTTTTCACTAAAACCATATCTTTTTCTGAACAAAACCCTTCTCTTCTGTATTAACTAATAAACATGTTCAGGTACACCAATGGCTGTATACAGAATAGATACTAATAATTATAACATTTCTTACTAATTTCATCTAACTATCAAAATTGGCTCTCAGTAATAACTCAGGTCCCTTTTGCTTTTCACTCTTTGGCAGATATATTTCCTTGTTTCAAGGATTGAAATTGCTCCTTTTTTTTTTTTTTTTTTTTTTTTTTTAGCTTTGTCTCACACTGAATCTAGAGCACAGGTAAATAGATGCATATGGAAAAAAAAAAATAAATCTCTTTATCCCAGTGGAGAGAAAATTTTACCTAATTGGAAATGCTTGTAGTCGGTGACTGCCCTGTGCTTTCAGCTGTGGTGTCTGAAGACCTGTGATGTGCTTTATTTTTTTTTTTCAATGGAAGATTCACTTGCAGGCTTCTGTTTCTGCTCATAACAAGTACAAGCTCCATGCCAGGGAGTTCTATTAAACTCTCTAAAAGAACTGGAGCAGAGGATGTGTTATGTGCTTCAGTACCAGTCAGCGGTACATGTTGAGGCAAAGCTGCCCCTGTGAGGTGGGGCCTTCCTGAGAGGTTGGTTGGGACCTCGCTGAGGATGCTCCCTCAAGGTAGCAACAAAGAGAGGGGACTGTCTGCCTTTTAACTGCATATGGTAAATCTCCACTGAGTGCATGCCACTTGCAACTCATTTATTTCTTATTCTTGATACTCTGATTGGTAAATTTAGGATTAAGCCGCTCTCTGAGGTTCTGGCTGTACCTCTGAGCCAATGAATTGCAGGTGGGGGTGACTCTGCTCTCCATCTTTTCTAATCAGTGCTGAAAAGAAGCTGCATTTCCTGCAGCGTGTTTTCTTTTCTTTATATGCTTATTTAGTCCTTATACCTTTTCTTAGGAAAAGCCAAGTCATGAACTCTGTTGGGCTGATACAAACACAGTTCTTGATGTGTTCAGAACAGTATTCTCTAAGACAGGAAGCTTTAGAAAAAGTATTGAAGTCCCCTCCCTTAATAACCTCCAGAGCTGCTTTCAGATAGACCGTTAGGGCAAAAGCCAGACATATATCTTTTTGATACCTAACAGTTACTGCTTTCAGTGCTTGAATAAGAAAAGGGGGGAGTGTGGGGAAAGTCATTATCTACTAAAAAAAGATCAAGCTTGAGAATGCATCTTTTATCTCCATTTATTTTGTCATATACATTTCCTGATCTTTCCAATCTGTATGTAGTTCACAGAAACTTTGGATTCTTCACAACCTTGAAGTTAACAGTACTTCAGCATATACTACTGTAGTTGTAAAATACAAGACATTGTATTTTATGTGACTGTAATTTCCTTTTTTTCACAGTATCAGCTGATTTCTTTCCATTTACCACTGAAGCAAAGCCTTTCCTCTGTCTCAGAGCTTTGCTTGATTTTTTTTTATTTTTTTATTTTTTAACTTTTGTCATAGGAAAAAGAAAGCATGAAAGATTCATAAGGCACTTGGATTATTTTAAATCCCTGCAACTCTACACGGAGCTACACGGAAGAACTACACTTGTGTTCTGTGCTTTCCCCCCAGCTCGGCAAGGATCTTTTTTCCTTTTCCTTGACTCAGTTTTCCTCAGTTTCTCTTTCCTTCAACTGTTGGGTCACAAGATGATGAAAGGATTGGAGTGTCTCTCCTGGGTGGAAAGGCTGAGATAGCTGGAGAAGAGAAGGCTCACAAGGATCTTATCAATGTACATTAATACCTGAACAGAGGGTGCAAGGAGGACAGAGCCAGGTTTTTTTCAGTGGTGCAAGGACAAGAGGCAATGGACATAAACTGGAATGTAGTAGGTTCTGTCTGAGCATCAAGGAGCACTTCTGTACTTGTGTGGGTAATGGAGCACTGGCACATAGCCAGAAAGGCTATGGAGTCTCCTCCTTGGAGATCTTCAGATCCTGCCTGGACATGGTCCTGGGCAACCTGCTCTGGATGTTCCTGCTTTAGAAGGGGACAAGATGACCCCCAGAGGTCCCTATGGACATCAGCCATTCTGTGAGTTTGGAAAAAAAGATGTAGCATTAAGATTTGCCTCAAGGAAAAAAGCCCCAAGGTTGCTATTGCAAGGCCTTCCTTGTCTTCTCCCTTTCTAATCTTCTTTTCTCCTTGGTCAGTCCCTTGTCCTCTGAACTTTCCTGAGCTTTGGGTGCTAGCCATAAGTTCATTTCATTATGAGAGAACATCAGAGTCTATTTAAGTCACTGGAAAGAGTTCTGATGACTTGAAATGTTTGGATAATAGCCATGAGACCATAGGAATAGTTCTGCTTGTCAGGATTTTTTTGTGTGTGCACTGTAGTAGCTCTGTCAAGCAATTGAGAAGAGTGTTCACTCTAACTCCCTTGAACACTTGTTTGTTTGGGTAAGTAATGGCAGCTGCAATGAGGAGCTCTTACTTGACTCAGGCTGTGAGTTGTATGAAAACTAATTACTTTCTCAGCAGTGGCAATATTAAGAATTTTTGCTCCTTTTGCAAAAAAAATTTTGGTTTGCTTTTAGTGCAGTGGCCAACCAGATATCCTCTAGTCTGTGCAACTTTATTTTTTATTATGAAAAGCAGAAAGTATTCATTCTCACTTTTTACTGATTGTTGGCCAAATTTTCCGGCATAACTTTATCCATATCATATTGAGGTCAACATTTCTTGTAATATCTATGACAACAGTTACATCACCCATTAGCTTTTGCCAAAATTGATGTATTTATATTCTCTAGTTTATTATTAGTCCAAGCCTGTTGCTGTTGCTCTTCACTGTATCTCTTCTTCATTCAGTAATGCGTTTCTGCTTCCTGTTAGTTAAAAGTTTCAAATTGTTAGTCACGTCATCTCACTGAAATTTCATCATGGAAGTGATAAATTGGTGTAGCAAGGTGGGCATTTGACATTTATGTTTTTAATGAACTATTGAAGAAATTACTTTGCAAAGCTTGGAGCTCCTAATTTTATTCTTGGCACATGTAACTATGTACACCTGGGTATAAATGAGTTCTTAGCTTAATTATCTGAAGGCTTCTTCTCTGTAGTCTATTTTGCCAGTTATTTTCGACCCCACAGTGCAATTTTGCTGTTTTCCCAGGCTCTACGACTAAATCAGAATAGTCTTTGTGGTCTTTTATTTCTTTCAAATAACTAGAACTGTATATATTTTTTCATCCTTGTAGGCATCATCTACTGGATCTGTGCTTTAAAATTATGTCAAATGAATACAGTACAAAATCTAGGTGAGCACATCCAGAAATGGTGTTTTCTTGGTTGATATTGTTAATGTTTTCATCTCATTTTGTTACGACTTCACAACTCTGGATTTTTTTCTTCTGTATCTCGGCCAAAATATATACTCGAAGTAATTTAGTTCAGAAGAAAAAAATCAGCATCATCCTTTGTCAAGGAGAAAAGGAGTGGCTGTAACAGTGATAATTTTGCTATTTTAGACAGCCAGAAGTCATACCGTCAAAGAATTGTGATATGTAGCAGATAGCTGCATATTCAGTGCTGACTGTGAACTGGAGCCAGGAGAGAAGACACAATCATTCATGTCAAAACCAAAGCCTCAAGTAATTCCTCATACCTGATTTATAGTCCAAGAGAATTGTAAAAAGGATGAGACAAAGAAAATAATCAAATATTTTGGAGAGATCTCTGATGTTTCCTCATTCAGACAGTGAACTGTGAACTGTTCCATCTGCTTCTCAATTTTGGGCTTCAGTATGAGTCCTGCTAGTCTTGCTTTAAGGCATATTCATACCTATATTGCTGGGAGTTGTGAAATGACATTAAACAACATCTGCTGTTGTTGCCATACACCAATTAAGGAAGCAACACTATGAATCCTCATGGAAAGACCTCTAGAGCATTTGGTCCTTCATTTCTATCCAGGCTTCTCTGTGCATGTATTTGGACTGCTCTCTAATCTCATGAGGAAAATCTGTTGATGTGATGCTCTCTGGAGGGTGTTAATAACAAGATATGGATGTATTCTTAATCAGAAGTGTACATCCAAGTGTTGGCAAAAACCTTAGTGTAGCTTGGATCAGATGAGAGCATCGGTTCTTGTCTCAGTAGTCTTCCTCTTTCACCCTGCCAGCCTATTAATGGTTTTAAATATTTTAGTAACTGACATTTGGTTCATTAAGAACCATTTCAACTGCGTCTTTTTGTAGTGTCTCCGAGCTTTCTGTGGTAGTTTGATAAGAATACTACAAACACAGAATATTCCTTTTTTTTTTTTTAATATAATTTTATTTTCTTCCCTATCAGCAATTTGTTTTTTTTAATTAGAGGCAAATTTACTTCTGAAATTCTTTTGAAAGTAGCAGTTTCCCATTATTTTTGCATTGTTGTTTGTTTTGTTGGTTGCTTGTTTGCTTTGTTGTTTTTTAAACCTGCTTCATCAAGATCCTTGCTGGATATCATTTCAGTTGTAGCCTCAGGTTTGGATATCACTCTGAGAACCAATATTTGAAGAATGGGTGCCTACTAAATGCAAGGCTTTAAAAACTGGGAAGTTAAATTACCATCTTCCTTGGAGTTCAGATGTTCTGACAATGTATGTGTGGTGACCTGCCAGCAGTATTTTATAAGTAAGAGGAAGAGACACCACTGAAGTGCACAAGGGAGATGATAAAAATTGTTTCAAAGTCATGAAAACCAGAAGATGTTCAAACACAAAGCATTCTGAACAATCAAACTGAGTAGTTTATCCACAGGCAGAAGGCAGACGGATGCAGGATTTTTTGTCTGGTTTCTAGGTTGGTTTTGATTGGGTGTTTAAAACCCTTCCCTGAAAAAAATGATTAACAGATTACATGAAAAAACGACGGAGGAATGGAGACTGGAATTGAAATAAATATTTTCTGTGGAGATGTCTGATCCTGAGTTTTTTCAGATTTTTTTGTTGCTGTGTTGTTTTTGGGTTTGGTGGTTTGTTTTTTTTTACATTCATAGAAGGCACAGTTGATACACAGTTGATAGTAAAACAGCATCTTTTGCAGCTGTGTCCATTTTGTTTCAAGGGCTGTTGAGCAAAAGCATCTTTGGAGACCACACCATTGAATTTGACTCAATTATGTTATTCCAGGCATAGAAATTAACCTGTTGTCTCAAAATCTTCTATGACATTCCTGTTGGACTTTAAATCAAATGATGACTGTTCTGTAATGAAAGCAATGGTGAATATAGTGCTGAAGCACATTCTCATTTGTGTTGGCTAATGACATAGCTAAAAATAACCTCTGAAACATATTTTGTAATGGTGATGGTTAGTCTCCTTTTCTTACACTGAAACACAAATCATTATAACTTTGAACTATTAGGATTCTGCCTACCTTCGCAGGACAGCCAGTGAAGTAGGGATGGTATATCTTGACCTTAACACATTCCATTATTAATATTCTTGCAGCTCTTTCTATGAGACATTTTCTTTTTGTATTATTTGCAGGAGGATTTTGACAGAAAGAAGGAATGCTCACATTTAAAGAAATATTTCTTCTTCGTCACGTTACATTCAGACTGGCTTCTACTGAGATATAAATGCTTGATATTATTTCTTTCACCCATGCACCACAAGAAAAAAATATGGCAGCAAACTGAAATATTCCCAAACCATGAAGCTCTGCGTTGGGCTGATGCAGAAGCCAAAGCAGAAAACATTTTTTTCTTTCTAATGCAGTCCACCTATGATGCCAAAATAAACTTTTAAAAGAGTAGAGTGAGGTCTGTCTCTAAATACACTGCAAGACTCACCAAGATTCATGTATTTCCCTGAAGTATGATATAGATAGGGAGGAAGAGAAAGAAATAAATAAATGCAATCTAAGTTATTCTTTATTATCTTCCAGACCTGTGTAAAGGCAGACCAGATAATTACCGTTGCTATTTTTGTCATGTGACAAAAAATACATGTGTATGTGTGTGGAGAAGGGAAGGAAGAAAAGTGTGGCAAAATCTAGTTAGGCAGTAACATTTAGCTTAGACATTTCTCAAAACTTAGCAGGTACGTCTATTATATATCTCTCAGTTTTACTTTTGCTTGGAGCCTTGGTCATTCACCAGAACTGTATTGCCCCAGAGTCTGTCTAAACACAGAATAGAAAGACAGTCCTTGTCATAGTTTACAACAACAGCATATAAATATCGGGAGCAAGCAAGAATCCAGATACTTAAAAATAAAATGTGTTGAAATTTGGAAATATCACATTACTGTTTCCTGTTAAACAGGCTTACAGACATTTCAACAGTCACTTTAAGTATATTAGGATTGGACATTTACCCTAAACAGAGTATAGTATATAGTATTAGTATACAAAATAATGTTAACGGTAGTATTTCCTAACTTTTTCATGCTGAACATTTCAAGCCATTTAATGTAGTTAAATAGTATGCAAATAAATGTATGCATATAATTCTAATAATAAATGACACAGAAGGCTGTGTTCTATTCATGAATTAAAATGAATGAACTATGGTCATCTTTGTCTTCTGGTTGGGTCACATGAGGAAGCTTCTCTCATTTATTCAGAGATTTCATATGCTTTGGTGGGATTTCATAGCCCAAGCCTTAAATTTATCTAGTAAAGTGGAAGGAAATCTAAGACAATATATTTCATGGGGAATTTTATGATTTCTACCAACAGAATAGTCTCCAGGACTTTTTTATCCCTGGAAACTTCATAAAGTAAGTCCTTTTGGAACACGTTTCTGGGCATTTGTAAGAGCAGAAAATGACTGGAATCAGTCAGAATGGATTTATCAAGGAATAATCATGCCTGACCAACCTAATTGTCTTCTGTGCTAAAATGAATGAACTACGCCCAGTTTTGTGGACAAGGAGAGAACAAAGAGTGTCATTTATGCTTTCAGTAGCGTCTCCTACAATAATCTTATAACTAAGCTGTGGCATCACAGTGTGAGTGAGTGGATAACAAGATAGGTAAAAAAGTTGATTGGGTGGTTGATCTCAAAGGACAGTAGTTAATGGATCATACTTATCTGCAGGCTGGTAACAGCAAGGTACTGCTGGGGTCTACCTTGGGGCACATTCTGTTTAACATCAGTAGTAGTGATAGTAACAGCCTGGAGGAGATGATAGACATTTCCACTTAGTTTGCAGCAGCACCCCTGGTGCCTACAGGTAGTTTATTTAGAGGGAGCAGGACTTTTCACAGCAATGAAAGGTGTGAGGATGAGTGACAAGGACCATCATCTGAATCAAGCAGAAGAGGTTCAGAGTTGATGCAGGGGAAAACTTCCTTCCTGTGGGTTTGTCTGCCTGAGGAAGCTGTGCTGGCCCTGTACTCAGAGTTCCCAGACATGCTCAGCCTGCACCCCGCCTGGCCTCAGTGTTGAGCGACTGCTGGGGCTGGGCCGTGGATATCCTGAGTACCTGGACAGGTCCAGCTATTTGTGACTACGCTTCTGTAATTTTTATTGAGATCTTTAATAAAATACTGAGTCCGTGCCTAGTCCTGAACTACATATGAGCTGTCACAGACCAAAGGGTTTAACTGTTTTTTTCTGGGCCAGGATATTGATAACTCCAATGATGTTTGAAGTATTATGGTGGATATACTTTGTACAACTGTCAATTGCTGCATTCTGAAAAAGATGCTTAGAAAGTGCTTTTTGTATTATGTAAGTAACTATTAAGCTACTTATGTGAGACACCAGTAGTCACTAAAATCTACTTCTGCTGACCAATGTTACTCGCACCTGACAATTTCATCTACTGCGGACTCTGAACAGTTCTTAAAAAGGAGGCTTTTTTTTTTCCTTATTTAAGAAAAAAGACAAAATCAAAGTGAAGTAGAAATTATCCTATGTATTAAATAAATAAAGAAACCTGCTAAGTAGCAATTTTACTTACTAAAAATTGAATTTATTTGCCTGAATGAGCACTGAGTTAGCTGGATTCACCATAAATTTTTCTGAACACAAAAAGCCAAGTTCAACACTCAAATGCATTCACACAGCTACCGTTGGCTGGGGACAAGATTGGCTCTGAGCAAGGAAACGAATAAACCTCTGCCAAGGGAAGAAAAACAGCCACATTTCAGAAACCACATCACAGGAGCGTTTCCCCACTGTGCCTGTGGTTGTGGTCTAATGGTCGGCTGAAATGAGGGAGAACAGAGAAGCATGAAATCAGAAGACAGATGTGTCTGCATGAACCAGGCAGCAAGAGGGTTGCAGCACAGTGGCAAGATGCCTCACTGACTGCACAGATATAAGGCTGAAACTGTGCTGAAAAATAAAAAAGTTTATTAATTCCTTACAGTCATTTAAAGAACGATAGACAGGCATGATTTGTAAATATGGTATGCTATTTTCTGAATCACAGATATGCTTCTCCAGAACAGCCACTGTGCTTCACTGTGTTTTCATTTGTAGATATGTGAAAATAGATAACTTGTTTTCTTTCTTTAGTTATCCTATATACCTGTTTTCAATACATTACTTAAGGATACTTTACATTGCTTTAGTAATAAGGAAAATAAAATTAACTTTACATTCAAATATAACTTTCCAAGGTGAATTAACATTTAGTACATTCTGAAGATAGTGTTAGTGTTTATTGTTTCCACGTGAATGGAATCAGGCTGTGCAAAGTAGCAGGGAAAAAAACTTGCCAAGACCTCCAGGACAAAATGTAGATCTAAACCACAGTTATTTAGCTAATTATTTACCTGGGGGACAATGGAGAATCCTGAGAGAAATTCTTATTTTTAAACATACTGAATGATTACTAGACAAGACAGTGTTAATTCCATTCGTATTTCAAGTTTTTTTTCAGGGGTGCAAAATCTTTTTCAGTTATTTTCATTCGGAGCAGGCAGTATTAAGAGCTTCCCTTCTCAGTGTTCCTGACTAAACCTGCAGATAATACTCAGCAAGTTCACCAGGCCCTAGGAAATGGTGCTGCAGTGACAGCTGAGCTGCATTTCAGTGTAGGCACAGATCTAGGCACAGCGACTTACTTTTTTTGTGGGGTGCCAGCAATGTGAGTCTGTCTGAAGCTGCCAGACTTTACTTACCTAAGGGATAAAGAGGGCTATTTGCAGAAATGAAGCCCTCCCCACTTTAAATCCTGGCTCCACTGTTTAAATGCAAGGTGTCTGCAATGAAAATCTGCTTCCAGGAATGAGAGGTGGAATCCCAGCAGGGCTGGAGGGTATCTGTCTTGGTAATGATGAGCTCTGCCCTGTTTTGTGTACAGTACAGCAAACCTCATGTAGTCATCTGCACTGACACCAACGCCTGTGGCCATGGATCTGAGAACAAGCAGTAGTCATTTGGCCTGCACTGACTGTGCATGTATTGACTGGTAAATTACCAGCGAGTGCAACAACAGCTGCTCTGCATTGTGGTGTGACGCTGTGGTGGTGGTAGAAAAATAGGTGTTTCCGTTGCTTTAGGTTTTCCTTCAGCACAGCACCATACTGCCCCACACTCCTACTACGCATATATACTGCAAACATTTTAATTTAATATTATGTGTATTAGAAATAATGCTTAAATCATTAATTAACATATAACCTTCCCCACTGTGAAACATTCAACCTATGCATGCTTGCTATGAAGCTAATTACTTGCTTGCTGTGTGTGCTCTGTCTGTGTTGTGAATTTAGTGCACTATGGCTGCTTTTCTTTCCCACTGTACAGCTTTCATTGTATTGATATAAACAAATGCAAAACACTGCTGAGGCCGTGCATTCACTTAAAAAAAAAAATAGTGTATTACAGATGCGTAATAAAATGCAATCCGAGAAAATGTGTTTTCTTTGCTAATTAAAAAATGCTATATAGACATTGCAGTTACTGTTTGGTGTCCAGGGAGGGTGTGCTTTCACACTCATCCTTCTCTCCCTAGCCTGAACGTCTGACCATCTACCTTGCTTAACCTTGGAGGGGACCACAGTACCAGTCACTTTCCTATTCAGGCTTGCCAGTGGAGAAACTGGGACTTTGCTCAGGAGCTGAGTTAGCTGAGCCAGTGCCAACTTAACCATAGTGCTGAATGCTGTCTGGTTTAAGCCAGATTTTGGAGGAACTATCTCAAAACCACAGTATCCAGTGTGATTGCTTATGCCTTGATGTCAAGAGACTTCTTGCTAATGCAGAGCCTCAGTAAGTGACTATTATTTTGTTCAGCTTTGGGTGCTTTACTAAGATGATATCTTAGATGGGCTGTGCATGTATAATCACTTACACACAAACTGTTGGCCAAATCTGGAACTAGGAGTGGATTCAGTTACACCTCGGATCCTGACCTCTGTGGTTCAAGGAGTTTAGAAAGCAATGGGGTCCACTGAACCTCGTGTCTCAATGGCAGGCTCTCCCGGTTGAGTGTGTTCAACTCTCTCCTCCAGGCAGTAAATACTTAAGTGTACCTTGCCATCTCAAATTTTGTTAAAATGCTGTCTTATTCATGATCAAGCTTTGTTAAATCACTATATGAATATATGATGTTTTTCTCTTATGAGTGAAGCATATAGTTCTATCTGCAACATCTCCTCCAAAACAGATGTTTCATGATCTTTTTTACACTTACCTCATTCTAGAATGTTGCTTCTAGCTAAGATTTCCTCTTAATTCTGAGTTTTCTGTATTGTTCAGTGCAATTGTAACCCTTACGCATCAGTCAGCCATCACTTTATCCTGACAACGTCTGTGGAGGGAAAGGAGAACCAGAAATGAATTGTGGACATACAATGATGTCTCAATACATTTTAATTACAAGATCGAGTATGAAGAAAGTACTGTGTCCTGAATAACAGAAAAAGACACGGCAGAGAAAAGGCAGGGTGACTGAGCTTGTGCTCCGCTGGTGAGATCATTTTTGCCACATGGATTTTGCAGTGGTTGCAGCAGTATGAAATAAAGTACTACTTGGTATCAGTTATTTAAGTGAGAGGGGTGGCTCCTTTAAGATAGCAAGCCATCCAGTTGTTCTTCTGCCTGTCACAGAGTCACAGAGTCACAGAATGGCCAGAGTTGGAAGGGACCACAAGGATCATGAATCTCCAACCCCCCTGCCACATGCAGGGCCACCAACCTCCCCATTTAATCC
>JAOWBP010001760.1:51211871-51227178 GCA_028571105.1 Tragopan temminckii | reverse complement strand
TTCTACCAACACCTAATGTCACCTGTGTCACTCAGGTATTTGAATTGAGCCTTGTTTTGAGACAAAAGCAATGATTTCTCTTGCATGGGTTCTGTGCAGGAATATTCAGGAAATCTCCAACTTGAGACTGAAAGACTTTGGGTACTGGATTTTCTTTCTGAAATATGCTGGTTGCCCTCACACCCTTCGTCTGCCTTATATATGGAAATTATAAGGTACGGCACAAAGGATATGAGTAGTGATATGCACAACTGGACGTAGCTGAGAGGTAAGGATGGTTCACGTTTGGAGAATGGATGCCTTGTCCCCAGTGCAGGAACGTCTGGCCCCCTGGTCAGTCAGTTCTGGTAAATATTTCATCTGTAAATCAATATGCAAAGGCAAGTTTCAATCAGTAATAATTTAATAATCCTCGTGGCATGAATAGGTCTGTTCTCTGTGCAGTGCAGGGGGAGCAGGCAGCAGGGCACCATCTTGACCATTCCAACGGGCAGCACCATCGTTTGTCTGTCAAAAGCATACAGATGGAAATTAAACCACCAAAAAAAAATGGTTGGTACTGTTGGTCATAATGCTTTTTTTTTTTTTTTTTTTTTTTTTCCGCACATGTATTTGATTTTACAGGAGTAAAATAAATGTGGAATTCAGTGGAATTCCAACTTCAAATGTCAGTGAAAAAGGGAACACGCTCCCCTCGGAAAAGTTGCCCCATGTCTTCGTGGCAGCTGCTCTTTGGATTCACCTCTCTTAGTGGAATTCTGGGCTACTTTAAATGTCCCCAAATACACCATTGTCAGCCCTCTTGTGTGTTCCCATGATGCATCCTGGAAAATCCAAAATATGTTGCACTAGAGTAAATGCATTTTTCCATTCATGAATATTTACAAATACTCAAAACCCAACTTGATCATGTAATGTGAAACATGTTGTAAGATTTTTTAAAAATTTTTTTCATTAAATGTCCTAATTAAAGTATATATCCTAACGAAGAACAACAATTTCGTGTTCAAGGAGAATGACTGAAAGAAAGCAGATAGGGGAATGAGGTGAAAATATTTGAGACGCAAACTATCTTTGCCATCTGGATTAATGACATCTTTGCAAAGGCAAACAAAACTCAGCATCAAAAGCAACAAATAAACAGCTAAAATTATTCCTAATGTTGCTTGATTTTTAAACAGCTGCCTCTCAGGTGGAGAAATACAGTGTGTCACAATTTTCATCATGGATTCCAGGTTCACCACAGGTAGTTTGATGAGGTTCTTGTGTCCTCTGGAGAATCTGATTGAAGGGAAAGCAGGTTGCTTAAATGCAAAATGAGGGAACAGGTCTAACTTCTGCTGGGAACTCCTGCTGCAGGGTGGAGAGATTCTGCAGTGGTGCTTACGTGCCTGAAGTCTCGCCAGCTTTTGTTTTGTTGCTCCTGCACTAGGTGAATTGGTTCTCAAAATCGCTCCTGTGCATACCTTTATTTTGATGCCTTGGGTGAACCCTACCTCAGTCTATTTTTAACAGCTACACTTTCCATTATTAGATTTCAATGCAATTTATTTATTTAAATGGAACCAAACAGTTCCTCATAAGCTGAACATTCCAATGGGCATCGTGCTTGGCCGTGCAGAGGAGCCAAAATCTAGTTTAAATTGCATTCCTTGAATGGTAGAAAAAGCTGGGTCATGTGGTGGAGCTTGGTGAGGAATAACAGAGTCATTCTTTCATAGATTGCAAAAACTTTATTAAGAAAAGTTAAATAGGTTAAAGGTCTCCTGCTGGCTGTGGTGACTATACATAGCAATTACCCGTGCCTTTTTCCCGCTCCTACGTGAAGGTAGAACTGCACTTGCAGTCCTGTCATCTGCTGTAATGGAGCCAGGCCCTCTGCATCTATGTTAAAGTTAAAGGGAGTGAAAAGCTTGGCATAATTATATCCAGTGTCTCACTGGGTTATTTCCTTGCATCTCTCTAGAGTGTGAGTCTTTTAGCTCCCACCCTCCCACACAGGTAGCAAAGGCAGGAATGAAAATAAGGCATATTTCAAAAACATCTTTTCTCAAACAAACAGATGATCTCCCTTGATCTATGATGTCATTGTTTCCAGAGCTTTGGGCTGCAGCCTGGTAGGAAGGGAGAATACTTACTATTTGCAAACTTGTTAATAAAATAAAACATTTGTGTTAAAATTAGTAGTGGGCAAACTGTTTCAGAATTGTCCTGGATTTTTGTCAATGCTCATATGAAATTCATGCCAATTTTATTTTTAAGTTTTAAAAGTAATAAAAAGTAATAAGCATATGATATGTATATAGACATATGAACAGTGAATAGTTCAGGGATTAGAAAAAGATGTATTTTGCATCTGGAGCCCCAGTTTTGCACATGCATATGCGTGCAAGTAACTTTACTCATGTGAATTATCCCCTGGTGCCATGCACTATTTCCTGTCTAATCAGGCAGCAATGTATACAAGGGGCTTTAAAGCATAAGGACACTATAACCTGCAGAACGTCACTGCGTGGTGCATCAAGAAAGCCAACACTTGCTAACAGGACAGAGCTGGCACCAGTTAAACCACGTCCAGCACATCGGCTCGACTTGCTGGAATCAGAGTCATCCCCAAGTGCTGTGTTAGGGAGTACAGCCAGCCCTGCCTACAACAGGATGTGGCTTCCAAATATCACGCATTTCATATGATCTATCGCATAAACCAATGGGGGGAAGAAGGGTGGAAGACATGAGGCTCTATCAGGCTGTGGCCTAGGAAAGGAAGATCGATCGACTGTGCATGGGGAGCACAGGGTTATTCTGAGGAGTTTGGGGGTGGAAAGAAAGAGGTGTTGTCCATGTATATTATTTCACACATCATAAACTTCATTTCTCAGGGATTTTATTTTAGCAGCACAGAAATAAATCATTCCCACGTGAGGTTTCACAGCACATAAGGGTTGCTTTTTTCAGTTTGAATGTTTTGTTTTCATCTTCAAATGCTTCGAGGTGGATGAGTGTGTCTGTATCTCTGAAATTTTGTGCGTATATGATAGTCAGACGTGAGGGAGTGACGATGCCTATCATAAATGCTAGACTATCTGCCTAAACCTTAATGAAAATAGTTTTACTGATTCTGATGATCTGGCCTGACTTACGGAGAGTGACACATCGTGCCACCCAGCACACCCAGATGTTTTCTCACTGCTGTTTTTACTGTTGTCACTCCTGTAATCTCTCCTTCTGCACAGGTTCAGAGCCTTTAAAGTTTGGTGGCCTGTATTTGATACCAAACTTTTGGCTCTCTGTTAACTCTTACTTAGTTGTATCCTTCAGGATGGAAATACGGTTTTAAAGCTACCTTCTTTCAAATTTGTAGTGAACTTCCTTCATACCTTTCTGTTCTTCCAAGAATAGCATAGTAATAATTTGGCTCTGTGTAAGCGTGGGTGAACAATGGAGCCTGGTAGGAAGGAGCACCTAAAGATATAGTTCTGACTGTTGAATTTGAATAGTAAAGGTCTTGGAAGTGCTGATACACACTAAAAATGTTTTCTTGGCTGCAAGCCAGGACTGAATGAACTACTTGTGGCCCCCGCAAGTATTGGCAAATGACCTTGACAGCTATACAGGAGCGAAGATATTCAGAGATAAGTTTCCAGTGGTTGAAAAACAGGTACCTCTAGTTCTGCTCTGGATCTGGATGATGCTTTGATATCTCGTGGCTTAAATCTTAGATTTGTCAAGTTATTCAACCTTCTAAATGTGAGTATTATGTGCCTGCATACATTTACCATGCTGTGAATGAGCCAATACTATGGAGCAACTTCTTGAACAGCTCTCATCCTGCCCCAGTACACATAATATATGTTGAGCATAGGTCAGTTGAACATTACAAAAGTAATGAAACATGGTAAAATTGCAGGAGTATGACTTATAAAAATGAAATTAAAATGCTGTCTGATGACTTCCCTGGAACTAGTTGAGTTACAGAAAATTCAAATGCATGTTATTTGGGCCATATGGTTCAGTAGTTAACCAAAGGTATGTATTTTGTTTGGACAGAGTGTTCATGACAAATTTTAGAACAACATCTTCATGATCCTGATTAAATTATTGATTAGCTGGTTAAAATATTTATCTTACAGTAATCTTGGAAGGCAGTCCTGCATAGAGGTGAGTTAATCACTTGGCAGCTCTATAAAATCAGCTGCAATATCTGTACATGTTTTCTTACCCTGATTCCCTTGTAATAGACCAAGGAAGGCTTGTGTGGTGCTTTACACATGGAAGGCTGGTAGAGAATTTCACTCTTTAGAAGCAGGAATGTGAAGGAAGAAGGCTTTCCAAAGCCTGTCAACCACCACGTGCCATGTCACATCTCTGATGGGCTCTGCCCATGTCACAGCCCCTGCCTGACATCATTATACGCCATCTTCCTGTTTCAAGGGCTGTTGGACTCTCCCACGGTGGAAGTGGATCAGTGATAGATCTTTCACAATGAAGATCAAGAAAGAGCAGAAAGAAAGATCAGTTACGCTATAGCAAATAGGTCCAAAGGGAGCAAATCATCATGGAGGTCCTGATACTCCCTGTGATTGAAGGCAGATCAGGGGTTAGCAAGAAGAAAGATATTGAAGGTTGAGCCCATGAGCTGCACTCACTCACTAATAATATAGTTAACTTCAGGGTGAGAGTATTAATGTATGCTTACGCACCAATGAATATGTGTTTGCTATTGTATTTGATGTCATGCATGCATGGGAGATGGTAGTTTCCATTTTTATGAGAAAACTTCAACACATGGGAAGCTAAACCTATCTTTTTCTTTCATCTGTTCAAAAATAAGAGTCATAGCTATTTAAGTTAAGTTCATTAGGTGACTCATTGTGTTATGCATGTAATATATTTCACATGGACAATGTTACATTTCTGTTCAATAAGTAATTTGAAAGAGCTGTTCATGACTGGCAAGAGATAAACAGTCTGTAAGCCACTGTCTTACGTCTTGATCAGCTGTCACATTTTCTTGTTTTTAAATTCCTCATCTTAAAAATATGAGTCAACATAAATAGCTTTGAATCTATGTTACCTTATTAACCAATGGAGCGTGACTCTACCCATAAAATATTTACATAGACAACAGTCTTGTTCTAGTAATGTATTTTCACATTACTTAGTAATTTAAAACATGTCAACCTCTTCCAAATAGTAGGAACAATCCAAACATGGAACCAATGTTGACCTTAAAAGGCTACTCCTCTTTGTTTTAAGTCAAGCAGCAATCACCACAGATTATTACTGTGCATTCTTCGTAAAACTCCTTATCAGAAGTGCCCCCAAATATAACTCTAAATGGTAAGGAAAAGAGCTGATGGTAAGGAAAGATGTTACATCAACAGCATATGTTTTGAGGGAGTTTATGGATGATTGTATGGATAATAAAACATTTTAATATTAGTGAGGTAAATTGATGAAATATATATATTGAGTATTTTATAATGAATGTTGTATTTAACTATATGAATCTGTATCTTGCATCATAAGAGCATCTATGATTGTGCAAATACATTTATTTATATTGACTACAAGTATACATGCGCATGAATGTTTTTACATATGTTTGTGTGCATTGGATATATGTTGTTTCTTCTTAGTATTCAAAATCCTGTTTCTTCTTCTGTTGCTAGGGAACCAGATAATGGAATAGGAAGAAAGGCATTTAACGTGTGCTCTAGCTCTGGAATATAGCATGTACTGTAACCTTATGGTAACTAAGACTGGGAAAATATATTTCCTCTTTTTTTTTCTTCTTTTTTTTTTCCCCTGGCGAAATCAATTAAATTGAATCTTAGCTTCCCAAACCACAGTACAATGACGTAGTATGATAGTATGAGTTGGAGCTGCTATAAGAATAGATAAGTAAGTTTAGTCTATTATTTTAGCCTATGGATATTTGTATTACACTTGTGCTCAACAGCAAAGGATGGTGGTCCCTGTGTTGCATAATAGATGACATACATCTCCTTTGCCAGATACTCAGCCCATTCAGCCAATGAACTAATTAAAATGCCTTATTAAAAGAAAGAAAGAACAATAACAGAAATGCACAGTGTTCTACTGCTTTACTGTTTCTCCTCATATCTCAGAGCACTTTTTCCAGGGTGAGGAGCATAATATACAAAGTTGTCCATTAAGAGTAATAACTTAATCACATTGTTCCCTGCAGACTGGAGAAGATCAGAGAAACAATTAAATCTTTGTAGTATACAGGACAGAAAACCCAAGTCTCTCAGCCTGTTCTCAAAGGGGAGAAGCTCCAGATATCTGATCACCTTTGTGGCTCTCCTCTCACCTGCTCCAACATCTCAGTGTCCTTCTTGTGTTGGGGCCCCCAGAACTGGACACAGAACTCCAGGTGGGATCTCACAACAGTAGAGCAGAGAGGCAGAATCACCTCTCTCAACCTACTGGTCACACTTCTCTTGATGCGATCCAGGACACAGTTGACCACCTCGGCTGTAAGCACACATTGCCAACTCATGTTGAATCTTTCAACAACTGACACCTCCAAATCCTTCTCCTCTGGGCTTCTCTCAAGCCATTCTGTGCCCAATTTGTATCTGTGTTTGGGATTCCCAATCCAAGTGCAGGACTTCGCACTTGGTCATGTTGAACTTTATGAGATTGGCATGGGTCCACCTCTCAAGCCTGTTTAGGTCCCTTTGGATGGCATCCCTTCCCTCTAGCATCTGCACCACGCAGCTTGGTGTCATCTTCAAACTTGCTGAGGCTGCACTTGATCCCACTGTCCATGTTGCCTACAAAGATGTTAGATAGTGCCGGTCCCAGTACTGATCCCTGAGGAAATATGTGGAAACATTGTTATTAGTTCTAATATGTAAGGACAGTCTGCCCTATGGTAAATTAAGTCCAGTCCCAATAGACCTAAATAGAAGGACCAGGTTGCCAGTGGGGAGAAACAGACAGTAAGCTGTCTGTAGTGATTCATTAAGATACCATAATCTGTCCCAAGGGCAGAGGACAGCATATGCTCTCTCATGGGCAGAAGTGTAAGTCTCTGGGAAGAGACCAGAGACACCAACCAGAAGGTTGGAGGAGACTATATGGTCTGTGAAGTAAATGAAGAAAGATACAGAAATGAAGAACTTATTAAACTACCTAAAGGAGATTTTATTAAATTACCCCATAACGACTCCCTGGCACTTCAATGTCAAGAGTACTGAGCATCTCTTGGACAGAATAATGGTGGTTGCAGAGTACAGAAGTGGGAGAGGGAAAGCTCCCAAAAGATTCTGGGCCTACCTCCATCTAGCTGACATTGAATGATATACAACTGCTCGTGTGAAGGGCTTTAGAAGCCCTGCGACAGCATATAAGTTGGAGCAGGAACAACCATTTTTTTCATGAGTATTGAGGATGATGTTTATAGAGAGTGACTTCTGTGCAGTGATGAGCTATTTTATAGAAACTCTATCTGAAATGATCATAGTTGAGGTAGGAAGGCAGCAGAATGATTAACTTCACTGATTAATTCTTTTGTCTACTGTGTAGACAAAATTCCTACATTCAGTGGTGTGCTGGAGTAAAAAAATAGTTTTTCTTCTTCTATAGGGCTTTCATTTTCAAAGAAAATGAAATGTCTTCATTACTAAGGCCTAATTCTGCAGTAAGAATGTTATCCTACTATTTTACGGAAACATAATCTTTCTTTTTAAACAACAGTGGGCATACTTTAAAGCAAAAGAGAAAACCATTAGAAACATTGGAAAAAAAAAAAAGAAAAAAATACAATTCTTCACTGAAAATAGAATAGACATTTTATCTTAGTATTTCTCATCTATATTTCTCTTTTTCATTTTGGCTTCATGTCTGTCAGAGGTAGCATTTCTTCATATTTAGTAAATGCTCTAATCTTAGGCTGGATTTTGGTAGATGAGATTAGTAATGCATTTAAAATTGAGTACAAAATGTTCTTGTTGAATCAGGTTCTTGGAATGGAACACATATGACCATTAAGATTCTTTAAAAATAATCTGTTTAGTTATAAAATTGGTCATGTAGAAAACCTCACACTGAAACAGAATCCCCTGTGGAGATAGGTCCTGCAAAGATGGTGTTCAGTAGGGGCAGAAGTCAAAGAGCAGCACTCACACATAATATTAGATCTGGAACAAAATTGACATGTGTGTTCTGATTGATGTTTTTAAGACTGGTGAGCATTTTTCAAATATTTATCAGATTGTCAGCCTTATTTTTCTAAGTCACTTTTCCTTACAGTGTTTATCATTCTGAGCCTGTACCTTCTGTTCATCCTTGGCTTCCCTTGAATAAGGCAATTTTCAACTGGATGCAAATACAGTAACACCAAATTGTTGGTACAGTATCATATTTCAAAATGGAAAATCATCACAGAGGAAAAAGTTTAGTCAGTCACTTTCACAATATCGTAGTTCTCCACTATTAAAGAAGGTCAAAGACTACCTCTGAGTGAGCACAGCAAGAGTAAGACATGGTGTAACTAGGAGATTTCTACCTGAATAGCACAAAGAGGGGAATTTATGACATGGGGACAGGGAGTTGGAAGCCTTCTACAACGTCTATCTGTCATGTGTGATAAATGTTGACTACAAATGATAATCCCTTACCTTTTCCTCTTCCACCAGGTAGGAATTAAGCCTCCCAATATATACTAAGTAAAACCTGCCCTGATAAAGTGAATGCCATTCTTCCCCAAAACAAGTGGGAAGGAGTATCAGGAGGTTTTCATTACTGACTGAGTAATAGATAAATGGGTATTCCCTAAGCCAGCCTCAGCCTTCTTCTTTTTTCCTACCCAGTTCCTTCAGTTGAGGATTGAAATCTTTTGATACAATCTCCCAAATTTGTTCTGAGTTATACAGAGGGATGAACATGGG
The DNA here is from genome assembly GCA_028571105.1 of Tragopan temminckii. Taxonomy (NCBI): domain Eukaryota; kingdom Metazoa; phylum Chordata; class Aves; order Galliformes; family Phasianidae; genus Tragopan; species Tragopan temminckii. The sequence goes on along the minus strand of JAOWBP010001760.1, from coordinate 51,218,257 downwards.
ATTAAAATTCTGATCTACTCTTCTCAAGTTCTAGGAACATCTACAATGTCTTTGTTAAAATTTTTGTATCTCTGGCAGTGTACGAAAACTCAACCAGTCATACTACCTTGTGTAGACAATTCTTGAACTGTGATGGATAACCTTCTAGGGAAGCAGAATGGTAGCATCAATGATTAAAACCAAAACATGTTAAAAGAAGTAGTTGAGTAAGGCTTCCAAATGAAACACTCATGCCAGGAAATAGGGCTGAATTAATGCAGTTATCTTGCACACACATTATAGATTGATTTTTCATTGCATGATTACTTACCATCTTTTTAAGATTGTCTGTGCCTGATGCAGAGTTTGGAAAGCTGCACTCATGTAACATACCAAGCATACATTTCCAATGTATGATAGTTCTAATCCTGAGAAATAACACCAACACTACAAATATGTTCCAAATATTGACTTAGTGTAAAACTAGTTACACAGTATCTTTCATGAATATCTGTATACCTTTTTCTGTAATCAAGTCTAAAAAGTTTTAATACAATTCATATATGCATAAAAGCTAAATTCAACAGGTATAAGGTAGAATGTATAGAATATATTTGTATCCAGTGTCCATTATAAAAGTAAAGGTGTTTTTAGTTTGAAGTTTGAAGTTTGAATTAATTATACCACGTATTAGAGATAGGCAGTTTATATTTCAACATATGAAGGAGCTGCATAAAAAGAGGACAGACTCATCTCAGCAGCTGTTATGTGTTGTGGGAACATTTGGGGACAATGACCCTTGGAAACAGAGGACAGAGAATAAAGCAAGTAAAGAAACCTGTGGACTACCACAGGAAGGGCAGCACGTCACAACTGAGCTAGCACAGTACATGACAGCACGAAGTTGATTGGTCAATATTTTTGAGTCTGTGAATTGATCACATGACAGTTTTCAGGAATGCAAAAACTGGATTTTCAGTTTCATGGAGACATGTCTGAAGATCTCATGTCGAGACTGTTGCCACAGATGACCTCACATATATCACTGGTTTAAATCTTAACTGTAACTAGTACACTGATTCATGGTGCAACTGTCCTAGCAGGCCACTTACCCTACAGTCATATCTCAGCAGCATGTTATGATCTCCCTCAGCAGGAAACCTGACACCATGTCCCAAACTATTTTCCAATTTTTCATCATCTAGGAAATAAAAGTTTTTTTAAAAGCTCAAAAGGAAGTATTACAACATATTACAGGGATCATTACGTTTGGGCATTATTTGCAAATTCCAGAACTGAACTGAACCTGGCCTCCCAGCTGTTTCTCTCTAGGAGCAAGGCAGAGTACTGCTGTGGCCTGCAGTTATGACATGAGATTAAAGACATTGTCTTGGGCCGTGTAAGACTTGTTTAACAATTACTGATGCTTTACATTCTGCTTGAAGGAAGAAAGCCAGTTTGGACAAGGCTTTGGCCCATGTCAGGGAAGTTTGAGCTAGATGATCTTTAAGGTCTCTTCCAACCTTGATTTGATATGATTTGAAATGATTTCATATGATACAATATGAAAAGTTTGCAGTGTTCAAGTCTAGGGAAAGAGATGCTACCATCAGGATCCAATCTCAGTTTGAAACCTGCTGTATCTTCACAGAATTGTAGAATTACAGAATGGCTGAATTTAGAATGGACCTCTGGTAGTCTTTTCATCTCACCTCTTTGTCCAAGCAAGGACACCTGGAGCTAATGGCTCAGAACCATGTCCGGATTGTTTTGGAAGATCTCCAAGGATGAGTACTCCACAAGACATCTGGGCAACCTCTGCCAATGCTTGGTCACCCTCATACTGAAAAAGTGTTTTCTGATGTTGAGATGGTATTCCAAGTGAGGCCTCACCAATGCCAAAGAGAGGCGAAGAATCACCTCCCTCATCCTGCTGGCAACACTTTGCCTAGTGCAGTCCAGGATACTGATAGCTTTCTTAGTGGTGAGGGCACATTGCTGACTCATGTTAATTTCACGTCCACCAGGACATTTTCTGGAGAGCTGCTGTACCAGCCTGTACTGATGCCTGGGGCTGTTCTTCCCCAGATGCAGGTCTTTGCAGCACTCCTTGTTGAATTTCATAGTGTTCCTGTCAGCCATTTCCCCAGCCTATTGAGGTGTTACTGAATAGCAGCATGAGCCGATGCATCAACCACATATCCTGGCCTTGTGTCGACAACAACTTCCTGGAGATAAACTCAGACCGCTAATGCAGATTTTAAATATGTTTGGACCCAGTTTTGACCCTGTCTGTACCCTTGTTTCTGTCCTCCAACTAGAGTTTATGCCACTGATTACCATGCTCTGGGCTCAAGCATTCAATTCACCTCACTGTCTGCTCATGCAGCCCATATAATTGCTTTTCTATGAGTATCTGATAGGAAACGATATTGAAAGTCATACTGAAGCCTAAATCAATAATAGTCACCTCTTTTCCCTTTTTTACCAGATCATTCATTTCATTGTATAAGGTTAGCAGGTTTGTCAAGCATGACTTTCCCTTTGTGAATCCACACTGACTATTTTTGATCACCATTTTGTCCTTCATATGTCTGGAAACAGCTTCCAGATTTAGCTGCTCCATAACCTCCCCAAGGATCAAGGTGAGGCTGTCCAATTTGTACTTTCATAGGTTCTTGCCATTCTTGTAAAAAGGAGTGAGATTTGTTTTGCTTCAGTCTTCTGGCTTTTCTCCAAGTCATAAAATCAATTAGGATTATCAGCAATGTTTACTGAGAGTTTTGGAAAGGCTTTAGCAGACTGTAGGCCCTACATGAGCACAATTTCATTGTCCAGTTTAATCTCAGTAGCCCCTTACCCCAATGAGGGATTGGATGAGGATGAGGACTTACACTTCTCCAGGCACTAGGTTTCAGAAAATATAGCAGGTAAAAATATATATTAAAAAAAGCAAACAACAAACAACAACAACAACAACAAAAAAAACAGCGAGGATGTTAATACAGAACTGATGTGACTTTTGACTTTAAATGCCATTGATTTTGATGTACTTGACAGTTGTGCAATTTTGATGACTCTAATGCTGAATGTAAGAATAAACTGGTGCTTGTTATCTAAACTTGAAAAGTTTTTTTATTTGCTTTCAAGCCTGAACAAATCTTGGTTGTATAAATAAGTTGATTGCGAAAGGATTGTTGGAAGTAACTGTTTTCCAGGCCCTGGTGATTCTGTGTTTATTATCAGTATTTGATGAAACTAAAGAAATTCCTTCTGAGTTGTAACCAGAAAGCTACTTAACAGCTTTTATATTCACAGCTGTTAGGAAAAAACTCTAGTTTATTCTAGTCCCTTCTGTTTGCCATGATGCTATACATCTACATCAGTAATGATCAATGACCATCTTTTGTTAATACTAGTGATTGATGATATTTGAAAGTTTGAGAGCAGTGTTATCTGATGATTCTTTATGTAAATCTTTTTTTTTACATTGTAAATCTGGGCTATTTTATGAGATTTCTGACATGTATTGTTTATTACGATAATGAGAACAAGACTTTCTCTTAGTATTTGGGACACTGTCATTCTCACTTCATACTGAAAATAAGAAAAAGTATCGTAATTATTTTGGTCAAAATCTTCATGAAGATTCAGGTCCGGTATACAGGTCTATCCAAAAGAGCTGTGGAACATGCATCTTCTAGCAGCATCACACATGGTGAACGATTCCTTTCAAACTCAACCATTGCTTCCATTCCCTCTATGGGTGACAGTTACGATATCCTAATCAAGAATTTTTGAATTTTCTAGAAATTTTACTTTTGCTACCACTTCCTAATTTCTTTTGTAGAGAAAGTGTTACCAGAAAGGGACATGTGTCCTTTATGGGAGAAAAAACTAAGAGGTAAAAGCGTACTTTAAACTTTAAACTAGACAGGAAGGCATTTTCTTATTTACAACAAGCCATCTCCACTGTGAAAAATTATTTAACATTGTGCAATAGTTCCATAACATGTACATTGTAGGTAAATGTATACATGAATATGTGGAGAGGTTTCCAAGAGACAAGTATGTTTTGCTTTCAATTCTCAGATACCTTTACTAGTGCGAATTTGTTTTTATGCTTTCAAAATATTGTTCTCTGCATCACCTAGAGAGCAAATACAATACAATTATTTTTGTGAAAAAACTCTTGAATTCTTGTAGTGGGGCTTCATTTGACTCATTCAGAGATTTTTTTCTCACTTATTCAGGAAGGCCATTATATAAATTTTAGCCATTGTTACGAAGAGTAAAGCAAAAAACTTGTTCCTTACAGTTTGTTAGGAAATTTGTTTAAAATGTTACCATCCACTCAGCAATGATAAACTCTACATGTGATTTAGCTGACCAATCTCATAAAATAAATACTGAAGTAATAAAAAAATCATAAAACCATAAAAACATAAAACCACCAAATTACAAACATATTATCAGAAATGTTTCACAATTACTTAAAGAGCAGATAGATGGCATGCACTACTAATGCATTTTCTTTCCTATGTATAAGCTCATCACATTTACTGATGAACTTCAAAGGAGATATGAGCTTTACGACAGACACTGAGAGCGAGTAGTGTTTTACTTCAAAAATAAGATATTAAGTGGAATTGCACAGACAGAACAGCTTTCTCAGTAGCAGTCAGAGTACCACAATCTGGTCATTCACATATGAAGGGTCAGATCAAACCTTCCATTGACCTCAGTGGGAGTTTTGCCATTGATTTAAATGGAAGTAGGACCAGGATATCAATGCTTTAAAGTCGTTCAATAGAAAGTGTCATTGAGATGCAAATATCTTTGTTCTCTTAATCTGAACTTCCCATCTCCCTGCTCAGTGCTGTTTGAAGAAAGGTTGCTACTCTGGACCTATGTTAAACACAGATTTTTGTATAGTCATCAGAGATGTATCCTGAAGTGCAGGTGAATGGAACTACAGATTTTGCAATAATAATTCTAAGCAAATCCAGTGAATCTGGTTTGAAGAGTAATCATCTGTCACCAAGCCCGAACAAAAATGAAGTTATCTAAACCATTGAGTGTGGCACACTCACTTAATACTTAGCGTGAGTCAATGTCATAAAATAATATCTTTCAAGTATTTGATTGCCTGGAGATACTACCTGTAATGTTTTCAGCTAAAACTTAAAATTGCTACAGCTGAAAAAGACTTGCATAAGGAAAACAGAAGTTGAGTTCATGTATTTGATGTAACTTGCTTCTAGCTCAGTTTCATTCCGTGTGCATTAAATGTCACCAACACAAATGAGTGGATAAACCTGTAAAGACTCCATTTGGTTAACATTAAACCATGACTCTTCTTCTCCTGCCATAACCTCACCTACCATGAGTTCCCTTCTCATTGCAAATAACTGGCTTTCTCTTCCTCCTCCGCAGCAACAGTAATTACTAATGCCAAACCAGTTGTATTGGGAAGTAGGTACATCCTGCTTAACTTGTTTGAGATCTTGAAAAGCAGTCTAGAGCTCTGAGATGCAGCCAGCAGGCCAGCATCCATATGTCTTCTAGGCTCAGCCAGAAGCATGCACACAATCACTCTGCTGGTTGCTTGCCCAGCCAGGAAATACCTGTCTTGTGACTGGTGACTTTAAGGCAATATATTGCCTCTCAGCCTCCAACAGGTACAGCTGTCAGCATCCCTCTCTTTGGGAACAGACTAAAATAATTATTTTTGAGATACGTGCTACACAGGCACAAGTTAGCTGTTTCTCACAGCTCTGAATACAGCCATCAAGTCAAAAGAAGAAGGAAGGATCAAAAAAATAAAAGTATAGTATGTAATTGCAACCACTTTGTGATGTGGTGATTGTAGACAAGTGATAAATAGATTAGATTAAACTCTACTTTTGCTGCTGACTGGATGTCATTGGCATCACTTGGATGTAAAAGTAAGAGAGAATGCTGATCAAATTAGTCTGTTGCTACTGCATATGGTGATGATTACAAATTTAGCTTTCGTGGCTGTTACTTATTAAGCTAATTAAAAATACAATTGGCTTATTCATTGTGATTAAAACACTAATAATATGATCTCTTATTTCCCAGTCAGTAATATTCTAATTGCAAAGGACACATAGAAGGTCACAGTGCTACCTGCTCCTTTTGCAAGAACCTTAGATTGCATCCTTACTGTAGTATAAAGAACACAGGCTTGATTACTCTCCCATAACTATCATCATTTCTTAGCTTCTAACCTACTTTTTGGCATGGTTTTGGCTCTTGCCTCAGACATGTCCAAGACAAAATTTAGGAAGCAGCATGGCCAGTCCTCTGATAATGACTGCTGCCAATAAGCTCTGTGGTTGAGGCAACTATGTTCTAGGGTTGCAGGGAGCCATAGAAAGCCA
>JAOWBP010001760.1:51194651-51211379 GCA_028571105.1 Tragopan temminckii | reverse complement strand
GGAATTACTCTAGAGGATGCGAAATGTTCCAGATTGCCCTGTGTCACAGTGAGGTTTAGAAAATAAATGATGTTTCATGGGCATCAGTTCAATATATATTATTGAACTGGAGGAGTTGTCACAGTACCTTTGGGTGAAAGAGGTTAGAAGTAAGTGTGCTTCACAGAATAGCGAGATGAGTGAGTTATGAACAAAAGTGTGATTTTTCTGCCAAGTTCTCTTTTTTTCCAGTTGATCCATATATACTTCTATGCTTGCACCTACGAATTACAGAGTACTATCTTTCTCCACCAATGTGTTTTGATCCTAATCACAGTATTTATTTTTAGTACAATTCTTCCTAAGTTCCAGCACAGGTCTGTGAGTCTGAAAAGAGTGTTACTTTCATTCTTATTAAAACATTGCTTGCAAGACTGTAAGCCTCTGTGCTCGTCTTGGAGAACTCCCTATTGAGTAACTTTGCAAAGCAGGCTTACCTTTGCTTAATTTTTGAAATCTGTCATGATGACAGTTGAGGTGATTTGGCACCTAGCCGAGAGAACAAAGCAACAGTATCTTGTATATATGAAGGTGCTTATTTTATTAAAAAAATATGTTAACTAATCAAGGAGACTTTGGGGAGTTACTTTCAATATTTTTTCCTCTTTATAATTGACTGCATTTTGTTCACCATTTTAAGGGGATTTATTTTTAAATTCAATTGAAACTCTTTTGTACAGAAGCCTGTGTCGTCTGAATTCCAGCCTTTGTTAGGAATGGATTAAGTTGTAGAGACTCTGACCTTGTGATACTACCATGTTTCTCCTAACAAATTCCAGTGTGCCAAAAAAAGACGTAACAAGTAATTACGAAATGGCATGGCTATTACACATGTTTTTGATTCTCATTATCTAGTGTTTATTTTGAGTTAATTCTGTTTGGAGAGTGGAAAAACAGACAGTAAATAAAAAGGAGGTCTACAATACATACATTATGCTACACAGTTCTCAAAGAGTAAATGGCAGGCTCTTCAGTAATTGCCTAGGAGATAGGAAAATTATTTTCAAAAATAAAGAAGAGGATAAGAATCTTCATGGACATCATGACAAGTCAGAAAAAGAATGAGATTCACTAATTTGCAAAATCTGGGTAAGCTACTATTGCAGCTCACAGGCTGTGTTGTTTCTCTCGTACGTAAGTCTTATTAGGTCACTGCCTCAGGAGGCATTCCAAACCATGCAGTTCCACTCCCACCTAACATCCCTTCTTCTGGACAGTGGGAAAACTTCTGTTGCAGCTTCCAGGAAATGTTGAATTAGTCAGCACTGCATTTCTGCTTCTGACTTCTGTCCTATATTGTCCCACCCTTGATAGTAGATAGGCAAGAGAGGAAGAGGGAAGAGAACTAGACTGACTTGCCATGCAAATGCAAATTTTACCTTTGACAGATCAGACTGAAGGTTAAATTAATCCAACGACTTTAAAAAGCATAATAATAATAATAAAATTATGTTCCAATGGATTCTAAAGCCATTTTAAGAAGAAACTTTTGATAGGGATGTTGGTTCAGTTCTAAATTCCAGAAAATATCATCTGAGCTATCTACTCATATTTTTATAGCTCTATAAATCTACCATGCCAAATTCTCTACCCAGTCTCTATCCAGTCCTTCTAGGACTCCATTTACTCCACTGTGAGTTGCACAAGCATATCAGAGAGTAAAATCTGGCCTTATATTCTAGATAGTAATAGGAAAAAGGGGAGGTCTTTCACTTCTAAAAACATTTACTGTATCCTAGCAATGTGCCGCAATGCTATGCAAGTCTGACGACAGACAAATGGATTTGAAAGACATTAAACCTTACAGAAATACTGTAGAAAGACAACGTGAAATTCTTGGGTGAGTCTGTAGGTAGTGCAGGTTTCAAACATAGTCTAGAATCTGGGCACAAAGTGACTAAGGAGGAAATTTCTTAAACTCCTGTGGTGAGATTGATGCAAAGCTCAAGAAAATCTTACTCTCCAGAAATGAAAACAAACAGGCAGAATAGGAGAAATAAACATTTTGTTCTCAAGGTTTTCAAACTCATTTTAAAACACTAAATCTAACTTAAATCTAACTTTTTTTTTTCTTCTTCTTCTTCTTCTTTTTTTTTCTTCCCTATTATTCTCTCTTTTACGTGGGGAGGGGAGAGTTGTGTAGTGTGTTTTTCTAAAATCTTAGGTTGGGATTATTTTTTTTTATCTCAGAGCTTAAGTTATTTTAAAGTTCTTAAAAGTAACAACAAGTCTCTGTACATACGCAAATAAAATATGAATCAGCTGTTCTAATTCTGTGGATAAAAAACTTAAAACAAAGGGAATCAATGTACTGCGTGACCAACATTATGATCTTATTAGCTACAAAGTATAGCTAGGAAAAAGAAAACAAAAAAAAACACGTTCTGAGTTTAAACTTTGCAGGAATGAGACATCGTTGTTATTTACAAAGCCACAGTAAAACTGTACACACAGCCAAAATGATTCTTAAACAGTTGCATAATTCCCAGAGGAGGAAAGATAGGTGGGAGTCTGAAGATGACAAGCAATTTAGAAACTGATACAAGACTGCTGCTTTCTGTAATTTCAACTCCTTTCAGTGATCTATAAATATGGATAGAGAATAGAGTACAAGGAAAGCAGTACACCTGAAATTCTTTTTAGTTAAATATTGTTACATCTTCTAATGTGCCTAGTCTTCAAGACAAGATTCTGTTCTTCACCAACATACTTTCTTCCAGTTTTGAATTGTACCAATTGGCCTGTATTTGTTATTACAAATTTGTGATATATCAAAATGAAGCATTTCCTAAAAGAACATGCTAAGAGATATGAAAGAAAATTTGGGAAATATCAGAGAGGGAGAGACTAACTTATATTCAGGTCAGAATAAATAACATCTTGTTATGTCTTTATATTCTGTTAGCTTGTGAACTTGTTACTCAAAAGCATCACACTCTGAAGTTTGAATATAAAGATGAAGAAAATGAAAAGAATTTTCAGAGAGAACTGCAGCCTCTGCAGCTCTGGTGGCTGGACATTCTGATCTACCAGTGTGATTTTTGGAACAATTACATCTCATGTTCCTTTTGGACAGTACAGCATTATAAATGAATTTTGATGGAAATGGAGGTTGAGAGAGGAACCAGAGAGAGGTTTTTTAATAGATGAGAAATGGGTTCTGAGCAACTTTTTGGCAAAGATCGGATGCAGGTATTTATTTAAAAAAAAAATAAAATCACATTGTCTTAATAAAATGATAAAATAATTTCAAACATACACTTAAAATTTAAAATATTAAAAAAAAAAAAAAAAAAAAAAAAAACACTCAAAAAAATAAAAAAGGAGATTTAAGGCTTATTTCTCCTAAAATCACTTAGGAGAGAAAAATTGTGATGTTCTATGGAAACTCAAAGCCATTCTTCCTCTAGGTGCAGTACATTTGGATACGTGAGGAGGAGAGAAAGACATGAGTCTTTATTCACAAATATTTTTATATCTGCTGAGTGACTTGGAGTGATTACAGTTTGGGCTCTATCTCATGACACGTCCGTTCTGCCTTGTGATGCAAAAAAGAAATACCTAAGACCTTTTTCTACTTGCACTCTTTTGCTCATCGGTGAATTGGTTTATCCTCTGTTCCCAAAAGCCTTTGTGGTAACCCTTTGCTTTAGAGACCTCCAGAATTACATCTTTAATATACTTATTTAAGCTCTTCACTGGCAAAATATGCAGGCTAAGCCCAAAACCAACATTGGCACTCCTGGTTTGTCTGTATTTTCTGGCATCATTTTTCAGAACAACCACATAATAATTAACTAACTAGCTAATATCCAATCTGGACAGCAGTTTTATCAGATATTTAATAATAGAAAAAAAATAAAAATAGAAGTGGTGAGCTCTGCTCTATATGATAGCCACAGAATCAATACAAAATAAGACATGATTGGCTGTTACTGCTGGTGTAGTAGGCGTTAACATGTTTCTGTGGTGGTCACTGAACTGATAGAAATGGAGTCCTAATAACTGAGTTCTGTGAATTAGCCTGGGAACTCCAATTAATATAGCTGCTCCTGGAAGTAGCTATGATGGAGGCAGGTGGGTTGTTAGTGGGGTGACCTTTCCTCCATCCAGAGACTAGAGGCAGTATTACATCTCACAATGCCAAGATAGGGACGCCAGCCTCTTTGCCCTCATATTTCTCAATTTTGCTTCTCTTGATCTAAGTTGTTAAGTTGCCACAGTCAATCCAACTGCAATCCTCCTTCCTTATCGTTGACTGAAAAAGATCATCTCATCAAGCTAGATCCTCTCATTTCTGCTTCTGCTTTTTTTTTTTTTTTTGATACTGGTTACTTGCATTAGTTCACTAGTTTACCACAGTGCTTTGTCCTACCATATAGTTCCCCACAGTTCCCACTGTCACTGGGCAGCGAGGTATTCAGCTTCATTAAACTTCTGCCACTTATTTTATGTAATCGTGCTTGATCTCCATCTACCACCTGTGAAATAGGGATAATAAAGTCTGACTCACACACTCCTGCTGGGCAGGGCTTAGTTCCCTGGATATGTCTCTACTGGTGCTATATTTCAGATCAAGACATGCTTCTGAAGTGGACTTCTTCATCCTCACCAGTTGCAGTCCTTTGGGTCAAATCATGGAGCAATGTCACCACATCCCAGCTGGGTCTTTCTTGTGCTCAGCTGGAAGACACACTATAGTTGCATATTTGATGTGTTCCGGTCAACAGGAATAGTTACTCTACAGTAAAAACCTTCAAAACATTTCATAATGGTGGCATTGGGTCCATGGTATTAAGTTTTGCTCTGCAGGGCCATTCCTACACTGTGACAATGTATTCTAATGTAGATGTAGACATTATTATACTGGTTGTTGCCTTGTGATCCTTGGACGAACAAATCAGCAAAAGTATGAGTTTTTGAGTGCGGTTCAGAGAATAAATACAGTCTTTGTGTTTTAACCCCAAATTTTGGCCTTCTTTCATGGTACTATTTTAGTGGGAGATTCCATAGTTTATATAAGAAAGTTTACCTTAGAAGATCTAATAGCAAATGGAACCTGCTTCTGCACTTATGTAAATAAAATCTATTCACACTGAGCTAGTTCTGGTCCAGGGACATTAACCAGCAATGTTTATTTTTTTTATAGCTGGCAAATTTCCCCGAAATTTTCATTTTGAATACATGCAGAAGGTTAACACCAGTAGTTTATTTTGATACTCACTCTATACACATCCTAGGATACTAGGCCACACTTTGGGGTTGCAGTAAAGTTAGTTTTATAGACTTGGTACACCAAAGCAGTATTCCCCTTGCTCCACTATATGTCTGAAATGGAAATATAAATGCCAACAAAAGAAGAACTCTCATATATGTTGCATCACTTCTCTGTTCTACAGCATGCCATTTTTACTGATGTTATCTTGTGCTTGATTTCTATTTCACCATCGTATCTTTTACTCTGAGGTAACACTGATTATCTCTATAGTGTTACTCATGATATAGATAGATAAACAAGAATCAAGCCTAGGAAATTAATGATTTTTTCTTGCTTGCTTAAGTCTTTGGGTTCTCCTTTGTCTTGTACAAACCTATTCTTTCTGCTTACTGTGACTACTGACTACTTTAAAGTAACCCCTGGGTTTCAGATTAGTGACAACATATAGCTCAGCTCTGTGTGTGCATGATTTTATAGCCAGCTATGCTCAGCTAGTCCTCATATCAACAAAGTCTCCTTAGACTTCTTAGCCAGCAGGAGGTGCTGAGAAATGATGCAACAAATACCTTTTCACTGAGATAGTAAGGCTCCCTTTATGCTTTATGAAGATTTTCACTAACTTGTGGATTGTATCTGAGCAATGTCACATCAAGGTAAGGATTTTAGCTCTATTTTTAGGATGGCATTTTATGTTTGGCCAAAGAAGAGACATTCTTCTTTTGTTCATGTTTTAATTAAGTAACCTTTAAGACAAGTGAGCAGGAACACTCATCCCATAGCAATGCTTTTTTTGTTACTCCAAGTAGGAACAATGATAATACACAATATTTATCGAAGACTTTACTCTTCTCAGTCTATTCTGAGGCGGATGGCAACAAGAATAACAGAGACAGGATAAACCATAAAGAAAAAAAGCTATTACTAATCTTTAAACTAACTAGCAAGATAAACATTAATCACAGCTTTAGATGTAATATTATGCTAAACAGTGATCAAAGAAAATACAAGGGAAGGAAAGGAAAACATTAAGATGTTGCTGTCATCAGATGTATTTAACTACTGGTTACCATACACACCCCTAAAAATTCACCCTCATATCTGTTAGCATTGATCTTAACATAACCAAAGTGACTACTGAACCCTTAAATCAGGAATTTCCTTACCAATCCAATGTTGGACCTGAAAGCTTCCTTATATTGATGGAGTGAATGTTGTCTATCCTCTTCAAGGGGAACCATTAGTAAGGACTGGAAAATACAGATTGTTTCTCATGTCACTGTATTCCTTTGAGTCTTTTGTGGCTCCAGTGTGTCCACCTTTCTTCTAGTAAGATGTATCAAACCATAAAGACATTGAACACAAACACTGTGTTAACAGAACAGGCAGGAACATGCATATTGCAACACTTAATGAACTAACCAAAAGCAACCACTGAACTATTAATATGTATTTTAAAGAAAATATGGATTACTAGGGAAGATACCACAGTGAGACACCAGGAGACTGTCTGGTGTAACAACTATCTGTTAAAATGTGGACCTAATAAAATGCCTAGAAAGATAATCCTATTACCACAGAAATTCTAAAATACTATAGTATATAATTAGTTTGTGAGCATTTTGAGTATACCAAGGCAATAAAAAACTACTATACAGATTTGTAAAAAATAAATTAATCTCATTTTTCTTTGTCAGAGTAATTGACCTAGGGAAGAAGAATGAAGCATTTAAGTTTCTAGGTCTTAATGCAGTCCTTTTTTCAAAAGTAAACTGGGCAAGTAGACTGGGCAAGCATAGTGTAGATGAGTTCAGCATAACATATGTAGGGAATAGATGTCTCTTCTTGGTCTAGTTCTTCTCAAAAATTTTATGAGTGACTTGGAAGTTAAAGTAGTACATCTTCAAGTTATAAAAGCAGATAAAAAATAGGAAGTGCCAACACTTTTGAGGGCTGTATTAGAGCATGGAGAGATGATCTGAAACAAATACCATGAATTCAGACAGAGAAGTGTGATTTGCTATTGTGAGGAGAGAGAACTGCCCAAATACAGAATGGGAAATATTTATGTGGAATGCAAGATAGGAATGAATTTTTAAACTATGTGGCCCAGAAACTGAATCAGAATAAGAACTGCACAGTGTGGCCAAGAAAAGATGAATCTCACTGTGGCATGTATTAGCAAGAGACTATTATGTAAGATGTGGATGGCTCTTCTGTTTTAATCTGCTTGGCATTGAGCAGTCGCAGCTTGAGCACTTTGTCCTGTTTTGGGCACCACACTTTAAAAATGATAAAGAAAAACTGGAGAGAGCCCAGACAAGAAGAGCAAGAATGATAAGTGGTATGGAAAACATGCCACATGAGGAGAGGCCTTGTTATGTTTAGTCTAGAATGAGAGGATAAGAGCAGTGTGGCAGCAACTCTCCAGCATACAGAGCTAGCTGTTCTTTGTGCCCATGGGATCTGACACGAAGGCTTTGGCTTAGTTTGCAACAAAAAGGCTTTGCTGCACAACTGAGCAAAAAGCTGTGAGTTAAGAGACAGTGATGTAACTGAATTTGTTCCCAAAATATTGTATGGAATCCAGTGCCCAGGACAGTCTTGGAAAGGGGAAGGGCATTCCTCCTGGATGGTCCGAGGAATTGAGGCTGACTCAGTGCAGAGGGAGAGAACATTTGTTTTACAGTGTGTCTGCTTTCTGTCATTCAGCTTTCTCATGAGAAAAGAAATTCCCACTGGATTTTAACTTGTGACATACAGTTTTTGTATGTCACAAAAACTTTTTCCAGTATCTTCTGAACTTCGGAGGATTTATTTACATAATTTCCATGATCTCTCTTTGCATAGGCTGCCTCCAAACTCATAGTAACACTTGTATTTGAAGGCTCCACAGGACAGCCTTGAATGCCAGGTTGATAGTATGATATTAACAGCATTGTCTTAATTTGGGTTTATTACTCATATTACCATTTTATGTAATATGAAAAACTTACCTTTAGAAATATGTAGTATACTGATAACAGTTTAAAAGGAAAATCCTGACATTAGTCCGGTTGTGATAACGCAAGCAAGTAAATATTTAGCTGATTATTTCACAAAAGGGTAGTCAAGAATTGCTGTACAGCCCAAACCAGATGTATTACCAAAAGATTCAGTTCCCTTCCGTCCTTTCCTAGCTCCAGATCTAGGCACTAGCACAGAAGCAGTCTTAGCTGTTTTCCACATGTTTGGACATGCTAGTGTCTCAACTCATCTTACTTCAAATGTCACTTTAACATACATCTGTGCTGTAATGCATAAAAGGAACCTGCTGTGCAATAACATCATATGTAAGTTGTGAGCTGTGGTTGTTGCTACAGCTCCACTAAGCATTTTAATGACGTTTCACCCCTCCACACTGACTGGGCACTGCTTGTCTTAAATACCTGCCTTGTGTTTGAGATCGCAAACTTTTCAGGTCAGAGTTTACCAGATATCATACACCGCCCTCCTGACTGTAATTCCCATCTGTAATCTAAGTATTATTTACCATCACCTTTAGTTCTACAAATACAGGCTGTGTCTAAACTCCTCTTAAAAACATCTTTAAAAGAACATTTCCTGGCAATCCAGACTTATTGTTTGGGATCTTTATTAATGCACCATGAACACTTATACTGCAACATTCATTTCTTTATTTTGCTAATGCAATGCTGCTCTACTCCTATCTTTATAGGAGGCTTCTGCAGTGCTTATTGGACTGTTCCTATGGCCCTTTCCCCCTCTGCTCTTCCATTGGCTCCTCCTTCCCTGCCACATCAAATGAACCAGATGAACTACTCCTTCCTCCTCTCAGTCTGCCTCATGGCTTGCTGCCATCCTCCCTAGCATCTAGTTTTCTTTTCTCTGTTGGCCAGCTTTCATCATCCACTTCTCAGATTTTCAGACATGTACTTGCACATTCCCAGCTCAAGGCTTCTCAGCAGAGTAGGCAAAATCAAATTTTGCTACCCCAGCAAGAAGACCAAATAGTCTGCTGTTGTGCTGGCACTGCTGATAATTCTTTTAAATAATTTATACTACTCTCTTTGTACTGACTATTCGTACGTGCATATCAAACTCCTCTCCCTGTTTCTCTCTCATTCTCTACTATCCCTTGTTTTTTACTTAGCTTTCTTTAAGATTATACATTAATTGAGGTCAGAACAATCTATTTGTCTCCCCATTCTGTAGAGTAAGATCTTGGTCAAAGACTGAAACTCACAGACTAATCCTGTAGGCATCACTGGCATCCAGAGTCTTCTGCTTTCCATTGCAGCATACATATTTTATAAGAAGAACAACAAACAAAATTACTCCCAATCTTGGATTCTGATCACTGGACATTTTTCCCCTTCATTTTCTTTTAACACTCCAGATCTCATTTCCTTATCAGTTCAGTCATCTATGCCTTTTAAGCACTGCCTAACACTTTCTATTTTTTTTACTATGTTATGTGGTGGTTATTTTATCTTCTTCAACAGATCGTAGGTCATCCTGCTTGGTCATTTTTCCATGTCTGTGTTATATTGTCAACAACTATCAGCCCAGTAAATCTTAACATCAATCATTAATTACTATTTCACACTGACCCTGAAGGACATTGTATATCTGGATGATTTGTCCACCTTCACAGAGGTGTCTCTTCACAGAGAAGCTCACTGGAGTCTGTGATGACCTCCAATGGCCTTAAAAATTCTGAGCTGAGAACAAGAAAAGAGACATTTCTTATTTTCCTAGCTTTCTGTTCACCTGCAGAGAACATATTGCAGCCTGTTAGTGCTGTTCTTTTTTACTGTAACTAATGACCCCATAATGAAAATGAATCCAGTGCACCTTTTACTGTTGCTTATCTTGTTCAACTATTACTTGAACACTGGAGAAAATAATGAAATGTTTAGAAGGTCAGTGGTATGCAGATACCTTCAGCCATGCATCTTTCTCACTCCCTATGTTTATAATCCAGAGGCCAAGATGCCTGGCTGAAAAAAAAAAAAAAAAAAAAGCACATTCACAAAGATAAACTGGCTAAAACTCACCATGAGCAAAATAGAAGCCATACTTTCAGGAAATTGAAAATATTTGGCAGAACTAGCCACAGCATTTCCCACTTGGAGGAACTCTGTCAGGTAGCCACCTGCAGTTATCTTTATGGATCTGCAGAAGCACATTGGTTTTATTGATGACTGGTAGAAGTGCTACAGGTAGATGTCTGACAGTTTGGTCATGGTGATTTCCTTGTTGCTGGGACTTCCAGTGACCTTGAGCATATTTACTGCAGCGTAGTGTACGTGGGAAGAAGTTTCATCCACCTTGGAAAGAGTCGCTACAACATTTCTGCCTGTAGCAAGACTGGAGATCTCACTGCTGTGCTTGTTTTGCTAGATGGCTGGTACATGACAAGGTGCTTTGAAGTCCCAGGTCTCCAGCTGGAATGAAGTATCTCCAGCTGAGATGTAGCTGCTCTCTGCAACACAGTCTGTAAGCTGTTAATAAGGGCTCTTAGTAAGAAGTCTTTTCATTTATTAAAATGTAACTACATGCACAGGCAGTGGCAAATGAAAAGGAGGGCCGGACGGTAACCACAGTTAGCACTTTAAAACTATGGCACACAGATGAAAAACAAAAACAAAAACAAAAAACACCAGAAGTCAGAGAAGAGCATACTTGGTGAGTTACAGTCATAGCTTGTGGCTAGGGCAGAAAAAAAGAATTGTCATCACTGTATACACGGTTGGACTTTATGAGAAATCGTAAGGATTGCCTCGGAATTAAGAAACTCCTTAACTTTTTGGTTTTTTTTCGAAGTCTCTATATCCCTTGCTTATATTTCACTATCTGCAAGACAGTTTGACTAAGGAAGGAATCTAAACCCAAATCAGTGGTGTTAGCATTTGACCTCTTCTTGAACATCTTGCTTCATGTCCACCCGCAGACTGGTGGTAAGTGGTGTCCCCTAGGGGTCAATCTTCAAACCAGTGCTCTTCAACGTTTTTATGAATGACATAGACAGTGGGATCAAGTGCACCCTCAGCAAGTGTGCAGATGACACCAAGCTAAGTAGTGCAGTTGAACTGAAGGAAGGGATCTCATCCAAAGGGACAGGGTTGGGTTTGAAAAGTAGTCCTATGGGAACATAAAAAGGTTCAACAAAGCTAAGTGCAAGATGTTGCAGTTGGTTCAGGCCAATCCCCACTATGCTTACAACCTGAGAGAAGAACTCGTTGAGAGCAGTCCTGCGTTAGATGTTAGGTGGAAATTCTTTATTCAAAGGGTGGTGAGGCACTTGTACAGGTTGCCCAGACAAGCTGTATCTGCCCCATCCATGGAGGCATTCAAGGCCAGGTTGGATGGGTCCCTGGGCATCCTGATCTAGTGGGTAGCAGCCCTGCCCATGGCAGGAGATTGGAACTAGGTTATCTTTAAGGTCCCTTCTAATCTAAGCTATTCTGTATTTCTATGATTTTATGATTCTATGGTAACAAGAATTGTTTTGCTGGGGGAAATCAATGAAAATCCATAACTAGACATTTTAAAGCAGGTTCTTGTATCAAAAGCAAGTAGAAGTAAGATTTGAGTTGTAAAATGAGTAGGTAAACTGCTACTCACTAACTGATCCCACACTTTCAAAAAAATATTCCTACGTCATTCATCTATCAGAATCAGGCCTAATATCCTCAGCTTTGCAAAACAGTGAATTGGTTAGAAACATCAGCTAAACTGCAGAGTTCAAAGAATAGTCCATGCCGGGGCAAAAGGCTTATATAGACATGTTTCAGAAAGTGATTAGAGACAGGAGTGACAACACTTTTTATCAGCAAAATACCTGATGTTTAAAGGTTGAAAAATGTCAAGGAAAATGTGGACTGCTAGAAGCTAAGTTAAACTTTGGAAAGAGAAATGGAGTAACAGAAATATTTTTGGCTGACACAAAGATCAAGAAAAGTAGAGGCTTCTCATTAAATGTGTGGCAGTAATTATTAAGCACAAGGCAGATAAAGTAGGCTTGTGTAAGCATTGGTAGGCATAGGTAAATAAATAAATAATTTACCTCTAAGTTTGGTGAGAAGGATGATGTTCGGCATGGAGTCTGGTGTGAAGGAGTTATTGGAAGTGGAAGCCTCCCAAAGTTGGGAGAAAAAGATGTGGAGAATTGAAGTTGTTGAAAGCCTTCCACAAAGGTCAAAGAAACATTGCAGATGAAATACAACTCCATTCTCATTACAGATACTGAATTTAAAAGAAAATAAAAGAATTTAAGAAATTCTGTACCAATGACTTCAGCCATGTCAGGCATTGCTGAAGCTGTTACCTGCCAACTGACATTGCCTAGTGGGAGACATTCCACTATCCCAGTGCGCAAAAAATACATATTTTTCCAAAGCACTTTTTCTGCTGGCACCCTCCCCTGAGAGGCCCATACTCGAGTAAGCCTGAAACTCAGAATTGTTTCTAATAGACAGGTGAAACATTAAAAGAGAACATATACCTGCCTCACGTTATTCTTATTTCTTTAAATGAGCAGAATAGAAGACTGTGTATTGTAAAGGTATTAGCTAATTAGAACTGTGCATTTTAGAAGTTTCCTTTTGAAAGAGAAAGCCTTCAGAGTTCTTCTAGAAGAAAGTCTCTTTGTTTTGAATGCATTAAAGCAATCATGCAAGAAAATACTGGAGAAATATTTTTAAAAGTAGAAAGAACAGTGGACTAATTTTAAAAATTAATTGAAAAAAATTAAGCTGAAATAAATATAAACAAAGCTAAAATGAATTATAATATATGGCACACACACGTGAACACTGTGATTAATGTAAAGAAGGATTGCATATTCCATTATAAATGGTTAGTGCTTTTATTTTTAACATTGTGGTTTATAATATGGATATAATGACCTTTCAGAAATGGCAGATAAATGACAATTTCAAGCTAAGAATTTTTCAACTACTTAGGGGAAGTTTGAACGCCAAGTTTTCTTATGATTTTTATTGCAGTATATTTACATAAAAAGATACATACATATAAACTACAGCAGAGAATGCTTTACTCAGAAATATCATTTGTTTGGAATTCCTATGGCTCTGCTCTCTTACAAAAATATGCATATATTTAAATAATCACAACAAATCTGAAGAGTAAAAACTCAATGTTAACAGCTTAATGAACATAATATTTCACAGAGCAGATTATTTTGAAAGTTAATTTTAAAAATCACTTGATAGCAAAATGCCATAAAATCATTTGTAAAAGCCTATCAGAAACAAATTTTAAAAAGTCACTTCCCACCAAAGTTATTATTCATAGTTACCAAATTATAATTCTGGATGTTTTTGACAGGCATGTATCTTCTGATAATTTTTTTTTCTTGAATTTTTACATTATTACTGGCAAATACATTTCATAAGGCATATATCTGCTTTCAAGACTAGGTCAAACAATTAAGTAAGTGTTGATCTGATAAGATATAAAATACACAATGTATGATAAAAAGGTAGCCATGACTTTATTAAAAATATTTGCTAAAAAGAAAATAGGCATTTTGATAGAGCATGTTACCACATTTTAAGTTAAAGCCCAGTTTGGGCCCTGTCTCTGGTTCCTCTGGAGTGTAAAATTGGCACCACTGGTGATTGTGAAGATTCAGGTTGAACTCAGTAGCCCCACTGTATCAGTTGGCTTCACTGAGGTCTGGACTGGATTAATATGATCACTGAAATGGATTTTGCTGTGATAATATGGACCAGCTGATATGCTCCATTATAGCAGTGCTGCGGAGTGAAGGCATGAATTCAAGGCCCGGAGGTACTGGATCAAACAAACTAATGCAAGTAGAAGTAACTTCCCGCCTCCTTCCCTCCCTCCTTTCCTTTTCTCCATGTGCTGCCTGCAGTTTAAGATACTTTTCTAAATATCCTGTTTCTTCCTACCCCTTGATCTGGACTTGGCTCCAGTTTATATGCTGGAACTCTCCTGGTGTAAATGACGTAATTCACCACCGTTATGTGATTTCAAAGTGAAAAACAGAAGACAACTCTGCTTTTGATCAGTTTTCTGTGCTATTGTGTGAGACATTACATAAAGCCTCTTAGGCAAAGTGATTAAGCTAGTCAAAGCATTGGCGTAAGGCTAGTTTGGCGTACAGTGCTGTGAGATGCACACTCACTAGACTTGTGATGATGCAATTTGTGTAGCTCCATAGCTTTGTATAAGTTGACTTGCTTTGTTCTGCAGTATGTGCAGCACAACTCCTCTTGGAGTGGCAGATTAGTTTGGTGGAGAATCAGCTCTTGTATTTTCAAAGTTTTAAACCTTTTCTTCTATTTGGAAACAGTGGAGCTTAAATTAAGGGGACAATCTAATAAAGTGAAAAATAAATCATAATGACAAGAAGACAAATTTGTCTACTATTCATCTACTTTTCTGTTTCTGAGTGTTGATAAACTACTGGCCAGAGTAGCTGTCCGACATAGAGGCTGATGTTCCTGAACTGTTTCTATAGTGATGTCCTTCAGCCTGCTTTTAATGAACATCTGTTATGCAAATTCTGGTAGTGGCATAATAAGTACATTTCTATGACATCTCATTTTCAGAAGGTGGGACGTATGTCACGTACAAGAGAACGATATTGCAAATTTTCAGCAAGAGTGTACTGTTGCTAAAGTGTGTACTAGATGCAGCGGTTGCATTTTACTTCTTCACTGGCACCAGTCTTGATGAGGGAAAAATAACTAAGGATTCTGATACTTCTGCAGTGAATGTTGTGTTCCATGTTCAGAATGGGCTATTTTAAAAATAAATAATAGTTATGTAGAAGCACATGTTTCAGTAGAGCACAAAACTGTAATTTAAAGGCTTCTCAGAAAATTCGGACAGGATAAAAATGGACAGTTCTGAGTTCAACTCAGTTCAGAGACATCCATGCATGGCTGCTGACTTCAGTGGAAATCATTGTACCATGGATGTTTTTCCAGTCTGCCTGTTTAGGAACACGATAAGAAGAAGTAAGTACAAGTGTTTTGCTGAATAAGAATAATGTTTAAATGACTGTGTTGAGTGAGTACCTCCAAAACAAAATTTATTTCCCATGACCTTGTTCATATTATCAATTTCTCACTTTGTTAACAACATAATGCTTTGAAGAACGGAACAAACAAATCAAAGTCCTTGAAAACAGACTTACAAAGTGGTTATATGTGTTAGGGGTTTTTTTGTTTTGTTTTTTGTTTTTCCCTTTCATGGGATTTGCAATTTTCTTTGCGATGCCATGTCATGGAAAACATTTGCAGAACTGCCCTCAGATATATTTTGCATTCACCATATATTCAGTTTGAATGAAGGATGGAGAATAATCACAAAAGTACCTCAAAATGAGCACTGAGTAGCTTCAGCTCTTTTTGTCACTCATCAATGTGTTATCTGTTTCAGAGGGTTCAAACCAGTTCTTTGAGTCAATAGAAAGAGTAGTAGAGATATTGAGGGAAAGAATAAAGACTAAAAACTGTGTACCATCGGTATAGGAATAGCTTGGGTCAACAGGATGTCTTGACATCCAAAAAACCATAATCCAGTATGTTATTATCAATAATCCCCCTAGACTTGACACCCTTCACCTTACCTTGCATACATACGTGCCAAACAATGTACTATACTCAGAAGAGGCTCTAAGGAAAAAGATCTATAAAGAAAATATTATGGAACCAGATTATTAATATTATTATTTAGATCTGAAGAACAGGTGATTGAGAAGTAATAGCATGAATTCAGTTTATTTAAATGAAGATATGATGAAAATGGATGTATTGAAAAACCTGAGGAGCTACTTCAGATGGAGATATAGAATTAGGCAGGCCTATGTTGGCAGAGAGAGACAGATGTTTTTAAATGATTCTAATTTCTGAAAATTGTTCATGACCTGAGAACGTATTTAATCATTCCTCTTTAAAGGTAGAGGTGCCCTTCTAGCTTTAGTGGAGAAGGAGCCCAGGCACAGGCCAAGTGCACTTTTGTAAAGAATCATTTGGATGGCCCCTAATAAAATCAAACACTAAAATGTCTGGTGCCACCCGAGACTCTTGGACTTTAGGATCTATAAGTAGAACATAATGATGAAGAATAAAAATGTTGGTGCTACAGTAGCACCTTAGACATCTTAGAATGCTCAAAAATGTGAGGGAATGCTATCTTCAGAAACACACTTGGAAAAAGAGAATCGTTGAGTAATATCTGTGCCCTCCCCATACAGGAACAGTACACCTGGATTAGGCAGATATAGTTCCCCTTGAAGCCAGTAGGAACTGCTGTGATAGCCAGAGCTGAATGTGTTGTTGTAACAAGTATCTTACAACGGAACACAAATCAAAGCTACCAGACACATCCTTTAACCACAAGAACCTTCTCTTTACCAGGAAAATGTATTCCCTTTTGTATAACCTGACACGTTTGTCTTAATCCAATGA
>JAOWBP010001760.1:51132585-51168554 GCA_028571105.1 Tragopan temminckii | reverse complement strand
AAAAGCAAAGATTTTTACAAAATCCAAACAATTTAACATTCATTAGGAAATACAGTAAGAAGAATGGACTTCAACACACAGCAAAATTTCAGGATTGGGAAGGTTCATCATTTGTCTGCCATCTGTTGAGAAACAGCTACATCCACAAGCCTTCTTGTCTACAACCAGGAAGGAAGAGTCCCTCAGAGGTCTTGGCCAGATGTGGAAAAACAAGGAAGCAAAGACAGAGGAAGGCAGCTGCTCACCATTTAACAGCTGAGGTGAGAAATCCATGACATGAGCAGAATATGAGGGCTCTTCTGGGAGAAGACATTCAAATGTCCAGCCAGGATACTCTTGCCTCTCTGCCAGTATATTTATGTCTGCTACACAGGGAGGAAAACACTGCAACAAGAAGACCCCAGACAGACATATCTTAGTTGAAATGGATTACTAGCTGTTCATCGTATGGAGTGCGCCAGCAGCAGCACAGAGCCCTTCTCTGCTCAGTAAATATGCACTTGGCTATGCTACCCTGACACCAAAAGTCATTGTGGGAGTACAGCTGTAAGTCTGCTAAGACCATTTTGGTGCTATGTTGAGATGATAGTAACAGTAAAAACTTGGCCAAAATAACCTTTTTCAGAAAATACTTTCCTGTAACATAATGCCTTCTACCAGTCACAGCAGAAGCCTATTTTTTTTCCTGAGTCTGCATAGAAACATCCTCAATGAAAAATGTTCCAGCTTGGTTTTACGAACTGTTGGTATTATCTGGATATCTGACAGCCCTTCAAAATATTTACAATATGTCAAGAGGTCTGCTGGTAAGATACCTATGAGAATATATTTGGGGGAACCCAGCTGCAGATGGAAATGAAGATGCAGGAGGCTGTAGCTCCGTATAGGCTAGAGGTAAGCACACAGTTTTGTGGGGCTGACAGAGTGGCTCCCAGTAATTCAGCAAGGTAGTTGTGGGCCAACCATAAAGGTAACTCAGATCTGTTTTCATGTGATGCAATCATAGTCTTCAATGTAGACATGCCTTCGTAGTGACTGCTTCCTACTCCTCACACTAAAAGAAGAAGAGTGGCGTCTACAAGTCTGCCTGTGGGAAGAAAAGAGAGAGAGAGAGAGAGAGGAACTCATTAAGTGTTATTATCTTGTGAATAGAGTTGGTTAGACAAAACAATAGGATAGCTGAAGCTTAGGGGGAAGCTCCTCTATGACACATTGGGGTCTACATCATTAACATTTCTTCAGAGAGAGAACTAAAGAAAAGAGTGCTGGCAGATCCCTTTGAAAACAGTAAGGCTGAAGAGGTGAACGCAGGGACACATGGGCCCAGGAAATACGGATATGAGATAGGAAGAGGAAGTGGGTTTCCCTTTTCCACCAGGGAAAAGCTTCTATCAAATTCTTCGTGATTGAAGAAGGCAAAGAATCACGTATTTGCACAGCCACAGTAAGGACAGACAATGGAATGATGTGGAAAGTGAAGGATGTCTTCTGGCAGCTCAAAAGTTTAAGAATGCCAAGACAGAGAAATATGTATAATTCTTTTTGGAGCAGTATATTTCCCATGTTAATTAAAATAAAGGGATCCTTAGGAAATCCCTCTATTTAAACATTTTCTAATATTTCATGGACTTACAAAGCAATGGAAAATGTAGCATGCCAAAAACACTGGAACTGTGGGTTGAGATGCAGTGGAAGGTCAAAGGTGTGTCAGCCTATGGGCGTTGGTCAGCTGAGGTTAACCTCTTTGCTTTAATTTGCAAGATGAACAAGAGAGGAAAAACTTTCTGTTAAAGAGTTCAAAGATAATATTTGTTGCTTATATCAAGGGATTCTGAAGATCATCACACTGACACTACTGGAGATCTTTGGAATACACAAGACATTGTTTTGTCAGAGTCTGGTTGCAGGAGATCTCTGAAAGCACTATGAAACCTGAATAATAATAATTCTATTAAAACCTACCTGTAAATTTTAAAAAAATGTAACAAAAACAATTATTTACAGTAAATTGCAAAAAGAAAACAATACCAAAAAAAAACATCAACATAAAAATATTCACAACAAAATTCAAAATAAGAAATTAGAATTACAAAACATAGGAAATATAGGTACTTTAGAAACCCATTGTTAGAATTTAATCTGTATTGTTGGTTTTGATAGCGTAGCAGTTCCTGAAGGAGAAAGTAGGTAATATGCTAAAATGAAAGTGCCCTGTCTAATTTCAGAAGTGAAGGTATAATAATAAGGCAAAAGCCAGTGTCAGTGTATTAATTTATTACATTGAGGCTATCCTCTTTTGTCTCCCATTTATGACACTGTCTTGTGAACTTACAGCTAAGAAACTGAGGCTATCTGGAAAAAATCTTCAGTGCGCTCATCCTCATCATCAGATCTTCCATCTCCCAAGGGTATTTACTCATAAGTACTGCTGAAGGACATTACACCAGATCAGGCAAAAGTAAAGAATTTGTAAGAAAATCACAGAAAACTCAGAAAGTCAGATGCCCTTCTAGTATACCAAAGAGGAAGTTGGAATGAAGAAAAAACATGCTAATGAAAAATACTGTTAAGGGACATGGTTCTTCAGTCCCAAGTGAGATAGAAGGCAGAGATCTCTCATCACATTGTCAGTGATCAGTGTCTTTGCAGCCTTTGGAAAATAGGCGTCTACCTTCCAGTCAGCTGAAATGGACAGAGGAATCCTACATACTCCATCCCAAAGCTGCTGAGGGTGACGTGCGCCATGTGTTACAGCAGAGCAAGGGGAATGGGCACATATCAAGTATTCAGTTTCATTGTCAGCAAGACTTGTAGCCCAACAGGTGATTTTACTACAGGAAGAAGTGGAATAGCTTTGACTGCTCTACTTACAGTAGAGCAAGAACTCCTAAAATAGCAGTAGTTCCAGGCACTTTATCCAAACATGCCATTTGTCAAACCTCTGTTTGTTTCACAGAGATGATTGATGAATGTGGTATTTTTGTGCTAAATGTGTCAACTTTCTGGAACATTCCTTGTTGGTGACATTAAGCTTTACTCCTTTCAAGCCCAACTGAGGCTGCATAAATGTGAAGAGCATGTTTGTAGACTGTCCCTTACATCTGCTTCTAGATTCATGTGTGCTTCTGGATGAACTGCTTTTTAAATAGGCAAAAGAACCATCAAAGTACTTAAAGTAGTTTGAAAATCTGATTATTTGAAAGGCAACTATTGTTTCAGATAACTCCAGTTTATATGCAATAAATCCTTACTTGTGTCTCAGGCACTTGCTTATACATTTTAAAGCATAGGAAAAATCTCCTGAATACTTGTTTCCACATCACAGATCCTTTATCAGTATCCTGAAATAAAAGCTGCAATAACATCAGAATGCAAAGTTCTTGTGCTGCTGAATCCACAGCTTGGCTACGACAGCTGACAACAGCATCGTGCAGAAATCCAGAAGATCTTCTGTTAGATTTATTTGTGAGTAAGAAAAGTATTTTGTGTCTTTCAGAACATTGCCTATCTTTTGCATCACTGTTACCACTGATGTAACACATCACCCACTGCCTCACTGTGCTCGCATCCACTGTTCGGTCTCCACAAACATTCAGCAAGCATCAATGAATTTCAGGAGGTGCTATTTTTTCTGCATGGAGGAATTCAGTGACACACCTTTGCTTCATGATGCTTCCATGTCAGATGCCACTGTGTGAGAGAGCAGCAAAATGTAATGGAATATTGGTGGGAAGGTTCAACCTCCACAGCCATACCACTAACATCCACCTCTGTTATTGTGCGTCAACATAATAAAATAGGAGGCATTACATCTCGAGCAGCCCTTCTATGCCATAGTGCTGAACTAGCCGTGAAGCACTGCAGGTGGGTTTTCCCAACAGGAGAAGCAGGAAAAGGCACATGAAGTAGAATGGATGCACTCATTTTGCTGGCTCTAGTTCCTGCTTGCTTAAAATATTTTCATGCAAATAATGTATTATCTGTCATTTTCTCACAAACTTTTGCGGGTTAAAAACCTTTGAATGGGCTGAAGCATTACATGCCCCATTTGTACAAAACACATGGTTCACAATGCCTCATGCATTTGTTTTTTGACATAACTCCAATGACTTAGATCTTTATTATAACATTGGGTTGCAATGTAATTAGAATGATGCAATGACTTTAATGTCAACAAAATGAGTTTTCTTGGGAATGTCATTACTGGTAATCTGAAAGTCTTTTCTTGGTACAAAGATCATTTAAAAATGAGGAAAAAAATATTTTCAAAATGGATGGAAAATCTACATACTTCATGATATTAACTTCTCTATTTGTCCTTAGTGGCAAATACTATGGCAATCTATGTTTTCATGTTATTCATAATGATCAATTTCTGTAAGACCAAGAGCATTACATCTAATCTGCTGTATACAACACTGAAAAATGATCCATATATTAGTTTAAATCTCTGATTCTGCTTGTTTCTAATGAACAAAGGAAAGCAAAATAGGATCTACAGGAAATAGTGCTCTCGTTAATCCAATTTTCATTCTGACCTAAAAATCTCTTGTGACATTGAAGAAAGCTCTTCTCATCATGTCCTTTTTATCTGCTATCCTCAAATGCATGCAGTTTTCTTATTCTTTCTAATGAAGCATATGCTTAAATCTAAATTTGTGTACAGGCAATTTTCTGGGCAAGTATTTCCTAAAACTAAGTATGTAAGAAAAAAGACAACTCCTCTCACAACTTTACTTCTAAATTCAAGTGGAACAAAAAGAGAAAACACACTTTCACCAGAAGTAGGAAAAAATAGCCAGTGCTAAGTTTTCAGCCTAAAGAAAGTAATATTCCAAACATAGAATTGGACAGCAATGTGAGAGAAAATGAACTGTTCTAACAAAAGAGTGATTGGCCAGGTACCATCTGCCTGTTGTATATCCCTTCAACATTATATTACACCTGGGCCATTAAAAAATGACCACACCAACATGAGAGATTTAGCAGCAACTACTCTGGCTGTGTTCCCACATTTCTTTATAGCCTCTCTGGATCATATTTTTCTTCCCAGAATGGAAATGATGGAGAAGAAAATGTTGCAGTGACTTAGTTCATGGTTCATGTAGAGCCTGGACTTAATCCCATGCACCACAGCTAAAGGGATCAGAGAACCTTTCTGCCCATTGTTGGCCAACAGAAGTTGTTAGCAATTTGCTCAAAGTAAGCTTTGTGCTCTTATTTGGCTGTGTCTAGACAGTCGAATCCTTTGCTGCTATTCAAGGAATGTGCAGCTAATGTCAGTGATGTATTCACAAGAAAGCATTGGTTCTTGAGCACAAGTTTAACACAAGCACTGCAAAGAAATGAGGCAGGGGATTGTTCCTGAGCAAGGTAACTGTTTGCTACATACTCCACTTAATCTGCTTCAAAAGAATATAAAAAGGATAAAATCATTTAAGTTTTCACTAATGAAAAAGAAAGTTAATTTTCTCTAAGAGAGCCACAGGAGGGATTTAGTAAAGGTGCATTTTAGACATACAAACACATAAGAAGCTTATGCAACCTCCCAACATTACAAGTGGAAGAAGCAGAGCTATTTTCTGTTTTCCACTAACGAACGAAATTGTCTTCAGATGAAGATTTATAAGCTGTCTTGAGTAACAATTAGCAGTTGGTTGATGCTTAGAATAAGCATAAATGGCAACTCAAAAGGTCAATAGGAGAAAAAAAAAATAGCATTAGCATATTTGAGAAAGGAAAATAGCCAGACAATAATTCAGTTGCTGTGAATCTCAATGTGAGTTATGGCCACTTACAGAAATGACCCATCATTTAATGACACATCTTTGATGGCATCTGAGGGAGAAAAGTCTGTTGTTAGTATAGCATGTAAGACCAGACAACTTTCTTATCAAGAGTTGAACAGATGCAAAATAATGTGAGCCAGTTAATGAACATTACCCCAATTTATCACTTGTGCAAGCAGAAACACAGAAAGGATAATTGAGTTTCCCACAGTCTCTCAAGGAGGCTTAAATATGGCTGTTCTGTTCCAGGTGAATGGTGGAGGCAGCAAACCAGACAGCAAGGTACTTGATGTTAGATAGAATCCCAACTTTGCAGTAGCTTTGCTTTTAACTCAGCAATACATTTGGCGCATTGTCTCTCCTATACATCAAGTGCAGGAAGACAATATGAACAGTTTCTAACTCTACCTCATAAACTTCCCTGAACAGGCACTGGAGTTACAATAACATCTTTGTTGGCAAACATTTCCAAGCACTGTAAATCTGTCTGACTCTACAGGAGAGATGGCTGATGTGCAAGTCAGTGTTGTTAAAAAACAGAGCCCCTGTTCATCCAACTTGGGCCTTATTTTATAGCATGCTATATAAATGAGAACTTAAAATAGTTCTTTATCCTTTCAAAGTGCACAGTCACTGGAAAGGATAACACAACAAGTTTGCCCTTGGGAACCTGAATCAGCTGAGAAAAGAGCAATTGAGGGACACATCTATGCTTGCCTTTGCCTTCCCCTGTCCAGACCTAGCCTCTACAGTCAATTCTTATGTCAGTGTGCATTTACTCACTTAAGAAGTTGAATCTACTCACACAAATGTTCACCAGACTGAGTCAAGGAGTTACAATCCTTATCATTTAGTGCTGGGGAAGCAATGCAGTATTGTACAGGAATGTTCCCAAGGAATGCAATAACATGAGCTGGAATGATCTGGCTTCTTTACCACATGAGGCCATGGAGAGAAGAATAGTGATTCTTTTCTGCCTATAAGCATTCAGGAGGACATGTGTTTATCCTTTGTTATCTGCACTGTAAGCATGCATTTATTAATAATAATACAAAGGCTTTTTTATTCACGATTTTGACAGCTGCTTTGACACTAGGGCTAAATTGAGAGGACTGCTACTTAATAAAGAACTTTAAGGTTTTAAAAGATTTTCCGAAATACAAGCAAACAAAGGTTGTTGTAGCTAGTCACCTGGAAACCTCTGAAAGAGAAACAGCAGAAAGTTAGGACTATTGGCTACCACAGAGCTTTTTGATTCTCCTCTCTCCTGTAATATTATTCCGGATCAGAAGGATTTTCCAGATGAGACATTCAACATCATCTAGATATTTACATAAAGCCTTATGAGTTGAACAAAATGTCATTTTTCAGTGAAAAAAAAAAAAAAAAGCAACTCATATTTTTCTTTTATTATTATTCCCAGCAGCTCTACTGCAGTGCCATATTTAGAAATGCTTGATCGTAAGGTGTTTGGATTTGGCAGGGAATGGCTATGATGCACTTTCCCCAGGGCCTGGGAAAAAGAAACAGGCTGCAAAGACAGCTTTCACAAGCGGCTTTGAAAGGCGCTGTATAATTATAGAGGCTGGCAATGAAAGACAGAGCAGCCTCCAGGGATACCCCTTTTCCATTCTGCCTCTTGCAGTGCTTCTTGATTGTACAGTCAAGTTCTGTCATGTCCTGAGCAAAAAGCTCAGTCAGCAGTGGGTGAAAAATCTTGCATCATCTGTCTCTTAGTGCAACTAAACTATTAAAGGAGGCAGGTCTGAGACTTTTTTTCTTGACAGACATGTGACTCATGAATGTCACAGAAAGGAGAAACAAATAAAAAACAATTTCTACACTTTAGCTTTTGAGCTTCCCTCTTAAAGGCTCTGTGTCTTGATCACATAAGGTAGTGAGTTCACAGCTTTTGTTAATAATGCTATAATAATTATTATTATTATAATAACCTTGTATTTAGGGCACCTTACACTCCATGAACAGTCTTAAGTATACAGCAAATCTGTGTGACAATGTCTGGAAGCTTTGTACTTCTAAAAGCTCAGCACTAGGGCCACCTGCAGAGTTTCCTGAGAAATGTACTCTACTTCTAAAGATTGCTTTCAAAACCAATACTGGCTTCCCAAAGCCAGGACCTGTTCTGCTGAATGCAAACAACTACTTGTACAAGTGACTTGTTTCCCACTGTGCTGTTCAGTCTTGCAGTATTTCTAATTGCAGAGAAGGGGGCGAAGTTCTACAGAGCTTTCAGAGACAGCATTTTTGTCTATCAGAAGCACCTAAACTTTAAATCAGATCTAATTCTAAGTTTGTGGCCTAACTCCAAATCTGCTTTGGAATTGCAAACAAAGTA
The DNA here is from genome assembly GCA_028571105.1 of Tragopan temminckii. Classification (NCBI taxonomy): domain Eukaryota; kingdom Metazoa; phylum Chordata; class Aves; order Galliformes; family Phasianidae; genus Tragopan; species Tragopan temminckii. The sequence goes on along the minus strand of JAOWBP010001760.1, from coordinate 51,160,409 downwards.
AAAAATAAATAAATCTGATCATCCGCACTTCCCTTTCCTCTGTGCTATCTACTTCACAGACAGATAATATGTATAATGTTCTCTCTAAAACAAGAAAATGACTTGTCTATAGATTGGAAGTAGCATGAAAAAAAAGGAAAGAAATGGCCCAGGAAATGACAAAGAAAAGAAAACACATTGCAGCTTAAAAAGTCTTTTCTATTTGTTATTTTTATTGCTATTTCCAAATTAAACCTGAAACTGTTCACCTTAAATGTTGATATCTGGCTATCAGTTTTGTATACGTTACTATTTCTGAATTCTGTAAGGGCCATTTACACTAATATTATAACAAAAAGCACTAGCTGGAAATACAGAGTGCTCCCAAATCCATTCTTCCTGGTTCTTCTAGAGTGCGGAATTTAAGTGGATTACTTATGGCAATAATACAGATAAATGAAAGTGGAACTTCTTCCCCACTTATTCATTTCAGTGCCTGTTTACTTTTCAGGTTGAGACAAGAAGTGAAAACACATCGTGGAACAGAAATTATAGTTATTCATTCAGAAATAGTAAGGTTTTGATTTTTTTTTAATTATTAATTAGAAGAACTTTGATATTCTACTGACTAGTTGAATTTACTTGATGCAAAATCCAGAGAGTAGTTCAATAATCAACTACAATCAGTGCATTAACTATATGTTAAACATTGCAAAAAATGTAGTAGCTGTTTTTAATTCTAGGATTTGTAGATAAAACTGGTTGAATGTGGGCCTGACAATATTATATCCTTTTAAGATACCACCCAGTTTTCATACCTGCTGTTTGTCACGTTCAGGAGTTGTAAATCTGTATGTTAGTCATCATGCTTCCTATAAATTATCTCACTCCTGTGGTGTTTAAGTAAGTGGTTCAACATAAAGTAAAGATATCCTTATGATTGTCTTTACCGTCACAGGAGAGGTGTCTCTAAACACACTGTGAAGAAAAGACAATTTCAAATAACCATTCAGAACAAAAGCTGATGGTAAAAAGACTATTTTTTTCTCTTTGATTCTACAGCTTGTGAATGACTCATGTCGTTTGAATGGTGTAATAAGTATATTCCATCATGTGAGTAAGAGCTAATAGTATGCTGTTTTAGATAAATTCAATTATCTTGATTCTGATATACCTGAAAAAATGGCAAATATTTCTTTGTAATCAACTGTTTAATGTGTAAACGATTGTGGGACATTTTACTGTATGAAATGATATGTAAAGAGTAACTAATTTAGATGTATTTAAAACACTTAGGAAAATACTTGAAAGCTAGAATGGTATTTCAAAATTCAATAGCCTTCCTTAGCAGAAACACTGATTTTATTTGGAAGAATGATAATGTTGTAAGAATAGCTACATGGTTAGCCTAGATGAAAATAGAACTAATGTGCATGGAGGATTAAAATGAGAATAAAATGCCATAAAATACCAGACATCTAAATTTAGGGTAGTTTTCAATGTACCATGCTTTATTTTCATTGGCTTTTCAGTGGTGTTTCATAGAGTTGTTTGAATAGAGCTAAGGGCCTATAGTAAGGATGGTCTGACCTCACACACAGCTATTGTGGAAATCATATTTTTTCCCCTAAAGAATAAAAATAGAGATTCTCATAAGTTCCATTTCACTTAGAAAAGGCTGTCATAATAGCCTAGGCTGTGGAAGTGGCCTGTGAGTTTACAACTAACAATTTAATTCAAAAGGAAAAGTATTCTCGCATAATTTGACCTTTTTCTGCCTTGTGAATTGTTTGAGAGCTTAATGCAGAGCTGTTATTTCCCACATAGTTGCCTGATGTTCATTTCTTTTTTCTGCAGCCTGTTCCTTAATAATTTTCTCCATAGAATTTGTGCTGGAAATTCATAGCTTTCCAATTGTACGAAGTATACAGAATGCATTTCTCTTCCTCATTGATATATGATTTGATTTCCTACACATCCTAAAGGGTCTTGTTGCCCTGAACAAGCGCAGTGGAAATAACTTAGAAGAAGCAATAGCTTAGATTACGACAGTACTGCTTAGGGCACAGTTTGGTTGTGTCAGCCCACAGGGAAATGAAAGAATTCATACTAATTCCTCTCTACAATCTCTTCCTTGGAGGCCCTTGACAACTTCCCTATGATTCCTGTGGGGTGGAAGTGATTCTCACATTCCTACTGGGAGCTGACTCATACTCAAAACAAGGAGAACCCCCTGAGAGTCTGAGTGGAATCCTTGCCGCATCGCATCAGTGTGCACTGTGTGTCAGCATGTTCCAGCAGCAAAACAGTGAATGCTATAACATTTGAAAGTAGAAAAATTTAAAGGATTATTATTTTTTCTGGATATTTTCTAGCTCTCTTCTGTTTTCCCTTTGGGCTTCCTTTCAGGCTTATGACAACAACTGTCAGTATGAGGGCTGTGTCTAACCTGCCTGCACTGGATTATCCCATTTCAGATGGGTGGACAAAGACAATCTCCCAGTGTGAGAAACCACAGGCAAAGGAAAGGATAGAGCTTTTAGAAATACTAGTGCTCTGCAGCTATGAGGCAGTTTTCTACATTGAAGCCCACTGAACACTGATTCAGAGCCCTCTTCAGAAAAATTTCCTATTATTTTTTTGTTCCTGTTTGAATTTTTCTTCTTAAATTTGGTAAGACGGTAAGAAAGGGACTGTTCCCCACCTGCTTACTAGTTTAATTCTCCAGCTGTAGGGACAGGCAAAACTTGTAAGCACAAAGTCCTTGTAACAACACGAAATGATTTACACACATTATTGCCAAATAGAAAGCACAATTATGTCAAGGTTTACCATTTGCCCAACGAAGCTGGAGGTGAGTTGGGAAGGCTAAGCAATCCATCCAGTTTAAAAGCTGACAGCAGCTTTTCCAGTTTTTGGATCTTGCAGCAAATGCTATGACTGAGTACCAAGCAGGTTTAGCCATACAATTCGAATTAATTTAATTGCAATTTTGTAGCTAAATATTCCCTATAGCTCTGAATAGCTCAGCCTCCATTACAAAAGAAACAGATAAAAATCATTGTCCTGAATGTTCAGAATACTAAGATTTTCTTTTATGTAAAATAAATGAAATTTGTTCAGAATGATAATACCAGGCAACTTCTTTACTTTGAAATATACTTTTTTTTTTTCTTACTGGAGGAAAAGTTGTCTTTCTCTGAGTATCATTACTTAATGTCATTGCCTCTTTGTGCAGTGAATTATATTTGAAAATGCCTAGTTAGAACGTGAGAGAATAATACACAGTATAAACTGAATAAAAAGAAGCATTATGACTTTGAGAAACAAAGAGGATGCCTTGCCATTTTTCCAAAGGTGACAGTTCTACTGGAAACAGTGTTTTTATATTTTCAGCCACTATAACATTTCAAGCAGGTGAATGTGCCTCTGTGTCTTAGAATTTCAGTAATTTGCGGCATAGTTCCATGGAACCAAATAATTGCAATGAGAAAATGATGTCAAATTTCTGAAAGACTTAATAGTTGAGCCAGAGAGGGCTATAATTTCAGTGAGGACAGTAGCAGTTGCAGACATCTTTAAGGATTGCTTAAAATCAATTAACATAAGAAGCTAAAGCATATTTTTAGTGTATTGAGTCTGTCAAGATGTTATTGCACATGAGCTTTATTTATTTATGTAATTTTGTCCTCAGAAGTGTTCATCAGAGTGGAAAATAGGGAGTCAGAGATGTGTAATGAAAGCACTTGAAACTGTTGCAAAGGAAAAGCTTTAATGGTAGCATTAAAAAATCTTGAAGTCTTCAGCAAAAGGCTGTGAAGTCATCTGAGTATAATCAGCCATAGAAACTGCATATGAGTGTGATCCCATGCTCTGAACACTGGACGGGAGTGATTTGTTCTTCTGAGAAAACTCAGATGAGTTGTAGTGTTTTCCCATTTTTAAAAATTTAAGTTACTGTATGTTGAGTATATATTTGTGTCCGTGTGTGTGTGTTAAAGCGAGTGTAGGGGCAAGGAAGGAATATTACCTTGTCAGACACTGCTGATAACCTAGTCAGAGTTTTGTGCTCAGAAGATATTCAATAGAGTCTTCTGCTTTTATCTATTTAAATATAAAAAATAAAAAGTGTGTAAATTAAAAGGCAAGAAATATCAGAAAGCTTCAAAGAACTAGAAATTTTGAGGCACATGCACTCAAACATATGCTGAGAAGATATATATTACATAGGTATTTCATATACATAAAAATCCAGAGTTACATATGTTTTCACACCGTGCATGTTGCAGGTATTTTGAAATATGTCTTGGTGGTTTGAGGGAGTATTGTACAGAACAGGGCTTATGAAAGTAGTGATTGAAAATGAAACTGGACAGAAGGCGTCAAACTTAAATGGAATATTGTCTATATTTCGTATAATCAGCAGTCTCTTGACAAACTATACCAGGATTTTGTCTTGAGAAGAATTAATTCTCTTACCAGCTCTTTCTTTTCCATATCCTCATTATTCATTCTCCATGCAGGCTCGTTTGCCTGTGGGTTTTTTTTTTTTTTTTTTTTTTTTTTTTTTTAACTAAGCTTTTTTCATCTATGATCTCAGGGTTACTTCCCAAATTTCAGTGTAAAAAATGTTCTCTTTTTCTTGCACATCACCACGTAAGATCTTGAGTTCCCTCTCAGTGAGAGATTTCAGTAGACATGAAGTATGGTAATGCCCTACACTCTGGCTCCTTCTTCTTTTCATTGCTGACCTATCACTGTTCAGTCTATTCTTTATTCAGCTGGTGGAACCCAGTCCGATATCAGCCACTTGTCTTACAGACATCACTGCACAACTGCACATGTCTTTCATCCCTGGAGCACTATCCTTCCTCTGAATTGAATGGTTTTATTAAAAAAGGGTGTTGTTTGATCGTATCTATAAAGCTTTCTCATGAAATATAAAAGCAGCAAGCATAAATTTACATTGGAAGAATGACCTTAGCGTGATTACCATTTAACTTTTCAGGGCTTTATTTTGTTCTAGTAAATTCAATTAAACATAAAAATATCTATGCATTGACTAAGTCACCTCAGTGTCTGAAAAATCTTATAATGCTTTTTCTTTTTCTATTCTTCACTTTTTCTCATTATGCAAATATTCTGCACTACAGGTCACTGGCCTAGTAGACAATATGTCCTCAAAGACAGAAAAACTGCTTGACTCTGAAAGTTGATGTTGCAATAAAGGTGGAATGCCACCTTAGTTTGCATATTTAGCAAAGCGTAAATGTGCAGATGACTAATGTTAACAGATATTAAGACTTATGAACTACCATCAGAGGAAATTCTTATGACGTTTGTGTGTGTGCTGGAGTGTAACTCGCTATTGAGGTCCTTTTCAATCCAGGCCATTCTATGATTCTGTGATATGACGATCACAATTTAACAGTACTTTCTAAGTACCCAGGTATTTTGGAAAATTAAGGTAATCATTTTTGAAAAGTACTAAAGACAAATTTTAGTTTTTATGGAATGGACCTTTCATGAATTTACATAAACATGAGATTGAGTCACATTTTGGCATGCATTCTCTGGATATATCTAAAAAAAAATCAGAAGAAAAAACATATAATCTTTTTCTAGGCTCAAATATCTCTTGTTCTGATATGAGGAGAAGCTGTACTTTAGCTGTCTGAAACACCAGTGTACTGTCCTGCCCTTTTTATGTTCTGTAGTGTCCTAGTACTTCATTCTTTCATTTTGGATAATTTCCAAAGCTATTGAATTCAGTGGAAAACCACCCACTGACTTCACTGGGGAGTAGATCAATCTCAAAAAATATGTAATTGGACAAAGTAGCAACTAATTTTTTGCCATGTGTTATAAATCTCTCTTCCTCAACAGAAATCACAGCTTTGTCTCAATACTACTGAAATTGAGTAAGAAAGGAAGAGGGAATTTAATTGTCAGCTGGGAAGATCCTGGATTCTTAACTCTTGCCACAAAAGTAACTTTTTTTGACATAGGATCCAGTCTCCACAGTATGGAATTATGACTGGAATGGATCAGCCTGAGGCATGAAAACGTCACACTATAAAATAAGCAGGTTGAAAGTTAGAGATCTGAAATCCAATTTTTTAATTTTTTAATTTTTTTTTTTTTTTGTCATGTCTTTGGCAAAAAAATTCACTGCTGGATGTTTTTGTTTGTTTGTTTTGTTTTGTTTTTGTTGAATGATATCTGTTTAGGATATTGTTTTGAAATTAGTATAGCCTGGTTAACCACCTTAGGTATCCACCAGCTTAGTCAGATTTTCCAGTGGGGGTAAAATGTTAAAGAACAAAAAAAAGTTGAACTCCGAGTTTCTTTTTCTGGGATAGTCTATCTATGTTATAAGTTTGAAATCAAACTGAGAGAAAGTAAATGAATAATATAAGCAGAAACTGAAAGTTCTCCCTCAATAGGCTAAGAACTTTTTGTAAAGGATGTCATAGGTTCTGAGTCTGGAAATCAATTGAGTAAAAAATAGTTAAGAATTAAGAAATCACATTTTTTAATATTGTCAATAACATGAAGGATTAGAAGGACTTTCTTCTTAGTAATTGGGATCCATATAGTTTTGGTGAGATTTTCATTCGTAGATCCAGATATCATTGAAAACTCAATGCAGTCTTCACACTTCTGGTATGCATTTATATCTGGTATATCAGATAAAGCTGAGGAAGTTACTTTAATCATCTGTCTTCAGCTCTAAATTTTGAATTTATTTACCATATTTTTTTAACACTTTCTGGTTACTCAGGAAGAACAGACATCTAAAAAGGAAAGTTTGGAATGAATATCATTCTCTTGGACAAGGTTAGTCTTTTGTTTAGATTCCTCTGAGCAAGGAGGAAGTCAGATTACCTGAGACTGACTGTAATACTGGAGTTTGGAGACCTAATGGTTGGTGTTCTTCACAGGATGAGCCCTTCATGGATGTGTAAGCAAACTCACAATGCAAATGAAACAGAAATCACATGCATTCATACTGAGTGTTCTTCTTGACTTCCCACTTCCATGTCCTCGTCTTAAAAATATTAAAATGGGTTCTCTTCTTGATAGCTTTTGAGTGCTTCTCATTGTCTCATATCACAAAATAAATTGACAGGGAACATAAAATGGATGAATTCCTCTACTCTGCTAGGCTTTCTCAGATCATCAACATAACTGGCTGCTTACTCCCATCTGATCATCCACTGGATTACTCTGCCTGGTGTTTACTTGCACAACAGGAAAAGGTCAGGGAAAGATTTTTGATTCATTTGTTTTTTTCACTGAAGGCATTTTTTGTCTCTGGAGTCTCTGGATTTCAGGCAACCCATATGACTAGCACCCCACCAAGACTCCTTCATGTTGGGAGATGCTGTAAAGGAATTTTTATGATAATTTTTATGATACATCTAGTACAGTCCTCAGCTAAACTTGCCTCAGGAACAGAAAGAAAAAGAATGAACAAATTACCAAAGAGATTTCATTGATGAGTAGCAGGGACAATAGGCTGTCGGTAGGATATAACTCACCCAGTAAAACAAAAGGCTTGTAAACACTGAATATATCTGGAGAAGAAGTGAGAAGCTGCTGAATATCACAAATAAAAACAGATTCTTGACTCCATTACCCACAGTCTGCAATAATGCAGTCTTAAAAGCAGAGACCTAATTCCTAAAGAGGTTAAAATGTCAAATACAAAATGTAAAAATGCTAAATGCAGGCCCCACTAGTATCTACAAAGAAGAGGATTTATATAAGAAGCAGTGTAGATAATAGTAGTTTTTCTATTGTCAGAAATGTGGGAATAGTTTCTGGAAATGTATTGTCAGTATCTGTGATGTGGTATGGGAGAAAGTACTGTGCTAGAAGACACAAGTCAATATTCAGATAAGAGTCAGCAGGGTTACCTACATTCTAGTGAGCGTTGTTTATTTGATTGTTTTGTTCTTAGATACATAGATATTTTGTCTTGGATGTACAGAACTTTCGACAGAAGAGTGTTAAATACTGTAAACCAGCATATTACTATGGCAAATGTAGTGGTCAGAAAGCTTACAGATAGTCTTAAATGGTAGGAATTGCTTAACATAGAGAGAGGAAATATTGACCAGGATGTTGAATATTTCCATATTCTTTAAATAAAAATGACACATAGACAAATAACAGAGATGTGCAGACATGACCTCAATTTAACAGCTATTCCCCAAGGATGACACCTCTTCCAGAGGCAGTGTTTAATTAGTGTTGTAGAGCAAAGTTAGCCCCAAGCATACGCCTTTTTCCTGGTGTGGAGCTTGAACTGTCAGCTGAAAGGGAAAAGGGTGGGTAGAAACCTCCATAAATTCATTTCTACTTTTTTTTTTTTTTTTTTTTTTTTTTTTTTTTTTTTTAAGGTCTTCATTAACACAGTATTTGTTACTGAACACGGTTTCACTTTGGAGCATTTATATTCTCCATCTAATGAATACAGTTAACACAAATAAACATGCCTGTGGCCTGTGCTAATTGGATTCCTGAAGTCCTTGGATAATTCAAACTCAAATAATCTGAGTTTTACAGTTGGTCTTAAATTTACCTGCTGAAGTGTTTGTAGCTTCAGTTTGAAGCTAGAGCATGACTAAACACAGCTACATTTATTCACAACCTTACATCTGTGTTCACCTAGTGAAATTACCAGGGTTCTTATCAGCTTTTAGTTGGGGATTGCATACATTCCCTTTCAGCTAGATTGAAAAATAAAGCAATGGCTGAATCTTGAAAATAATTGCTGTCTATGACTATGGCAGTGTTTAAGGCTTTGAAGGAACCTGATGGCTCACAAGACAAGGAGGATCATGGAGATGTGCAGATCAGCAGTTAAAGCAGGTATACTTCAGAAGACAGTGTCTGAGATGTCAGGTGACAAAAGTGAAGCAATCTATCCTAAACTATAGGTTGACCAATACCCCTAAGTGTGAGGCTGTAGGTCTCTTCCAAGCTTTTGTTTGTGGGAGGAAAAAGCCCTGCGAGTGACAGTCTGCATCCCTTTATAAACTTGCAAGTAGAAGTGCCAACCTAGGGCCACAAGAGCCAAGGCCTTTCTGAGAGCTCATGCCAGCGAGATCCACAGAATAAGTAAAATTTTGGATGAATGAAGAAATACGGTAATGAAATTTAGAAAGGGAAAAGAAGGCTACGGTGTCTCAGAAAGCATCTGTGCTACCACAGAGTGAAACTAGTATGCTTTGAAATGGAAGGAAGAAAGAAGCGTGAAGGTTATTGAGACTGATAAGTTTATCTTGGCCCTGTGCAAATTTACTCAGGGTCAGACCCTTTTGTTGACTCAATGACACTCACACAATAGCCATAGGATGCTGTTGGGCTGGACTTTTCCTGAATTACCTGGGGGACTCAGTCACAGCAAAATTCACAGGGAACTTGAGTAACCTTTGTTGTTACTGTGATCTTGCAGCAAGATAACACTATTCAACTAAAAGAAATCACCAAATTCATAGCAGTCCCACAGAAATAAATATATATAACTCAGTCACACAGTTTGTCAAATACATCCCTGTGAGACAAAATACTCAGCTGGTGTCTGAAATTCCCTCCAAGCAAAAATAAAGCCTCCTATGCGAGATCACTCTAGCAAGCTGAGCCTTACCTTGTCAGCAGTAATATCAAAAACCCAGTGTCAACAAAGAAACATGACATTAAATCTACTGCTTGATAATGTTCCAGCAGTCCAGCAAAGGAGTAAGTAAAGTTCTTAAGAATGAGGTTTATATTTCTTGTCCTACAAACATATTGCATACAAATGCACAGACAGACATGAAAGATGCATTAAAATTCCAAGAAATGTGCCAGGTAATTGCATTGCCCCTTTGGGTTTCTTTTTGTTTGACTTTACGTGTGTATGTTCATGTGTGGAAATAATTTTTCAGTGAGAAGGTCAGTGTGTATATATATTCCAGACACAAAGGGACAAAATTAAGAAGTTTGTAGAGTTAATGAATTTTAGCAACAGCTCATTGCTTTTCCCAAAGCCCTATTTCACACCAAGTCTGTATCAGTTGCCTATTTTTGAGAGTATGCATAGGAAGAAAGATCTGTTTACTATTTGCCTGTATTAATGATTTTACTTGGGGAATAAGGAAATTAATTTTTCCATAACTTACAGTCCATTTTCAGCTGTATTAATTTTACTGTAAATTGAACAACCATTTATTCTCCTTTATAATCAGATTTGTGTTTTGTACCAGTTCAGTCTTTGAAGTGTTTTACCTTCAGATCTTTTGAATTTAAAAACATTTTTTCTTCATGGATCTTTAAAATTTATAGCAATTATTCTTAAGTTCTACCTTATATTAAATCACCTCATATGTTGGAGAGAATTTCTAGACTATTCGTTTTATCTAGGGGTGTGCAAATTATAGTCTTTCTGTTATTGATATGGTGTGTGTGGTTGAGGCTGCTGCTATTTTGTCTTAAAGAATGATGGAAAGGTTGTGAGCAATCTGTGGTCCCAAATGTTTGGAAGGCCTTAATAGGACATGATGTTGAAACAAGATCAATTCCAAACGTCATGGCATTTTATCTCCATAGGGCAAACTTAGATTTGTACAATAAGGCCAAGTCCTGTTTATGTAGACTTTTTTTCCCCCACATTTTAAGTGTCCCAAACAGAAGTACCAGCCTGCCAGCAATATGCCACACTCAGGGCAGGTGGCAGAAGCACAGGGTGATGTGGGAGGTGTGGTCTTCTTCCCTCCAAAAGCAGGTGCAAGTCTGCAGGCAGGTTTGGGTTCAGATGCTACCATATTTCTGAAAATAAGAGCATGCTCAGCTTTAGTTTTATTTATTTTGTTGATCCAAAGACAGCCCTTAGAAGACAAGGGTTATTATCTGCAGTACGAGGAGCTCTTTTTTTGTTGTTGTTATTTTCCTTTCTAGGGAGGATTTTACTTTTCATGTTCCAATTCATCATTGCCTGCTCTGTCTCTCCTGAGCTCTGTCAAGTAGCCCTTGAGGACAACAGACGTACTTTGTAGGGCAGAGGGCAGAGGAAGAAATGGCAGGGACAAAACCTTAATCTGGACTCCTCTTCGAAGGGAGCTGGAGACTGGAATGTTTCCTCCTTGAGGAGGCTGCAGTGCTGGCAGGAGCCAGACAGTGCACATACCTTGGCCACAAGCATAGGGAGATGGCCGGGAAGATAAGCTTTGTGACTGCCAGGTTCATTCAGTGCTGAGCCACACTACCGTCCCAGATCAGGCCATGGTCTGGAGGCTACTTAACATTCAGCCTCAAATCAAAAGGTTTACTCCACATAGGAAGTGTACTATCTGCCGTGACACACTGCAAACTCAATATATGGCAGGAACAAAGGGCAAATGTTTTGTTGATATTGTTTCCTTGTCAGGAAAGCCCAGTGGCCTGGAGGCCTCGGCAGTCTGACACATCCAGAAGGTGATGACCGATTGTTAACAATCCTGTGAGAGCCTTCTCCCAGCAGTTCTCAGAAGAAGAGGGGTTTTGATGACGGAAAGGCACAGGATGTTACAGGATCCGTGTATGACTTCGGACATGTGGGAAGCAGAGCGCGCACTGCTTTCAGAGGATGCGTGGCTGTAAACAGGAAGCTTGGCAGGGCACGGCTGAGTCCTTGGGCTCCGTGTAGGACAGGAGAAAAACCTGCTGGAATAGGTAGCTGTGGCCAGCATGGCACTGCCATGGCACAGGCAACACACTCATGTTTCCTAAACACCCATCACTCAGCTTTGTCACTGCCAGTCTATCGAGTCAGCTCATATAATGTTGCATTTTTAAACTACTGGAAAAGAGCAAGACATTCTGAAATCCAGGGCATGTTGGAGGCACTGTAATAGCAAATACAGACTTCCTTCAGATTTTCCACTCAGGAAAACACCCAAGTTACCAGTAAGTTGTTAAACCAGCATTATGCAGAACTACTGCCAGTATTTCATTGAACTACTTTTACTATTAGTGAGTTAATTAGTGACCAAATCACTTCAACCAGTCCTCAATATAAAAAAAATTGACCAGCTGCAAGAAAATTGCATAAGAGAGGGGAAGGAAAGAGGTCCCGAGAGTGTTCTAGTAGGCCCACTCAGAAACTGCTGGCAGTCCACAATACCAGACGAAATCACTTGTCAAATAAGTATTGCATTTTAGCTGTGTAGAGAACAGATAGTACTCTCACTCAGGGCAGATTCAGTCTTCTCGGTCCTGCTCCTCCCTCTTCCCGAAAAATCACGTTGCAAAAGCTTTTCCTCAAATAACTACAGTTCTGCTGGCATTAAGTTATATGAGTTTAACAGCACAACAGAGGATCATGGGAACAGATAACTGCTCCAGCACGTCCGCTATTGTATTTTTGGCACTCGCTCTTGCCAAATGACCACTGAACAAAAGAGAGCCTCTGAAAACAATGCTTATGCCACTGCAGAAATGTGTAGAGGAAAACACATAAATTTAGAAGTTTGCATTTTGGTCATTTTTACCAAAAAGACAACGTATGTGCATGCTTCCCTAGCAAAAAGGAAATTGAAAGCTAGGTTTAGCATTTATCATCATAAAAATCATTTAAATTCAATGCATTCACTATTATGCTGTGCATATTAAACCTTTAAGGAAAGCAGATAAAAGGGATCATTGTCGCCCAACTGGATACTTATTTGGTACCATGTCTGTTATTTCACCTGCAGCTTCCATACTGCTGTCTGCCACAGAGCCTCTAAGGCAGAAGCTTGCACTCAGAGACAATTGTACCATTCAGACTTCTTCCGCTTGATGTCCTGCCATAGGATTGTCAATAGACAATTCTACAGTCTTATTTCACCCTTATATATATATATTAAAAAAAAAAAAAAAACAGGGAGGGAGGGGGGAATATTTTATTTAGGAGAAGAAATAACATCCAAATTCAAAAGTGTGTTTGTTTGTAGTGCAAAAAATTAGTTATTCACTGTGATTTATGCACTTCTCACAATAGATTTTGATTATGCAAATAGGAAGACAGAGAAAGGGAGTGGAAGACAACATAGCAACCGGGAACAAGGACTAATAATATCCAGCTTGCTCTAGCAGAAGCTGAGAAACACATTGTCTTTTTCAGGCATAAAATATTTTGCAAAAGTAGCAGTCAAAAAAAAAAAAAAAAAAAAAAAAGAATCAGCAGGCAGTCTGTTTGGCTAGCTTTATTTTCTAAAAATTACCAGACAGAGAGGAGCATTCATCACATTCTTTTAAAATTAAAATCCTCAAAAGGTTAACAAGACAGGTAGGGACATGTCCTGGAGCACCAGTAACCCTCTCTATTGAACATTAAATCAGAGTCCTTGTTACAGTCTTAAGAAAAGAGCCAGTAACCTTCATGCTAACTTTCTTGGTATCATTTCCACCTCAGCATGTAGGCCTACCAATATCTCATTATCTGTACATGGAAGAAGAAACCAGCCTTTTGTCTATGGAGAAGGCCTATAAATCTCCCCTCTTCTGATAGCTTCAAACACCTGGCTCTGCTTACTACCCCTACGAATAACCCAACACTAACTCTTGCTTGTTTTCTCCTACACTATAAAACTTTCCTGCTTTATCTCTCACCCCTCTCTCACAACCACTCCTTAATTGGTACCAGGCGGCTCCACCAGCATTTGAGGCTGACTCTTCCTATCACAGGCTTTAATTCCTTCCTTGGTTTGCTTGATGTTAATGTGCTATAAGTTTGAGCATGTCATTCCATGACAACAAAAAAAGGATGGAGGAACTTGGAAGAGACTTATAACACTCTCAAACAAAATGTTACCTTCCCCTTTCTTTCTGCTTCAGTGCAGAATAATTTCTGTGCAGATAATGCAGTGTAGTGGACAGAGTGGATTCAAAGTCAAGAGATCAGTAACCTTGTTCTTTATTCTGCTGCTGGGCTGTACGCAACTGCCATTAAGCAAGAACAAAACAGGTATTCAATATTTTCTGCTGGCTTTACAGGAAAATCAGAGCAAAAATGCTGAAGAACATATTGCTATTATACTTATTACCTATAGCAGCAGTCTAGGAGCCAATTGCTACTAAGATCTGTGCTGCCTTAAAAAATTTGTGATATGACGGGGCAGAACAAAGACTGCAGCAGAACAGAGACCTCATGGTGCTGCGTCATGTTCCTACCTGATACTAGTCACTTAAAACTCAAGCCTTCAGTTCAAAAATCTTGTCCACAGCCAGTGCAACTATGGGGAAGCAATGCCAAGTCCCCAGGAAAATCCTGCTGTTCTAAACTGGAAATTTAAGTTAACAGAGCTGGAAAACAAGAGATAAAAAAGAATTGTAGTTCAATTTATTCTTTTAGAGTTAGAATGATTGAATGGTAACAATGCATGTTGTTGAGGAGGAAAAAAACAAGTCTTTTCTAGCAAAAGGAGTACCATTTAACTGTCAAGTGTAAGTTAACTCTGTTTTGCATTATGTCACTGAGTTTCTCACTGCAGATGTCTGTGGTGGAATTAACCTGAGCAAACACAGACGCGTGTGAGCTGACCTGATCTGGGTTCCTTTTTTTGGGAAGAATTTTAGAGCACAATTCAGCTCACTCAAAGTTGATCCTCAAACTACTGAGATAAGTCTTCTACAGGCAGGTGAGTTTGATCCCATCCTCTGTCAGGTAACGCTGTCTTCTTTGGTACTTTCTTTTTCATATTTGAATCAAATGAACTGTGATTTTTATCTGTTCCCAGTATAGATCACACTTCATATAATATTTTGGAGGAGTAGAGCAAGGCCATAAAGAATTGGCTTGTGACTTTCAGAATGCTTCCTATCACTTCTGTTATTGTTGACATCAATGTTAGCATGAAGCAGACCTCATCAAAGAAAGCATACGGCATTTTCTCTTCTCTGCTTCCTGCTTCCATTTAGCTGCTGCTTCTAGGGAAAAAAGGGGAAATTTTGATTAGCCAAAACAGTTATAAACAAAACAATATTTTCATATGAAGAGAATAAAAATCAATAAGACAATGGTCTTGGAACTATGAAGTATTCTGAATTAAAATACTCTCATGAACAATAACTAAAAAAGCATAGGTTAACAGGGGAAAAGATTAATTGGATTACCAAAACAAAGGATTTATTTTGCATTTATAATGGGATCCAAATTAAATGGAGGTATGATTTCTCATTTAAAAATCTTTTTTTTTTTTTTTTTTCAAATTCCACTTATACTTAAATCTATGCATAGATGCTTGAACTTTTCAGTAAAGTGTTTTTGAACTTCAGTCTTTTGGGTATATTTATGCAGTCACAGGCTTTGTTCCTCCCTTTCAGCTTCCCTTTCCTTGTGAACTGAGTCAAAATCATTTTTGTGATCCACAGCTGACACGTTCAGGACAGAAGTTATTTCAGTCACACCTATGCTGACCTTTCTTAGGTTCAACCTAATCACTACTCCATTGGCATTCTTTTCGTGCTGCGTTTCACCTTGATTTGTTTTTATGGTGTTACAGTTACTTCTGGCCTTCTGAAACAAAAATGCTGCTCTCATTGTGGCAGCTTTGACCTTGTTCAGTGATTACGAGAATGAAGTCTTGAATACAAGGTCTAGAAAATAAACATTATTATATGATATTCGAACCAATGTATATTTTAAAATCTTCAAAGAAAATGGTAAGAAAGACTGTTCCTTAGCAGTAAAACAAATAAACAATAACTTGGCTTCAAATCTTGGCTAAAGTGAGTGAAATACAAATATAATGGCAAATCTTCCTGTGGGCATGGAGACAGAGGGCTGGCAGTGAGGTTGCCACAGTCCACAACTGCTGCCGACTCATCAGCTGAGCATGCTGCGATCTGCCGGCAGCACTATGCTTTCCTTTCCACACCAGACTCTCATTTCCTCCGGATATGAGCGAGGCTATAGAGTTACAATGTCCCTGAACCACGGGATTAAAAGCCACCGGTCGGCTGATTTGTGGGGGAGATTTTTGGCTTTGGCTGAGTGGCATGGAACCATCTGCTGGAGAGACCACCTCTTTCTTTCCCACTGTGAATCTATCATCACAGCAATTAGATGAGGCTCACAGGCTGGAACCTACTCAGCTTTGAAATACCAGGCTGCTGGGAAGTCACTAGCTAGTATGGACGCTTGTTCTTGCAATGTATTTTGACTTTGGTCTTAAAACAACCAAACCTGTCATCCCTCTGAGGCATACTGTGAAACTGGATTTTCCCCTGGATTTAGTGGGAACAGGGTGGAAGATGTGTGGTGAGGCAGTGGTGATTTTTAGCTTTTTTAAAAAACTTGATTATATTTTGCAACAAGTTGTGGTAATTCTTTGGGTAGGATTTTTTTTTGTTTGTTTGTTTTTTCTTATTTTTTTAACTAATGCTTTCAAATCCTTGAGGAGCTCTCCTGAAACTTTGTTATTTTCTATAAAATCAAATAAAGACAGAAATAATATGGGAAACAGACTGATGCTAAAAAAAAAAGGGGGCAGATTTAAGGGAGGAACAAAGAGAAGTGAAAAAAACAAAAAAAGATGATTTAAAAAATGTAACTTGGTACTGAGAAATATTGTTCTTCAGGTATATTTTGGCAAAAATATTTCTTCATGTCTATCTGTGTATTCAGCCAACACCCTTAGCTAGAATTCCATTGGGTAGCTTTAGTGATCACCAAATGTGTTGAGAGAACTTTGGGTCTGGAGCAGTTTCAGTGCGCAGTAGCACCTTGCATATTCTTTTGTCTCCTGGCTGACTGCATTAAGACGGATGAAGCCAAGGATCTCCAAATTTGCTGGCAGGACACCTCCTACTTACTTTTTTACAGTTTTACTTACTGTCACACTCTGCTCCAGCCACCCAGGTATTTTACATAGCAGTGCAAACAGACGGATGGAGGGAATCCTGTTCTACTGGCCAGCTGGCTCACAGGATGTATGGTTCAAGTTGCACATTACTTTAAAGGTGGCTAAAGAAGGAGTCCAGTAGTTTCTATTAAAGCTAGTCTTCAGGGTTAATTGATTCCATAGAAAGTTCTGGGCCTCCTCACTGATCAGAGACCAAATGGCACAACATGAAAAAAAATGGCATCATGCATCTTAAATTATAATTCATTCTGAAATGACAATTGCTATTTAACAAAACCATTTCCCTCTGTATGTGGTTAAAGGAAGTTGGATTTATGTGTTCTTACATAACCTTCATTAATTAATCCCAGATACCAAAAAAGCCCAATGTTTCAAAAAGAAATATAAAGAGAATTTGGCTAACCAGTGATGTAGCAGCTGCTCACCTAGATTGCAGTGCATCACTGATCTCTAACCTGAAGCTTGCCTGGTATTTAAGCATGCTGATAAGCATATAGTGACATTTCTTTATAATTGATTAGAATATAGCTATATTTTAATACATTTCCAAAGATGTTCTGTGTCATACATAACATTTAGTTTGTCATTAATAAAGGGTTTTGTAGAGAAAAAAAGACAATGTCTTTTCTGTGATGAAATATTTTATATTTTTGCTAAAAAGCAAATCCTGATGATATAATTTTGTGACTCAGTATTTAGTGCATAATTTAACATGAACAAATTTTGGAAAATCCCTAATTAAAATTTCAAACAATGGACTTTTTCCAGAAGCTTGTAATAGAAGCTGGGGAAAACTCCCCCTCACACTAGCAAGCAATGGAAGGAGAGGGCATCATTACTTACAGTTAAAGAATCTGTGTAGCTGTGAATGTACTTCATCTTGGAATGTAACCAGCTGTACAAATGTTCTGTCCTACAGAAAGAACAATCTCTTCTGTTTTGGGGTCTTTTCATATGTGTACATAAAGAAGAACTTTATCATTAAAAGCACACAGCTTAAAAGATATATTTGTTTTCCATAAACACAGAAAAAATATGTAAATAGCCTTATTATTTAGAACACTATAAGTAATGTGAAGTATTAAAACAACAGCCTACAGCATCATAAATAATAGTTTGTTTTCTTTCTGAAATAAAGGAATTTAGACTTTAAGCCAAATTTCTTGAGCATAAATAACATTAATGCTTCATCAGAATAATTCATCAGTACACACTTCACAGACTGAGTGAAATGAAAAAACATGGAAAAAAAAATATTTTAAAAACTTGACGGTATTAAAAGATACACTTTAAAAAGGGAGTCACCTGTTCTACAAACCAAACTAAAATGAGCACCTACGTCTCATCTACTTAGTGCTGCTACTGAGAAATAAAGGCACAGGAAAAGTAAGTGAGGAGGACAAGCAAAAAGTGAAGGCATCTGACCTCAGATGAACTGGAAATACATAAACTGTGCAGTCTTATGAAATGCTGAACATTTCCAGGGTCCAGCAAAACCTGCCTTTCATTTTATGCATGTGACTAGTCTCAATCAACAAAGGATAAGCTATGTTAACTGCTCAGTGTAGCATACAGTTCCCCACTCTAGTGCATTGCTTATTTGCTGATTAAGTGGCTGCTTCTTTCCTTGATCCTCTGCTGCAGCTGTGGGAGAGAGCAAATGAAAGAAAATCTCTCTGCATTTCACTCTAGTACTGTTGGTCCTGGTCATTCGTGCCTTTTGAGGAGTGTGTCCCGGGGTCATGGGCTGTCCTTTCGTAAGCTTTTGTTCCCTGTGTTCACAATATTTACTTGAAGTTGACAAGTATGTCCTTCCAGCAGAATGTTAGTGATGTGGGAGTCACACAGTATAAAGTGCACTCAGTAATTTAAGCCAGCCATGTTCAAGGCTTTTGAAAAGATGCATGAAGACTAGCATTCGACCCAGTTGTCAATGAGGCATAAGAGAAGAGAAAGAACACAGACTTGTGTGCTGTTTGTGGTCTGTGTCATTGGTTAGATGGGCCGCTGTGATTTGAAACAGCTGAAAAAGTGATCTGAGTACTGCAGAAGTCTTTTATTGGAATGCTTCAGTCTTCAGCTGACATTTTTCAGCAGTCCTACATCAAGGCTAGGTGGTGTGGGGCAGGGAAGGAAGCCCAGGGCACTAGTGAACACAGAAAGAGGGCTCCAAATTTCAGCTGACCACACTGATGTGTATCTTGAGATTTGTAAACTTCTCATGTGGGCAGTTTTCAAAAATTGATGCAGAGGAAATAGATACTTTTCTGCCTGTGGAAATTCTTCATGCTGAGTTGTAAGAAGTTCCATGGACCATTTAGCTATTAAAGGTAAGCCTGAAATGAAGAGTTTTCCTGGATCAAGGAAAAGAATAAGTTGTCAGCTAAGCTAGCATTGGCTTTGTGGCATTTCCATTTAAAGTGTAGCATAATACAAAGTACTGTCTCTGCCAGCTTAAACAGAAGGACTGGAAAATATCAAGCAGGTTTCCATCTATTCCTTAGCTTTCTTTGTTCTTTGTAGCACATATGCAACCCTCCACATCTAAACTGCAGATCCAGGAAGTCCCAGGGCAGTCATCAAATGTGAGGGATCCATATTTCTCTCATAGCTGGCCCTGGGAAATGATGTGATCTAGGTCTTGATGCTTATAACAAAGGGACTCAGACAAACCAATTTGAAGTGATAATAAAAATGGAAGCTACATCTGCAGAGCAAATGCACGGAACTTTTCAGAAAGCATGTGGCTTGCTATGATGAATAAAGTCTCAGAGAAACTCGCAGAAAGGCAACTGTTTGTGTAGCCTAAAGTCTAAATTTTTTTCTAAGTAGAAAAGCAAATATCCTTGCTTTCCTAACTCATCCCTTTGTTGTAATAACTAGTCTCAATAAAATGTCTATCTGAAAACTGTCATTTTCCTGTGTTTGGCAGTGAGGAATTCAGCATAGATATGGCTGCAGTTATTTCTTTTCTCTCAAATTGTATTTGTTTTAGCCAAACGGAAAGCCGCTCTCTGGTTTGCCGAGGCAGCTGCTCCTTCGTGATTGATGGTGTTCAGCTTTCATGTTTGCATACCTGTGGCTGATGTCTCACATCTTGCTTGACATCAAAGGGAGGCAGCCTTGTACCGGCATCTCTATTCAAGGATTATGTTTTCCGTGCTTGGCTGGGCCAGGCACACTGCACTTGCTGAATTCCTTTCCTGTAGCTGTGTGTGTGCTGAGCTGGTGACCCCATCTTGCCACTCACATCCTCCCACATAGAGAGGGTTGCCTAATATTGGGTGGTATCTTCTGCTTTCGACTGCTGATGTCTACAAGATAAGGTCTGGCGCATGATATTTTGTTATTTTCACTAAGCCTTTAATGGTGTTTCTAAGAGGTGGGCTGATGTGAGAGTGAAGACCTGAGGTCTATTCAAAGATATAGGCCACACTGCAGTAACTGAGCTTGTCAAAGCCTGTAAAAATCAGACTCTACTTTTATATGAAGTGAGCTGTGCATTAGTTGTGCACTCAGAAGCTGAGGAGAGATTTCCAGGAAATTTCATTATCATATTTTATTTACATTATGGTAACATCTCAGGCCCCAGCCATGGCTGAAGCCTTGTAATGAAATGATGAAAACATGCAAAGAGTCTCTGCCTTGAAAAATCCTAAAAACTAAGAAAGTACCACAAAGACCATAGGGAAGAAAGGAGATGTTGCTCCCATGCTCACTTACTATTTTAGGAACATAGGATTGGAAGGGGCCAGCTCGGATGCTGAGCTCAGTGCACCACAGCCTTGGGCAGCCAGGCATGTAGATGCCTACAGACCATCTGCTTCACAGAAGTAAAACATTGTGGTTCAGCACAAGACTTGTGTGCCTGCATCTTTAGTGTGAGACCCCAGATCCAGCAAAGACATTTAGGATAATCTTGCCTTAAATTTAAGGGGAAAAAAAATCTCTACCCAATGTTCTACCTACTGAACAGATCAGTAACACCTTTATCTTTTCTAGGCTGACTGCCCATATGGCTACCTCCGCTCAGAGATGGTAGTAATCAGGATGGTACCTGGTGAGTAGAGAATGCCTCCAGCAGCTTGCCCGCCTGGTCTCTGCATGATTCTTGGCCTTAAGAGATTCAAGTCCCTAGTGTGAGATAGTAAGGGAGTGACTGTAGGAAAAGGCAATGAGATTTTGTCTGTCAAATTACAGCTTGTATCTCCAAGATAAGTCAGATCAGTATGAAACCAGATAAGCAGTATTTCTCAGCTCAGAACATTCAGAGAGGAAAGGAAGATTCTGCTCTGCAGAATAGATTTGATTTTTTCAGCAGTCATCTGATACACGGTACACAAACAATCTGGAAAGAAAACTGTAGTGGAGAAAGATAAACTGAAGACTTTTCATTCCGAAGAAGATAAATTCTTATAAATTCTGCTTTACTACAGCACTAAAACATGCATCCAACTCAATCAGGAGATGAAATTTCAATTTTGTATCTCTCTTGGCTTGTACTGGCTCTCTGAAACATCTCAGCTCCCAGATATGGCTGCTGAGTATTCCAGTGCAGAAGACTAATTCTTTCCAGTAAAAAAGATGTCACATAGCCACCTAACAGAGA
This sequence comes from Tragopan temminckii, assembly GCA_028571105.1. Classification (NCBI taxonomy): domain Eukaryota; kingdom Metazoa; phylum Chordata; class Aves; order Galliformes; family Phasianidae; genus Tragopan; species Tragopan temminckii. The sequence goes on along the minus strand of JAOWBP010001760.1, from coordinate 51,138,947 downwards.
AATGTTTTTTTCAGCACAATTAATTCCACTTCTGAAGCCAAGAGTCTGCCTTATAGGTTTTGCTATACTATTACTATGCCCTAACTCCATTTATTAAAGGCTTGTATATGCAATACAATGATTTGACCAGAAGGTATTATAAGGAGAAAGCAGGAATTTTGTGAGAGAATACCAGCTCAGTGCTTTAATCAAGATTTCAGGATTTTTTTTTTCAAGGAGAAGTGATCAATTTAAGACCCACTTCATTTTAAAATATACAAAGACTTTTTCAGCATATAATTCATACAGGCAATATAAAATATGCTGTGTTTCTATATAGAAGTTCTAATATGTATGTATGACACTTGATATTACGTTCCCAAGCAAAGAAGCTTGGAGAGCATTGTTGTGTTTCATAATCTATTATAATAAAATTTGGAAATCAGTGATCCATGTATAACTGCATGACCTTTCTATTTTCTCTGCTACTGGAGTCTCACAATATCAAGTTTTGGCTAGGAAATCAATAAGGTTTGCATAGTTGTAAGTGGGAAGATTTTGACTTAGACTATATTTTTTTCTGAAATCTGATATTTTTGGTTGAAACCTTCAGGATGCAAAAAATATATCCTTTGGGAAAGGAAGCCTCTCTACTCTTGTTCATGTCTTCAAGTCTAGCCTAAACTGATTAAAAATCATGAATATCTTCTGATTTCTGTTGAAATTCATGCGAAGGAAACAGATAATGTCAGCAGAATTCCAAGTGGAGAGAGCTCTCGAAACTGAACATTGCAACAACCTTGAGGTCAACCACCACAAAAGTCAGATTTGCCCACTCCCTCCAGAGTGCATGATCCTAAAGGGTTATGCTCATAACAATGTTCACTTGCCCTCTTGATGCCCTTACTGGACTTCTGAGAGAAATATTTCTGGTTTCCAAGCCTCTTTTCATAAACATAAGCTCCACTTTACATTTTGTAAAAATACAGAAAAATAACATATTCTGAGAAACCACAAAGAGAAACCCAGAGAACATGATACCAGAAGAGAAAACATAGCATCTCCACATGATTATTAGTCTTGGCAGTGCAGTATAGTATCACTGATCTTGTTAAAATATCTAAATTTACTACTCCTTCAGTATTGTTACCTGCAGGGTAGGAGAGAGACAGGATGAGAAGTTTCTGGCATGGTTCGCAAGGGCAACCTGTCACAGTACTGTTATGGAGAAGGGTAGAACCCTTAAAATTTGGATCATCTGATGTATTTTATCTCTCTATAAGCTAAGAGAGAAGTCCAAGCAAATCACAACATCTGCCTTCACATACAATGGAGGGAAAGCAAGCATTTGTAGATTGTGGTTCATTATAAATATGAATTATTGTTATCTATCTGTTTAGCCTGGATGGCTAATGCAGCCTGAATGTCCAGTTTTTAAATAATTGAAGTTTGACAAGAGGAATTCTACCCAGAATGACAGTAGAGTTCACATTTCTTCACATCAGCGGCACTTAGAAATCAAAATAACTTGATAAAGTAGGTGCAGTTGTAAAATAAGCAGTTTAGCATAGCAAAATGCATGGTCATTCATCCATGAACAGCATGTATAGCCATATTTATAAGAAAGGGGATTACATTCTGGAAAGCATGGATTTCATGTTCCTTGGTATGTAATGTTAAACATGAGCTCCTGGAGAGACAGCAACACTTAGAAGGTAAACATCAATCTTGGACGTATAAACAAATGAATACATTGAAAAAGTTGCCGATAGAACACTTTTAATAAGGTATTACTGAGATCCTTATTGCAATCTGTTTCCAACTCTTACTGGAAAACAGTAAAAAATCACTTACTTCAAAAAAGAAGTTCAAAATAAAGAAAAGAAAGAGTGATACTTATATTATAGAGAAAGAAACATAATTTCATAAGGCTCTGTCAGTTTTTTTAGGTAATCCAGAATAGAAGATGACTTCCTCAGCTTCACTGAGAAACAAGGTAGAAGATTAAACAGTGGGAGAATGCAAAATTAAACTCAGCAACTGCATAACATTTTTGTCAGATTAATTAGTCACTGATTGTTTGAATATTACTGGAGATGTGGCAGATTCCATATCTCTTGTTTTCCTTGGGAGAAAGCTCTTAATGTGACAGAAATGTTATGAAGCACACAGATCAGGTCACTTTAAAACAGGAGGGAGACGTTTCCATTTTATCCTCAGTATGTATTAAAAAACAAGACTTATATCAAACTGGACTTAAATTTCCAAAAAACTTCAGTGGTTAAAGGCTTATTTCAGTCCCAGACTGCCCCAGATCTTCTCATCTATATGTGCTGAGTTCTGAAATAGCAGTGGAAACATCCTCATTGGAGATTTTTACTGTTTCCAAAGTGCGCTATAGTGCCACAATGTTCAGAAATCCTGTTGCTTAGCTGCAAACAGGTGCCAAACAGCATTCCTCCTATTCCCACTCTACAACACCATCTAGACTTGTGTCTTGAAAAAGGTACGCATCTGGAGGAAGTATCCTTTCATGCGGGTCTGAAACATCTTGTTTTAACATCAAGGAACAAGTAATTCCATGTACGACATAGGTATATATACGTCTATATATATATGTATATCTGTGCATGTCTGTGTATGTGTTAGTAGTTCCTTCCAGCAAAGAGAAAAGAGTATGCATTACTTTCCATCCTGTCATACAATCATATTTTGTATAGTGTTTCTTAGTAACTCCTTGAAGTTTTAAAAAAATCATGTTAGGTGGTTTTTTTTTGTTTGTTTGGTTGGTTGGTTGTTTTTTTTTTTTCGGCTGAAATCCATCACCTAAATAAAATACTGTCTTCTAAATAAAGCACATATCTGCTCCTACCCTTGAACTACGTAAAAGAGGAGTAAGGAGTAGACATTTAGAGCAACCCAGATGAAATACAAATGCTGAAAGAGAAAGAGAAGAGTTGTTTTAAGGGCTTAATAAGGGTTATGTTCTCACAGGTACCAGTCAGATTTATTTTTGAGATACGGTCCACAGATGAAGCTTCCATGAAGTTTATGAGGTATTTTTTCTTCCTTGTGGTAACAAGTTCCTTTCTGGTTTATATCCAAAATTAACCCCTTCAACAAGAGTAGTCCAGCATGAGAACTGTGAAGGTAACTGACAGAAATTCTCTCTGTGTAGAAGGCTCACACACTCAGCAGACATCTGAAGCAGATGCATGGGCAGTGAAAATGCATCTCAGCTTCCCATGCGCTGCATCAGCTTTTGTTACAAACACAATTAGCTGACAAAATGATTTCTCCAGTAAAACAAGTAGAACTTGCTGAGTGATTGGCATGACACGAAATGGGAGAAGTGCCCTTTCTTACCTTTTTTTACTGCTGGCAATAATTTCAGATGTAAGATGCTTTTTAAAATTGTTTTTCTTAATCTGACCAAAAAAAAAAAAAAAAAAGTTACGGAATCATAGAATCATAGAATCATAGAATTGTAGGTTGGAATTGACCTGCAAGATCATCTAATCCAACTGTCCTCCCATTACCATTGCTACCACAAGCACTAAACCATGTCTCGCAGCTCCTCATCCAGATGCCTCTTGAACACTGCCAGGGACAGCAACTCCACCACCTCCCTGGGCAGGCCATTCCAGTGCCTGACCAGTCTCTGAGAGAAAAAGTTCTTCCTTATGTCTAACCTAAATCTCCTCTGGTGCAACTTTCGGCCATTTCCTCGGGTCCTGTTTGTTGTCTGGGAGAAGAGGTCAAACTCCTCCTCATCACAACCTCCCTTCAGGAAGTTGTAGAGTGCAATGAGGTCTCCCCTGAGCCTCCTCTTCTCCAAACTAAACAATCCCAGCTCCCTCAGCTGCTCCTCATAAGACTTGTGCTCCAGACCCCTCACCAGTTTCGTTGCCCTTCTATGGACACATTTCAGGGCGTTACAGCATATATTATGTATTTTTCCTCAGGGCTACTATTCTACCCTCTAGTTATCAGTTCCTTTATTAAGAGACAAGGACAACTAAGACAAACACATGACACCCACAGTGTCAGTGGCACTCACTTGAACAAACTATATTTGAAGCACAATGCAGAGTTCCTTCTATTAATCTGAACAAAAATCCATCCCTCTCTGAAGTAGACTCTTGTGCACTTAGAAGTGAGGAGATTAATTTGCTGGACATTTACTAACAGGACAATGACAAGTATTATAGTTCATGTACTCACATGTTAAAGAAATCGTTAAACAAGGAGCTCTCTGCCAGTTTCTCCAACTGAGGAAAACTGGTAGAAGTCCTTTGCTGTCAAAGGATTGTCAAGGACAGGAACGTAATCTTTGATATCTAAAATGCATTTTTTATGAAAATGTCTTTGCAATTACAGGTGTTCTTTGTCAGGAAATCAAAAAATGAGTATAGTAAAATTTACCTTAATTTAATAAGAACTTCCCAGTCCTTATGCCAGTGACTTTAAGTTGTTTGCAAGATTTTGGAAAGCTTAAGAACCTAAACATAGTTATTGTTATGATTCCTACTGTTTCCTGTTTAAGGACAAGACAAGAAGTGGAAATTGTTCAAAAATAACTTCTTAGAAGTTGTTTCCATACCAGATTGAATGTGTTTTTACAATATTTTCAGCCCTATTTTCCATATCAACATGTTCTCATAAATAGTGCTTGAACAGTATGCTGCTGATTAGAATCACACCAATCTTGTAAATCTTAAGTCCACCCACAAATGCTAAGTTGTTGTTGAACTCAAAAGTGGTACTTCCAAGTTAAAAGCAAGTGATGAGCTCTGGTTTTGCGTAGTATTTTGGTAAGTCTACAGTGGCAATGCTTCAGTGCTACCCATGTGCCAGCCTCTGTCCTAGAGTTTTCTATGTGTGTTGATGCACAGTACTTCAGTGGACCTGACCAAGGCTAACTTTATCACAGTTTTCTCCGTCCTTAAATATTCTTCCTTTCTCTTTCTTCTCAGCCATTTTCCTACCTCCCCCACACACATTTGGGTTTTGTGTTTCGTGGCTGCTGTTTCATGGCCTTTGTGGCAAAACCCAAGTCTGGCAGCTGCCTTAATATTCACCCTGCTTGTTTTCTTTTCCTTTATAGAGCTTGGACTGGGGGTGGAACCTTTACACAATCTAAATATCTGAAATTAAATCTTTTGCAAACTGACTTTATTCAACATTTGTTTGTTCAGTTCTTATGCTCAACCAGGCATAATAATCACTAGGGTGACTTTGGAGGATTAAAGTCTTAAGGCCCAGTGGATTAGTATGTTCAATCCTATATCTTCCAACTGTCAGAAAGAAAAGGGGTTGCTTCAGGAGTAGAATTTATTTTGTATGTATCTCCATGCATAGAGCCCAATTTGTCAAAGAGCTGAGCAACTCCCAAGAATTAGTGAATTTATCTTCCAAACTGCCTGGAGAAGCAGAGAGGGATTACCTTCATTTTACAGATGTGGAAGCAAAGCACAGACGGATTAAATGACTTGCTTTGGGTCATTTACAGGGCACTTCAGGCTGCAGGAGCACTTGCTGATTCGGGTCAGGAGCAAAAAGAAAGTGGTTTATGAGCTTCTTTGCTTCTTTTTCCCTGATGCAGAAAACATCTTAATTGGGCTTTTGCCTACAGAAAGTTTTGGGAAGGTTTTGGTGAACTGCAGAGACCCCGATATCTTCTCTCCCACAAGGTGTTGATGTCAGCCATTAAAAGCACCAGAGAAAGACCTTGGCTTGATGCCCAGAATGTAAAGGAGTACATTTTGGCTGAGTGAGGTGAACTGGGCAATCCACCAAAAGGCTTGGATTACTAGTCTGGACTACAAGTCTTCTTCAGATAGACCTGTTTAAGAGAAGGAATGCTATGTAGCTACTGTACACCAAAGTCATTCGGAAAATTAAGTCAGGGGAGTCTCAGCTCTCGTGTCTGTGATACATGCGTCATACCAACTATTTTAGTGTTGGGAATAAAGGGGCCATACTGAAGTGCTGATTTAAAATGCAACTTATTCATCCAACTATTCTTATTTTCAGAAACAGTCAAAATGGTTTCCTTCCCACTTCGGTTAAATGTTGAGAAAACTGACAGGACTGATGGCGCCTTCAGAGTTCAGGAATCTGTTTTTTATCTTGTCACTGGCTTGCTGTTCTTGGAGGTGACTGAGATTATTCTCCCAAAGATTTGGCAGATCTGGAATCATCTTATAGAAGTGAGATGTACCAAATATACCTGCTTCAGGCAGTTGCAAGTACTCGCTTTGTATACCCAATGTTCACCACAAATGAGGTACTATGTATCACAGAAATAAATAAATAAATAAATAAATAAATAAATCAAAGAAAGGAAGTGAGAGGAGAGGAGAGGAGAGGAGAGGAGAGGA
>JAOWBP010001760.1:51086947-51104549 GCA_028571105.1 Tragopan temminckii | reverse complement strand
AACTGTTTTACAGTTACAGTTAAGAATTCTTAATTTTTTTCATGGAAAGAATTATTCAACCAAAACACAAAGTATTGTTCTTGGTCACTAAATAGGGTTTTACAAATTTATTTTATTTTATAATGCATAAAGAAATAGAAATTTCAAGATAGGGAGGTAAATGGATATTTTTTTAGAACATGTATACATATGATCACACTTCATATGTTCACACAATTAAAATAAACAAGCTCAAATCAAAAACTGTTCACTTAAACTTAAAAAGGATAAATGCCATTACTTCAAATCAATGCATAGACCAAATTAATTCCTGTTCTAGTAATATGGTTTGCATCATTAGCTCATGGAGAAAAAAATACTTCTTAAATAGTTGATAAAAACAATGAAGATTCCATTAGCATTATTTATAAAATTGAAAAGCATTGGTCTTTTCTAATCCATAAGCCTCACAGATCTTCAGGGGAGTAAGTCCACCTTTTTAAGCTGCAGTGATTCAGAATTGTGGCAACTTCAGTTTTCCTTCTGAAGTACTCCTTTCTGAGTCAACACTTCTGGGAATATATTGTTTCAAAGTAGTTCGTGGGATATAATTTTCAAAGAGATGTACGAAAACCATACACTTCCTATTAACGTTAATGGGGAATTGTGTGTCTAAATACAGCTTTGAACATTCTGGTTAGAAGTTTACATCTTAGTGAGCTGCACATGGTTCCCCTGCTCTAATCAGATGTTTTTACATACTGCAGAATAGCCCTGCTGTGGATCAGCAGATACCATGTTGAATGTTTCCTTCTACTAAATGCTTCATAGGTATCTCCATTAACAGTGAGAACTTTTCTCTATTAACAACTATATTTCATAGGCTTAGCTTATTAATTATGCAGTGTAGTTATCAATTATAATATGAGGAACTTCCTCATGCAAAACCAAATTAGTTCATTGCTCACAGCAACTCTATCATGCATCGCCAAGTAGCTTAAGTAGCTATTGTGTGGCATTTTTATCGGATCTGCAACCACTGTGGAAAGTACACAGCTAGCTTTACTTACTAATTGCATTCTCAGTGAAAGATTTTACTTTTTGTTTGTGCCCCAGGTGATAATGCATGATACAGCATTACATAATTACAGCATGCATCACTCAAAGTTGTGTATGGACTAATGGGATGCTATGCAATACAGGGTGGAAAGAAGCTAATGGCAATGTAATAAGATAGTAAGAAAAATGTTGCTTGAATAAGTGTTTCCAATGAATTAATGTTCACCTTAGCCAGAAGTGAGCTGGAAGATGCTGTGAGTAAGCCCTAAACTACTTCATGTATAGCATATGACATGATATGTTAGATTTAATATCATTAATCATCTATTCTTGCCTGCTAAGTATCTGAACAAAAAAAAAAACTTTGTAAAATATGAATTGATCAAACTTTCTTTTTCTGAGTAACTCTGAAACACAATGTGTGTACTGCAAGAAGGCAGCTTGTGTCCTGGTTAGACGATCGTTTGCATGATTAGGATAACGATCAGCTCTAGAGGGGCTCCATGGGGCTTTTCAACAACAAATAAATAAATAAATATATCGACAGATCTCCTCCTCATATCTCTGCAGGTGTTCAAAGAGTCCAACTTATTTTATTCCAGATATTAGTCTTGCCAACTAATTGTTTTTATAACAATAGCTTACGCAGAGCGTGGGAAACCAGACTTTTATGTTTTCACTGCCTGTGTCCTGATTCAGGACTCAGCATGGAGATCCAAAATATGCAATAACATTCCAGTATTACAATGGCTAGAAAGTACATGTACTAATACATATTAATGCATAGCATACAGCTGGATTTAATGCCTCATATTACAAGAAGGGAAAAAAAAAAAAGCAGTGAAACGTTTGTTTTTAATGTATTTTTTTCCATCATTTGCAATCTGAAAAGTTTGAAATGTTTTATCAGGCTTATAGTGATATTTCTACTATAGCTCAAAAAAAAAAAAAAAAAAAAAAGAATTCTAATATACAAAGTTAAAAAAATAAATAAATAAAAATAAATTTAGTCTATTCTCAAATGTATTCAGTCACAGTTTATTGTGCCACTAGTAGGCAAAGGTAAGTAAGGTGGTGGGAATACTGTACTAGTTATTAACAAATTTACATTTATGACACACTTTCAAAATGACAATTAACATACAAGGACTGCTCTGAAAGTAATGCCTCCTGTTTTATTATTTTGGCCCACAGTGTCAGAGGTGGATGTTGGTAGTATGGCAGTAGAGGCCAAACTTTCCCACAGTATTCCATTATGCTTTGTTGCTGTGTGACAGATGGCAGCAGAGGGTCAGTCTAACAAAATGGTGTCTCACATAGAAGTACATCTGAAGCAAAGGTGTGCCACTGGATTCCTCTATGTGGAAAAAGTGGCACCTACTGAAATTCATCATTTGTGGAGCCCAAACAGTAGATGTGAGCACGGTGAGATGGTGGGTGGTGCATTTTAGTAGTGAGAACAGCAGCGTGAAAGAAGACAAGTCACATTCTGGAGAGCCATGTACTGCTGTCACATCATGAAATGAAGTGTGTCTCAGTCATTTCAACCACCCGGCTAATGGTGACTATGTTGGAAAATGTTGTTTCATATCTGAGAATTTGATCTGTCAAATAGTGTTATTGGCTACTGTGCTCTTTGTATCTGTTGTATTTTCCATGGAAACAAATAGGAGGAATTGCTCTCAGAGCAACCATATACATATTTACAAATCTAACGATAGAGATCACCATATTTGTTTTAGTTAATTTCCTGAAGACTACAAAACCTTCACAATTCAGGCAGTGTGACCCTAAAATAACAAGATACTTGGATATTGTTTTGTTTAGTCATTTGTTCTGTTCACTTCATACTGATAAATCTCATGAAATAAGGGAGTACGTATTTTTGGAACTCATTACTAATAAAATGAACCTTGCACCACTTCATTCATATAAGCTAGCTTCACAAATTCACAAATTTTCTTTTTTGGCACCTGCAGATAAACTGATTGCTTAGTGGTTGAATTATATAAATGCTGAAAAAATGGACAAGGAGAAATTCTGAATATGAAGCAGCTGCTAGAGGTCTATAGTTTGGGGACAATTAACCAATCATACTCATTGAAACAGCTCTAACAAAACCAGTGTCATTCATGCATACAGGTTTTTGCTCCTCTGGGAGTATCTGTCTTTCAGAAAAAAAAGTATGGCAGCTTCTAACTCTCAATTAGTTCTCTTCCTCATAGTCATGTTTGATGCTCTCCTACCTCTATGACAGAACTTTCCTAAGTGTTTCCCAGAGTTGCCCTATTGTTCTTTATTCAGCCAAACATCTTTCTCTTATTGTTTGCTAACAGGGTATTTCCTCGAAACATATTATAAAATAAGAACAAATAAATTAATGAGACCTGCAAAGATTACTCATCTGATTTCTCAGTCTTAGCATGAATAAAGTTCAGTGTAAACAAAAGTTTAAAGACTGGAAAAAAAACCTGAAGATTCCATTGGAAAACAATTCAACATCAACAGGAAAAAATTTAATGCCAAAATTGTATTCATTCATGAAGTTGGAGCAGTATAGAATGTTTTCTTTCCAATCATTAAAATCAGATCAGACAATTTAATGGTCAAATCTTTAGTTGTCCGAGTGGATAAAAAAATTTAGAGTATTTGCTGTGGGAAGGGACCTTCCTTCATCAGTTCACCCTGACAACTCAGTGATGTAAAAACATACTTCTCACACTGGGCCTAGCAATTTGCAGGTAAATTATGCAAACAAAGGAAATATACTTTGATCCCAGTCCCTCACTTACTGTTTATTGTTCTTTATGGATGAACACTGAACAGAAATAATTGCTTGGAATTAAAGTAAAACTGTTTATTAATACGACAGTATGTAGTAGGTTGTGAGTTGTTTTAACATCCAGTTGATTTGGAGGTAAATATTAGCTTTACATTTATACTATTACTTCAGTATACAAGCAGGAGTAATTTCTGATTTAATGATTTTATTAATTGATTTATTCAAGGCCCAAACTGCAACTATTCAGTACACTGTGGAGGACACACTGTAGTCATCCCAACATATAAATTATAGAGTAATTCTATAAATGTCCATAAAAATGATTTTGATGATGATCATTATGTGGTTTTACCTGGAAATATTGTAGCATAATGAATTAAAAAATCACTTAGGGCAGAAGACATTTCATTACTGGTTTATAAAAAGTTTTTTAAAAAAATATTGTGGCTTTCTGTTTAAACATCTCATGCAGAGTGAAGAAACCAAAGATAACAACATTGAATTCATGGTGAGAAGCAGGAAGTGAAAAAACAACGCTAAATAGAATTGAAAGCAAATTGGTTTTACTGCCGAGACAGACACAAAACTTAAACACATAGTTAAAGAGTAGAAAACACAATGGATAATAGAATATGTTTTTGATCAATATTTTTCTGTAATAATGCAATTATCTTTTAATGCAGATTTTTTCTATTTGTTTTTACAAATGTCAACATCTCAGTGTTTAGAAACCCTTCTGCAAATTTAAGTTTCATGTTGTGGAAGGTGTGGAAGGTAGAGCTGATGCAGTCCCTTGGGGACTTCACCTCCTGAACAATCAGAACAATAATTTTATTGTTCAGGCAAGCCTTAAAGTTAAGCCTTGGCATTAGAGTTGCACAGATCTATCCCATCCCAGAAAACTTGTGCCTGGAGGTACACATTCCTTGCTAACTAATTGAAAGCTGTGTGAAATTAGTCACCTTTACCAAAAAACATTCACAACACAAAGCACACATTTTTTTCAAATGCATGTGTCACTGTGTTCAGAAAGGAGTAAGATGCTGAGGGGATTCTTTGTGACTTGTTATTAGTTTCTCAGCAGTGAGATGACAAACTGGCACACAAAACCTGTCCTCTTCCCCTGCAAATGTTTTATTTCCAGCTCCTGATAGACAAAAGCTTGTTTTCTGTGTATTTCAGTGCAGATTTAATTAATGAGTACAGCAGTTCTGACAGAATCTTTCCTGACAGGAAATGCCAGTTAATCAGGGCTGAAGTTTGCTAGTACTTGGGATGCTCACCACCAGACTTAGACACCTGGTCTAATCTGACTTGTTTGTCCTTATATCTTCCTACTCTGATGAGTCAGTTTTGGAACCTGCCTCCTTCTGATTCAGCTAATCAGTATACAGTGAAACAGCTCCATCGGAATAGAGGGAAACAGTTACTCTGAGTAAAACTCTCTTGACAGGAAGAGAGAATTATTCCAACCTTGTTTGAAACAGGCAAAGTAGATGTCTCTTTTGCTTTTGAAATGAGTGTTTTCAAGTAGTTATTCTGCAAGCAACACTACAGTTTTTAATGAAAATCTCCCACCTGCCAAACATTCTTCATGCAAAAAAAAAAAAAAAAAGCACCTTCTGCACTCCTCAGCAGAAGATGATACTTTTTTACTTGTCCCTCATTTTTTCTGCCCTTTGCTCTGCTGCCAGACTGATAAGCATGCGAACTCTTAATACACAAATCTTTACTTTCTTACCTTCTCCCAAACAGCCTCAGAAAACAACCAATTAACGTACTTATGTATTATTATCAACTTTTTTTTTGTATTTAATTTTGAAGTTATGTAATATCATTCTCTACCAAAAAAAAAAAAAAAAAAAAAAAAAAAAAAAAAAAAAAAAGGTGTGCTATGAAATAAGAATTCCATTGATCAGTCACTAAACTAGTAAATTCCTGCCCTCTCAATGGGGTTTCACTGCACCCTCCATACAGCCTCCAGACAGACAATCCTGTTTCAGCCTCAAGAGACACCAGGCCAACACCTGGCTCTGCTCACGATTTGGATATTTTCTTCATCTATTTCTCCCTATATGACTAAACTTCATTACTAAAAATAAAGATAATAAATAATCCTTCACATAATCGTTTGTTATTTTTTTTAATATATTCACTGGGTACATACAATTAGAGACAGATAATAAGCTCATCTGAACCTTTATTTCTTACAGTGAAGTCAAACAGGAAGTACCAAAATGCTTTTATTTTTCTTATCCTCTACAGCTAGTAATAGAAAGTAGGTTATTACTAGTGTTAGTGAACTCAGGAGAGTGGGAACAGACTGCGCTAGTAAGTTTTAATGTGCAAAGGAATGATTATTTGCATTAAAAAAATATCACTCGTGCATGAAATGCTAAATTCTTCTGTGGCATGGATCTGTGCCCTTCCTGCTAAGATTTTCCTTGTTGGGTTTTTTTTTGGTTTTTTTTTTTTTTTTTTTTTTTTTTCCCCTTTGATTGAAGTCAGAATATTCACTTCTGGGTCTATCTCAAACTGGAAATTTGTATGACACCACCATGTTTTGGAAGCTAAAACAGCCTCCACTAGCAGGAAAATAGATTCTATCAAGCCTGTTGGCCTGACTGCTGCACAACATCCCTAGTCTTTCTTAATTAGAATATATATAGCCATATTGTACTGATAACAAGGGTAATAGCTCTTTAATTATATGCATATGAAGTCATCTGTTGCTTACTTAGGAAATGTTGATATTGCCTTTATGCTCCTAATGGATACAGTGGGAGCGTAATCTGTGGTGCCGCAGCAAATCTTTAAATCACAATGACTGTATATGCTGACTATTAAGGCAACAAAACGTTCAACATGTTTGAAATGAGAGATATTTTTTTTCTTTTGGCCAAAGGTAGACCAAACAAACTCTTTCCCATGAATCTTCAGTCTCCTGTATTTTTAAACAACCTATCTTTTCAGTACACAATATCGACAAGTGACATTTTCTTGTGATGAAGGGCAGGAAAAACTAATAGTTTCTGTCAGAAACACTGTCTTACAAGGGAAGAAAACTAGTTATCAAGGAACAGTATGAAGCTGACTACAACTACATCACTATAAACTACATCACTATAAAATAAGGAAATAAATACATCACGCAAAATTCAGAAGCAGAACTACACTTTTCTGCACTAGTGTTGGCTGAGATGTGGGGAAGCCTTCTGACAAATCATGCTGCCCAGTGGCAAGTTCTGAGCAAAACACAATACACATTGCTTCATCTACATTCATAAAATCACGTAATTATAGAATAATTTTGATGGGAAGGAACCTATGAAGATCACCTGACTTAATCCTTTAGTCCAATTGGTCCAAGAAGGACCAATTTAAGTGAGGTTGCTCTGAGCCTTGTCCAGTAAAATTTTGAATAATTGCAATGATGAATGATAGAGATTCTACAACCTCTCTGTACGACAGTTCAAATAAACGTTTGTCCATCTTAATTGTGAGATTTTTACTTCCCAGTATCTTTTTGCCTTGTTGCCATTTGCATCCACTACCTCTCACCTTTACACTGTGCACCTCCTCATAGCAGAGGAGTTTGCTCCCACTGTGTGTTTGCTTACACTCCACCAGTTGAAGACAGCAAGATCTACCCTCAGCCTTTTCTTCCTGACATTGAGTAAATTCAGTTCTCTTAGCTTCTCCACGTATGTCATGTGCTCCAACCCCCTTATTATCCCCTACACTTGCTACAGGATTTTAGTTTCTGCTTATTTTCTGCTGGGAAGGCCTTAGAGTCACAGAATCAGAGAACAGCCAAAGCTGGAAGCTACATGTGGAGGTGGTCTAGTCTCATTGCCATACTCAAACAAGGTCACCTGGAACAGATTCTCATTCCACATCTAGTCAGGGCTTGAATATCTCTGAAACTAGAGACTCCACAGTGTTCTTGGCAACATGTTCTTGTGTTTGATCATCCTTATAATAAAGAATATTTTTTTCTTATGATTAAATGAAGTGTCTTGTATTTGTGACAGCTGCTTCTTGACCTTTGGGCACCACTGGGAATTTGTCTCCAGCTTCTTTACTATCCCTCATCAACTATATATACGTATTGATCAGACCCATCCAAATCTTCCCTTTTCTATTCTAAACAGTCTAATTTCTCTCAGTTTCTTCAGATGCTCCAGTTCCTTAAATATGGTGATTGCCCTTCTTGGGTCTTGCTGCAGTATGCACTTGTTGCTCAAGTACTGGGGAGTCCAGAACTGGATCCGGCACTCAAGATGTCTCATTAATGCTGAATAGAGGGGAAGGATCATTTTCCTCCCTGGTGATTTTGTAGCACAGTTCCAGGTACTGTTGTCCTTCTTGCCACAAGGGCCCACTGCTTGTTCATGGTCAACTTTTTGTTCATTAGAACCCTCAGGACCTTTAATGCAAAGGTTCATTCTGTCTGGCCCCAGATTGTACTGTTATAACAGGTAATTACAAGACTAAGCAATTTCTTTTATTGATTTTAATGAGATTCCTGTCAGCCCATTTCCCCAAGCTGTATGTGGTCCCTCTGAATAGCAGACTTGCCCTCCTATGCATTATTTTCTTCAATTCAATATAGCCCATGATTTTTTTTGGTGGGTGCAGATCAATCAGCTTACAGATACTATGATCAACTACTCCCTTTCTTGGAAGTCTGTAGTTTGTAAAGTTTCATCTTTATCTACCAAGGGCCAGAGGTGACACAAGTGGGCCATAACTTAATATTAAATGGGTCATACAGAAATGTATATAGATAGCTTTTGACTGCTCTTCTCACTTCCCCATTTAATGTTCCTCAGCACATTAGCGTTAGAGATTTTTACCTTGCACACATCAATGATGTTCCAGTGCTGACAGGCAGAGATAAACAACTCAGCACTCAAATTTGATGACTATCTAAAAACTATGTGCTTCTCTGTCACATCCTTGATCCAACGCTGTGTTCCAGAGAAAGCTCCCTACAGATACCACTGCTGTTATTGCTATACATGAGGCAAGTCAAAAGATGATGATGATGTTGGCAGCCAACATCAAGAAGCCAGAAGTCATCAAAGAAACATCCTTGGTTATGAAGGAACCTTGGTAATGAAACCAGTAGGATACAGAAAAAAAAAAACAAAAACAAACAAACAAAAAAACCCTAAAATAATAAACTCAGAGGTTTTTTTCTGTGTTGAATTTCATTATTTTCTTAGTTCTTTCTAATCTTTTTGCAACTAGTACTTCCTGCACTCTAGACAGTACATACAGTATCAGTTTATGTAAGAAGAACCAAATACTGAAAAGTATCATATAGAAAGCAAAGACAAACGCAATCATGGACAGTGAACATAGATCCATACGTATGTTTACACATATTAAGTTAAATTTTCTATCCCCAACTCACATGTAAGACCAAGAAAAGACAAAAGTGATAAGAGATACTAGGAATTGCTAAAATCTGGAATACCTCTAGTATACCTACAAGAAGAAAACAAGTAAGCCCAGTAATCCACTGAAGTTGTTAAAGAAATTATTTAATCTCCATGTACAGGTCATTCAGTCATCTGTGAAAAAAAAAGAAAAAAGAAAAAAAGAAGAAGAAGCAGTACATGATTTAGACAGAAGGCAAAGGAATGAAAAATAGCAGAATTAAAGTGTCACTCTCCCATGCTAAAGGGACAAGGCAATTATTTTTATTCTCAGAAAAAGAGGGGTTCAAAGGTCAGCTGGTATTCAACCTGAAAACTAATGATCTTACAGCTTATTCCAAGGGGTCCAATGACTGGGCAAGAGGCCAAGGCATCTTAGCCAGTAAAACACCTCAATTAGCTGCAAACTCTTTGCCAAGTTACTCAGACGAATAATATGTCTCCCCGTAATTTCTTCTTAATCTCATTCCATCAAATATCCTTAGGAATTCAACAAATGGGACTAGACAGAAGAAACTGGAGGCAAGAAATGATGGCAAAAAAAAATTCTTCTCTAAGGAGAAAAAAGGATTTCTCTTTTACTTGGAAGTGCAACTTCATGAGAAGTAATGATCAGAAATACAGAATTAAAATTCAGATAACTTTTAAAGGGTAATAAATTTTTCCCCAAAATCTTTAAATCTCTTTGATGTTTCTAGCTGTAACTGTTACATCTTGATTGTTCAAATCTTGTCTTATTGCTAAAATACCTGTTTCACTTGTGTCACTCCAAGTCAACCTGAAGTTCATTTTTTTTTTATATTGTATATCGCACCTTAGCTACTTACACTCTCTCATTCATCTTCTATCTCTCTCTCTCTTTCTCTCTCCATTCAGTTCTGACACAGCTATTTGTCTGGCCTTCATGAAGCATTTTGGATTTACAGAAATTGAACTGTTCCTAAAAGACTTTCTAGCTCTAAGGAATGATGTCCTGGATGTGCATTCTCTTATTCATTGCAAGGTTTATCTTTATAATATGGAAATTTACAGAAGTAACTGCTAATGTATAGAGACACAACATTGTTAACTGGAACTGATTTTTTTTACATTTAACTGCACATGAGGTCTCTCAGAACCTTGTGGGTTTTATTTCTTCCAGCTCTCTCAAGAGGTCCACACTGTATTATGCCATCATTTCAGTTAACAGGGCTTAATTCATTTTAAACACTTATTTTGCACTAGAGATCTATAGCTTTCTTAAGTAACTGAAATGCAGATTATAATATCAACCCAAAGGGTATACGCCAAATATCATGAGCTTACGTTCTGACCCTGATATCCTTGGAGAGGAAAGTGAAAGCACAACAATTTGAACCCCTGCGTTCACTGTCACAAAGCTAAAGACTAAGTAGCAATATAAGATTGGGTAAGATCTCAAGATTGTTGGATTTATGCTTTCACTAAACATCAAAATAACACAGAGAGATTGTTCATTTTCAGTATTTGTTCTCTGATTAATATTTCAGGAAACATCAGTGACTGTTTTTTTTTATACCAGTGAGGTTGTGGATGCCCCCTCCCTGGAAGTGTTCAAGGCCAGGCTGGATGGGACTTTGAGGAACCTGGTATAGTGGGAGGTGTCCTTGCCTATAGCAGAGGGGTTGGAACTACATGATCTTAAAAGTCTCTTCCAACCCAAGCCATTCTATGATTCTGTGATATTTTTCTGTTGGTCCAGTGCTTAGTTGTCTGTATATTCATGACGACTTGCTTAACAGTCCATTCAGATCTCGCTCAGTAGATTTAAGCAGATTAACTTTTTCTGGTATTCTTGGGAATATAAAACAACCAACCGATCATCAGCCTCATTATAGCAACATTTGAATAATCTCCAGTTTAATTGCAGTTGAAAGTATGGAGCAAAATATTGTTGTTTTGATGACAAATATGCGACGTTTTGTTTCAGTTTAGGCTCTGAAATGTTATAATCTTTTTAAGACATACTTATAGCCTTATTTCAGAGGTGAACGTGATTTTAGAATATGTTAAATTCAACTGTTTCAGTATTTCCTAAGCAGAATATTTAGCCTAGAATCTCTTGAAACAAAATATTTTTCTGCCCATTGTCAAATTTCTTAGCTCATTTGTAGTAAAATTTTCATCTTACACTGGTCTTCACAACACTATTTTCATAAGTGTACTGTTCATCCTCCTCCTGGACGTTTTCCTGGTTTGTCTGGAATAACTGATTGTTATCGCTAAGTACTTTCTTAGATCAGCTTGTACTAATTCATTATAGGCTATATTTTTCTAACTTCCTCATAAGATATCAAAGGGAGAGGCTTGCTAAAGTCAAGGTACATCATGTCTCTCAGTTCTTCTGATGGGTCACTCCCTTTCAAAGAAGGAAATTAAACTAATGTGCTATGATACGCTCTTGACAAATTTATGTATGCTCTTTCATCTTATTATCTTTTAAGCAATTACAAATTGATTGTTAAATTACAAGTCTCAGTATCTGTCCAGTTATTATCATGAGGCTGAATATATGCAATTCTCAAGTCTTTCTTCTTTTTTCTTTAAGTATAAGACCTAAATTTTAAATTAAATATATTTTAAAGTATAAGACCTAAATTTCCTTTAATTGAGTCCTCTTGAGTGTTACCCACATTGAAATCTCATCCTCATTCACAGGTTTGCTGAAGGATTTCAGATTATTTAAACAGAGTATTGATAACCTGATTTCCTACATACTGGATACTCATAGTCCTGTGTACTGAAAGAGTGGTTTGTCTGGCATGGGGTAGTGATGGCATCATGGATGATCATGGAAGCCATCTGTGAATTATTTTTAATTTCAACACTAGTATGCAAGTCCTCATTTGTGCTTTCTTTTTCTCTTTATGGACATTTCATTTTATTATTGTTATTATTTTTATATTCTGTACAACAACTTAGTCTATTTTTGTTGTTACATTTCCTCTCAGTCAAGTCTTCCACTTTTCCCAAATGTTTCTTTCTTTTTTTTTTTTTTTCCCCTAATGTTGGTAATATTTTGGGTTAGTTACCAGGATGTGGAGTCTACTCTTAAAAAATTTTTCTCAATTTGATTGTTACTTACTTTTGTTTAATAAATGTCTTTATTTATGTCTTATTTAAAGGGATCTCTATTGGATTTGTCTTTTGCATTTAAGAATAAATTCTCCAGTCCCTTAAGTATTCCCTAAACTTCTCAAAATGTATACCCTTTGAAGCAATAAACAGTCATTAGCATAGACCTAAATTTGTTTATCCACACATTTAATTTAAATGCTCTAATCTTTATATGAGAGGATATTACTTATGAGTTTCTCTCTATAAAAGCCTTGTCACTTGGTTAAAATTAACTCTAAAACAATATATTTTACTCCTTGACTCCTAAGTAAAGAAGTAAGATTTTTTTCCTTGCCCTTTATCTGAAGATTGAAGTTTCATATTAGGATAAAAGCTTATTGATGAAAGAGACTTTTATCTATAATCAGCACAGTAATATAGACTTGGCTGTTCCAGACATCTAGGTTTCTCATCCTCTTCCTTCTTACTAATTAAAAGTGGTACAATACTTAGCAAGCAGTTCCTCTGTTCTCTCTTTCTTTCCTGATTCATCTAGTTTTTGCATTTCTCTATCTACACTGGTATACACAAACACTTGCATATATGTCTGCACATACATGCAGACATATATCTTTCTAAATGCACATGGAATTGCACTTGCAGAAGGACTTTTCCCCTCCATGTAAGTTTCTTCTTGAAATCACTGGAATGACTCTGAAGTTGAACGTGTAGTGGGAGAACAGATTCCTATAGGATATTAGCTGAATCATTTGAGGTTGGCAGGATTATCTTTCATGTGACTTAGTATCTACCTACAGATTATATAAAAATAGGGAAAACCTTTGGAAATAGAACTTAATGATTATTTTGATGTTGATATCAAGATCTGCATTCTATTTCCATCTAGACTGTTGTCCAAAATTTTGGCTTGCCTGTACCACACTGAGTGAAGAGGAATTGCCTTTGTCCACAGTATAAAATATATAATATAGTTTATGTATATAAGGAACAAAAGTTTTTTTTTTGTTTTTTTTTGTTTTTTTTAATTAAAACATAAAAGAAGAGGGCATACAAAAAGAGGGCAACAAAACATAAAGCTTGGGATATTTGGCCTTATATTATGTGAAACAAATGCATCAATCTTGTTTGATAGTAGTGGATACAATTCTTTGTGAGTTCTCAAGGTTCTTGTCAGAGACTTCTGATCTAATGTTACTCTTCCTATGCTTCATCCTTGAAAACAGTTTTTTGCAAATGTACCTACTGCAAAAATTCAACATGAATAAGGTCTGATTTTGAAGTGATGGACATATTTTTCTGGTAAGATAGGTCTTACGAAATTCTAGTTAAGAGACATGTTCAATTTTTTCTTTGTGCTGAATGTCTGATTGCAACTCTATGCATTCCATTTGAAAATTTGCAAGTGATGTGTTTATGTCAGTTGAAAATGGAGTCACAAATATACAAAAAAATTGACAATGTTTTCATATATTTTCTTGCAACCTATTCTTAAATTTCTTTATCAGAATGGAAAACGTTACTGCACTTCTGCTATTCACAGGACTTCGTTTATCCAACTTACCAAAATGCATAAAATTATTTGCCATAACTCGAGCTTGTCATGATTTAAGTTTCATTTCAAACACTGCTATAACAAAAATAAGTTGATTTTGCCTTGAGGACTCAAGTTTAACTTATGTAAATGAGCAGTCAAGTCCACTAAAAATGATAAATCTGTGAGTCATTTTTCATCTCCAAGTCCTGGCACAAATATTCCTTTTGATTCCATAAATGATTTGATTTTATTTCTCAAATCATAAAATGTTTTTAGCATTTTGCTCTAACTTAGCCACTGTTAGGTTGAAATATTATTGTTGGCAATAATGGTGTTTTACTTGCCAAGTGACACAAGTGCATGGTATGTGTAAAACATGCAGGTTTCAATTTGACTGAGTGCGCATGGTGGACATGACTGGAGGAGTCAGCAGTGCACTGCACCTTCCCCTCCATAGCGTTTTATTGCTGCCTATACAGTCGTCGCTTGAACTACATGTAATCAACTCATGAAAAGTATCATTAAAATACTGCTTTGGCAGGGGGGTTGGACTTGATGATCTCTGAGGTCCCTTCCAACCCCTACAATTCTGTGAAATTCTGTGAAAAATCACATAATAATGTTTAGAGTTTACAATCTTGTGAGACTGCAATATTTGCGGTCCAGGGCCACATGCAGACTGCAGATGGGTGATTGGACATGCCTGATCTAGACCCTCACTTCAATTTCCCAAAGAAATGCAAGGCTGTTAGCTGTTGGATTTGAGTTTGGTTGGACTGGTATTTGCAATAAAGTGGAAATGTGATTTGAACTGCAACTCCCCTTGAACGCTAACTTCTACTCAGAGCTTGATTACAGTATTGAAAAACATTATTGCTTTTCTAGACCGTTCATATGTTGATCAAAAATGTCATTATCATAAGCAATATTCCTTGTTACTAAGTAAAGAAAATTTATACAGTTCATATAGATGTCCATACTAGGTAAATCTGTAAGAGATGAGCAGTGTCTTGACTTGTTTCATTCAGAGTGATTTTGTTCACTGTTTTAAGTGTGTTTTCATAAGTATATATAATGAACTCATGAGTTTATTTAGTCACAGAGTATATAGGGAGATGAAAAAAGGCAGACTGCTTAGTAATATAAAATGCACATTACTGTTTCAAGCCAGTATGCATTATAAGGCCTTTTAAAACATTTTAAAATTGTTTTATGTCTTTCCATTCCCAGTCTACACCATCATATAAGTTTATGTATATAAGTGAAATTGTACTAGTGCTGAATTAGTAGGGACTATATTTGAAGCTGTCTTTTCTTGGCCTTTGAAGATACGTGAGTACAAAACTGTTCTTTCATGAATGTAAGGCTACAATCTTTACTGAATCTAACACCTGTGAATATATGTGGTATTATGTATGTGTGTAGATTATCTTTTCAGTGTCTGAATGCTGGTTCTCCCACTTGTGTACTGGTTGTTTTTAGTAGCAGTCAAGTGTGCGTGCAAATGTTTGCACTGATGGATGTGAGTAGGTATATTCATCAGTGCAAATTTGCAAGTACATAATGGAATGGGTAGGTTGAAAATCACGTCCACAGGAATGAGTGAGAATTACCATGTTGGTATGGACATATTAAATCATGAAGGAACTGTCTGATGCACTCTAATTCACTGCATATTTAAGACTAAAATTATCTCACCTATTTAAAATTTAAGTTCCACAAATTTGCAGTCTAGGTCCCTGGAGGACTAGGCAGTTGGTGGAAGCAGATTCCTGTGTCTATCCCCAAATACCTTCTGTATATAATTCATGCTGGAAACCATATGAAGGAAAAAACCAAACATATATTTTCTTCTGACTTTAAGAGAGCTTTACCTATTATGATCCTTTATGAATTTCCAGATTTGCTTCCACAGAGTTTTCAGGGTTTATCTTTGCTTTTTTCTCGCCCTTCATGTTTTGTCATTTCCTCTCTTTATTTAACCACTCAGAACTATTTTTAGCAATGTAGAAACTGTAAAAAAAAAAAGGGAGAAAATTTTCAGAATAAAAAAGCAACATTAAACTAGAGGTTTACTGGCCTGAATTTTATTTCAAAACTGTACTTTAAAATATGGAATTTGAAGAAACTTGTGATTTCACCAGAGATACCTTTAAAATAGAAGTGTTAATCAGATGTGTACATGTGAGACACACTGAACTGTGTTGTTACAATCGAGGAGCAGCATTTGGTGAAAGTTAACAAAAGAAACGCAATTAAAATAAATAATCATATAATCATAGAATGGCTTGGATTGGAAGGGACCGTTAAGACCACCTAGCTCCACCTTACTATAGGCAGGGACACCTCTCACTAGACCAGGTTGCTCAAAGCCCTGTCCAACCTGGCCTGATAATATATTACAAAAACCAAACAAATTATTAAATAAATAAATGATAAATTCAATAATAAATTGAAGCATTATGATTCTCTTCCCATTTCTCTTACCGGAAAATTTTAAAAAGATAGACCATTACAGAAATTTGCCCTGCTTGACAACAGCAAGCTCAGATGTACTGTTGTGGCAGTCCTAACAAAAGTTTCT
Organism: Tragopan temminckii; assembly: GCA_028571105.1. Classification (NCBI taxonomy): domain Eukaryota; kingdom Metazoa; phylum Chordata; class Aves; order Galliformes; family Phasianidae; genus Tragopan; species Tragopan temminckii. The sequence goes on along the minus strand of JAOWBP010001760.1, from coordinate 51,088,068 downwards.
GTATTTGGAAAGTGACCTAGAATCAAAGTCTCTGACTGAAAAACATAATAGTTAAGTAGCATTAAGTAAGTAGTAAACAAAGTAGAAGTAGTAAGGTACAATTACATCACTTATCTTAAGTCTAATAATATTTCCGAGAGTGCCTAACACACTGAGAGCCCGCTTAGAATTCATCACCTACCATAATATTGTATCTGTACTGCTATACAGTCTTGCTTGCACTGCCAGCTCTTCAGAGGACTGTTCTGACAGAGGTCACCACAATCCCATCACTTCATATAGGAAGAAAGTGTATCCTTGCTTAGTGCTAACACAGTGGTAAAGTGCACCATATAGTTATTCCGATAACAACCTTTTCTAATACCACTTACTCCTTTTTGACTTGTTTTTTTGTGAGTGCTCTACACAGCTTCTGCATTGATTTCCATCTTCCATGTTGAAGGACTAAAATGCAATGAGGTATGTTATCAAATGCAAGGTAAACCCAACCTACAGTGTTTCTTCACCTGTGCAAGGGAAAGCAGATGCCTTTCACGAAGCAGTTGGTATGGGAGTAAATAGCTCTCTGACTGGAGGAGAAGAATTACTGTGCAGATTGTACGTCTGCATACACTGTGACACTCAGTAACTGTGTTGAACTAGGAGTTTTTTATTAAAAAATGACTGTGGAAAGCTTATAATTTGATCAAAGTAATTTTCTACGTGGTTTCTAATTTGCAAATAATCCATAGGATTATTCACAGTATTTCCAATACATCCCAAATCTTATAGCTTCTACATGTTATTAAAGAAAATTACTTTAATGAATACTCTAATCAAGGTTATAATCACATTTCTCTGAAGCTCAAAATACAAATGAACTCAAGTGCTATACTAATTTGCACCAGACAAAGATCTAGAAGTCTGTAAATGATAAACTCAAAAGTAGTCTGCTTACTTTCTTAGTATTAAGCCTAAGGAGAGGAAGCATGTTTACACACATTTCTAAAAAGAAGTCAAGCACCTTTTTGACTGAGCGATAGACAAGCATTTCTGAACCTGTATCTAAGTGAATTTTCAACAAATGTATTTTACACTTTCAGTGTTGAAGGCTATTTATCATGCAGAGCTGATAGAATAGT
>JAOWBP010001760.1:51053506-51067348 GCA_028571105.1 Tragopan temminckii | reverse complement strand
CCGCCTGGATGCCTACTTGTGCGACCTGATGTAGGGAACCTGCTTTGGCAGGGCGGTTGGACTCGATGATCTCTGAGATCCCTTCCAACCCCTACAATTCTGTGATTCTGTGATTCTAATTGGATCTTAAATATATTTAAGAATGTCATGAAGAAATAAATAGGAATCTGCCCACCAGTGAGAACACTATCACTGCTTATTCTTCTGCACTTCTTCACTCGTTAACATAAGTTCTTGATCAGCATTTGCATGAGACTTCTGGTTTCTGGTCATCAGTATGAATGAAAGTCACAGGGTACCATGAGCACATCTATCTAGTATTAACACTGTGGAGTTTTTTTATAATATTAGTTATTAATTAGGTTTGAGTAAAATAAAAAAATCACATCATAAAAGCAAATCATAAAAGCACACACTCCAGAAAAAGCACTGAGTTGTTCAAAGCTGATAAATCATAGCTATCTTCTAAATTCAGTCAAACCTATGATCAGCTTCTAGTGCCTTCGCATGTGCTCTGTTGCTCTGATCTGGACTGTAAGGAATACAAAATGAAGGATCATCTCAAGAATTATCTTTCTTCACCTTTGAAAGTAACTTTAGTGGTAACAAACTGAACTGCACTTTCATCCACTGTGTTGTGGAGGTGTGGTACTGTTCAGAAGTGCCAGGACCCATCCTTTCTTGTCTTTGTACCTATACACATTCATAGCTCCTAAAAGACAGTGAGGACTGTACTGATGATCTAATCTGACTTTCTGCATAATGCATATTTTAAAATAATTTAACCTTGATATGTACTACACCAGGTCCAGTAAGCTATGGCAGACCAAGAGCATATATTTTAGACATTCATTTTCATTTAAAGATGTCAGATTCTAAGCAATTTGCTCTGTTTTAGGTAAGTAGTTCCAAAAGTTAATTTTATTAGCCTTTCGAAAATCATGCCCTTGTTTCTGGATTTAATTGCTTCAGTTTCAGCTGCTAGCCAAAGTTCTTCCTACACTCTTATTTGACACAAATCCCTTCCTTTACAATCATAGATGTGTTTCCCAGGTAGATATTTCTAAATCTTACTCTGTTCACAAGCATTAATTTCATAAATAAAGGTACACAACTCGCACAGAAAAGCAGAGGCAGTATCTCTGTATGCTCTCTATGCTCTCCGTATGCCTGTATGCTTTCTGTGAACAGGCATATTTTCATTATTTCATTTAATATAAAAAAGAAATGAACAAACAATAAAAACAAAAATCTCCGTATGTATCAACTGCAGATAACGTAGTAGTGCTATGGAGAAAGATAAAACCGTCACTTCTGGAAAAGATTGCACATTTTGGACAGGCTTAGTCATGAACCAGCACAAGGAAATGTGTATTTCCCCTCCCTGACTGCTCTGAGGCATTAGTTGGAAAAAATGATGATGAATGAGGCCAGAACTGTGAAATCATATTGCCACTTTTATATGCTGTCATTGCTGTGTTGGATGAATAGCTATGAAGGTAAGTGCAGCTATACCAAGTATCTCTGTTCCCTCCTCCACCCTGCCACCCACATTCAAGTGGAAATTCAAATTCAACGTGACTCTGCCAAGATCTGTCCAGGAAATTGCCACACAGAGATTTCCACAATGTTCACAGTCAACACCCTTGAACAAGCTGATAAAGGTTTGCTTGGAGGGAGCACTCATCATTGTAAAGCTATTTTTGGCATTATATACATTCTTTCTTTGCTTTTGTACAGTCTGTGTGTGTGTGTGTGTGTATGCACATTTATAGGGCATTTCTAACAGCAACAAAAAACTACAGACAGTTCATTTTAAGATTTAATTTTAACATTTAATGCCCTCATTAGGATTTCTGCAGCTGCCCTACATCTGCATTATGTGTTTCAGAATCACCCCACACTATCTGTTAACCATATGAGAGACTGAAGTCCTTCCTTGTAATCCAAACATATAAGTAAAACTTGCTAAGGAGAGGCTATCTGAAAGCCAAGCAATTTGCTTAGAACTAAGACTGACCCTAGGTCTCTTAGCTCAGTAATTAAATATCATTCCTTCTAATATTACTGCAGTGAAACCTATACAAGAAAAGCTTTTTTTCAAAATCTGGACCAAGGTATCCAAACATCCTAAACACAATAGTGTTATAAACCTTTTATCTGATCTTCTTTTAGCAAGAGAGAATTATCGGGCCATTCATTTGTTGATGGCATTGTACACATATTTAGAACAGTTGGCTAGAGACTGAAGTGATCACTTCCAAATGCAAAAAGGGAAACAGAAGAATATACTTGCAAAACCCAAAAATGCTAGTCTGAGGAAAAAGGGAGAAATAAAGGGGCTTAAAATGAGAATACAATGATGAAGGAGCTGAGGTGAATTTTACATGCTTTGTGGAGCTGACCTTAAGTTATTTTATTGTACTCTCTAGATTGGCTTGGAGATGAAGTTTTTGGTGGAAGGGTTTAGAAAGTTGCCATGAAGCGCACAAGCTCTGTGCACCTGTTGTAAAGACGACTCCAGGTGAGAAGGGGGAATGTCAGCTCAGGAAGCTACAGCAATGCCATAGCAGTGGCCTCTCTGCTGAGCCACTTCTCAGCAGGCAGATTTATGACCCCGCTTTCACTGGCAGATGAGAAACTTGGTACCTATTAAGCTTCTCAGAGAACCAGAGATTTGTTCACTCAGAACAGATTTTGTTTCTTGTCATTCTAAGGGAAAACTGGTATCCCAGTGCTCCTCAGGGTGCAAGTGTGGAGAACGAAAAGCACCCTTCTTGCAGGACAGAAGAAGAAACAGTGATGAGGACTCACACATGCCTAGTACAGTTAGCTAGTATTAAGCACTTTATTTGCTGCTCAGACTATGATTTCCTAGTTTAAACAAGGCAAAGCACAGTATTCATTCATCAGCAGAGAGGACCATTTGTTAAGATATGTGTAAAGCCTCTCTTGTAGATGATTACTGAATGTTAGGGTGCCTCTGTTAAATGTGTCAGAAGGCATGAAGAAGGCAGCAAAGGTAACTCGAGTCCTTAGAACAGACTGTAGCAGAGGGATGAGCAGGAGCAAGGACAGACAACAACACCAGCTTGCTCTAGAATGTACATTCTTGCCAAGATGCTTTTCCAGGTCTCAGATACCAAGTGCTCTGTTCTGGCACAATAGCCAGACTTGTGCTGTCATGTTAGGAGGGATGACAGCTACAGAGGCAATGTTAGTTGCTGAGAATCACTGAGAAAGCAAGTGGCTTTTAAGTTCCACCCCTAGCAGATATCAAAAAACAGGCTGGGAATATGAAAGTGGGCTCCCTGATCCCCTGTGGATCACCCTGGCTTCAGTGAGGAAAGGGAGCAGGTAGGAAGCTTCTGAGAGCTCTGCTCTGAGGAAGCCACTTCATGACCCCAAGGAGCCATCACCCTGATTTAGAATACACCAATCATAAACTTAATACCCTGTTCTTTTTATGTGAGTATGTTATTTATTTATATAGTTCTGCACTGTTAATTATCCTAAAATCTTTCCCATATATTGTTTTCTTTGCAGTGGGAGGAGGGGAAAGGTTGGAGCAGAGAAAGTTACTGATTTTTGTCTTTAATGCTGAATTCAACTAGACATTCTTTCTCCTCTATATTTTAACTTTCAATTAGAAAAGAAACACCCTACAAACAAACATCTGTCTCTTGCTACTGCTGGAGAAGGGGAGGTTGTGCATTTTTCATCTCCAGCTCCAGAAAGGCCAGGAGAAAGATGGCTCTGGATTCCCATCTTAACAGTATTTTCAGTTAATCTTTTTACTTCAGTGGCAATTACGAAGAAGAAGGAAGGAAAATGTCATTTATAGTGGCAAAAGTGTTTTCAAATAAATTATTTGACAGATTTTGAGTATGAATAATTGGATCTCTCATGACTGAGAAATTGCATAGTATCAGATAAACATTTCTTACTTGCCCAGTACTCCTTAATGCATGCATTTTAATGTCTTTATTGCTTACAATTATCTATAAAAAGAGGCACTTATTTTTCATATTATATACAAACTGTTCCAACTCTTCATGCTTTATAGCTAAAAACCCTTACTAGAAGTTATGCAGGGATCCAGTCCATGAGCAAATGCACTATGTTCTCCATACTAAAATATATAAAAACCACAATCGTGCTAAGTGCCTAAACATTTTAATCCAGAATAGCTGTTCTGTTCTTCTGTGATACTTCATACAGTTCTTGAGTGGCAGGAAAATGAAAAAATCTGTAAATGTATCTGCCTAAAATAACCAAGAGATGGCAGCACTCCATTCAACCCAAATTTGACTTGTTATATAATCTATATAACTACAGTACAACAGGCAGTACAAATATAAAGTGCAATTTATACTGCAGTCAGCTGTAGAGACAGCTAGGATGTACATAATTTCATCAGTCTTTCTCTTTGTTTACCATGGAGGATTAGGAAACACCGCAGTGATGGAAAGTTCTTGATGAAACAGAATAAGAAGGTTTGTGACTTGTGTTCCTTTGTTGGCCATGGTCTGTTGGTGGCAGTAAGATTTGCTGAGGTCCTGACACTCTTCCCTTGCCTTTGGAAACATTAGGAAAACACTGTCACCACAAGGAAGGGCATTAAGATAAAGAGTATAGGGAACACATTCCAAAATTTGTCCCAAAATATGACCACAGAAAGTTTCATGCATATTATCATAGGTCAAATTACATACAGTACTCACTTTTTTGCTCTTAAACACTGGAATAGAAGTTAACTCCCCCCAGCTCTCCTCAATCTTCATACACTACTCCATCAGAGCAAACTGCAAATTATTTGGTACTTTGTCTTGATTTGCCAAGTTTTAAATCGCTACACAGAGACCATATTGATTCTCAAGTGTTTTGGGTTGTTTGGGAGAGAGTCCCTGCTTACAAAACTGAGTGCTAGTGCATTTGAAATCAATCTTGAAGAAGCTGTGACCGTTTTACATATTTTTGTCTCCAGAAATCTTTGGGTGCTTTTTAAATTTCATTATAAATATCCAGAAGTTCCATGATATTGATGATCGCTGCTGGAGCTGGGGTCAAACGTATCTCCTTGTACAACAAGCATGCAAGCATTCACAAAACGTGATCTCTCTTTGTGCTTAAATGGCTACACTTATCTTGCCTGTTCAGTAGGTTGTTCCCATTCCTGTTTTTGCTGTACAAGTTAGGGCAATTATTCTGTTCAGCTTTGGGATTTTTTTCCTTACGTTCCTTCACTGCCAAAAGGTGGGAGGTTATAAATTAGCATGCAAGAAGTATCATGTTACAAGATTCTAGAAGAGATAAAGAACCTGTCATTTGTACCAAGTCAGCTCTGTAAAACCACTGCTATAGCTTCTGCTTAAGTTTGACTCGGTCTCCACAATAGTAAAATTACAAAGGTGTATCTCAAACTAGGATATTACAGCAGGATGGGTTAATTTCCCATAGCAAAAACTGTTGAGTGGTAATTAAATCTCAACTTTTAAACATACAGAGGTTCTCGTGGATGAACCTTTCCTTTCCTCTCCCCCACTTCCTAGCTGCACTGGCAAAAGTACACTTTGCAGCTCCCTCTCCCCCAGCCTATTCGTCCTGTACAGGGGGTACTTTCCATCATACTTAGCCACAAGCATTAGTGGTGTTAGTAACACTGAGAATGTTAAAGGAGACAGATCGCTGTTTCAGACAAGGCCAAGTTGAATAATTATGCCTATCCAAATTGAAAAAGATGCAACTTCTTAGATTTTGCAAAAAAAAAAAAAAGTCTCCCATATATATTTTTAATGAAGATAAAGTAACTGATAGTCTTTTGTAGATACAGTAGTATCTGTTTATAACTAATTAATTTTAACAGGAAAATACTGTTTTCATCCCATTTCTCAGCAGCAATTTCACAGCAGAAAGCCTCCCTCCTCTTCGAACTGACTCTGTAACAGAAGAATACAGCTGGCAACATTTGGTGAAGAACTGCTTTGTGTGACGCTGGCAGGATATTCTGACTGTTACAGGCTGTTGGGGCTCTGCTTTTAGATAACTGCAAGGGAGCCTCCAAGCAGCACAGCGTCCTGAATGCCATGTCAGAGTACCAGAGGCAAGTGCCTGCTGGATTTGGCTTAGCCTCTGCACAAACATAGGCTCAGGAAAGTTCAGGAAGTCTTTCCAGCTTTACAGTCAGAACATGAGCCAAGGACAAGCATAGCTTCTATAAGGAAAATGCAGCCCTAAGCATGCCAAGGAACTAAAAAAATAAAAGAGTAAAAAAAAATTCAGACAGGATGGAAGAGGAGACACCTTCAGAGGAAAGAACTTAAGCTTCAGCATTGAACTGTTCAGGGAGTGCAAGCTGAGCCATGCCTTGGCAAGGTGCAGCACACAGACCCCTGAGGGTCTGTGAGGCAGCAGCAGATGCCAGTAGGAACGTGGCTCCCAAGAACAGCTTCTCCTAATGTTACCACTAGATCTTTTATGGGTTCATCGGAAGCAATGGCTACCCTACCGCTGCACATTTTTCCTCTAGGCTTTCTCTGTTGTCTTCACCTCCAGCCTCTAACCTTGCTGAGCTTAACTTGCACATGACATTGACCTGAAGTAAAATGATAAATGTGATGTGCACTACCTAAAGTTCTGATTTATTTACCTTGGAGAAGGTGGGGAAAGGAGAGGTATGAACCTGAAAAGTTCAAGGAAGTGCTTGAGGATTATTATGCTCCTGGACAGGATGAAAATTTTGCCAACAAAAATACAATTAAGCCAAGTGTAAATTAATGCTGAGATTGAGGTGGGAGGGACTGCATGGGCAGAGAAAGAGCCTGGGGAGTTGGGTTATATCAGGGGGGTCAGGAAAAATATAGAAATGACTGGAAGTAAAGTAACAGGAGGGAAGGAGTATGTCGTCCCACATATCAATGAATTGGCTCTTGGCAGCACATAAACATTAAAGAGCAGCTTGCAGTCTCTGACTATTTGTAGCCCAAATCCTAAACAAAAGAAGAATTCCAGAGCAGCATTGGATACCAGACTACACCTCTGAGCTATTAGAGTATTTCACTTGCACTAAGGAAAATAGATTATTGATGCTGGCAGGGACATGTACGCTAAAAACAGACAAGGAGATTGCAGTCTAATCCAAATCCAAACAGAAGCAAGTTGTCTAAAGCCAAATTCCTTTTATAGTCCCTTAATTTCACTACAAAATAGCTTTCCTATAAGTTTTAAATTGTGTAGTATCTGGGCCAATCTAGCTAACCCTTTCCTACAAGAGTAGTCTGTCTGTGCAGGAGTGGACCTATTAAAACCTCATACAACAAATGGCTTGCAAGACTCAGGGTAAAATCCTGGCCCCACTGAAGGCTGCAGGAGGTTTGCCAGAGATTCAGTGGGGCCAGCATTTTACCTCACATCCTTACAAGCAGCAGTGCTGCTCGTTAAGCAGCAAAACACACTGCTGTGAATTTCCTGACATCCACTCATGGGCTCTTGCTGGCGCTTCCAATATCAGATGGCTTTGTTCCGAAACTTGAAGTGGAGAGATTGGGAAATGAGGCCATACCCTCCCACTAAAAGCTGATTCCTTTTACGTGATCTATGTGTGATGCTTAATTCCAGCAAACAGACAGAGAAAATCTGAAATTGGTTAGTTTTTTTTCCTTTGATTCTTCTTGCCCATGGGAATAGCACCAAGAGCCCGTGCTAGAATTGGCGTGGCCCATCATGGGACTCCACATAACACACTATGGTTGGAGGGCAAAGAAAAAAGTGTAAGGCCTTCAGGCTGCCCCTGTGGCCCCAGGAAGCCAAGGGCTGGCCGCTAATGAGGCATCGTGTGCTGGACATGCCTCAGGGCCAGCACACTAATTGGAAACAGCGGGTCTTCTGCCTGCAGCCTCCCAGCTCCCAGTCCTTGGAAGTGCATGATCGTGATCAATAATGCTCCCTGAGAATCTTTTAAAGCGCTCCCAGCCACAATGCTCCAGTAAAGGATTTGTCAGCCTTTCCATAAACCCCAGTTTTGAAGATTTTATAGCTCAGCTTGTTTTCATTATCTTGAGGTGAAAGTTGCCATATAAAATTTCAGACCAGAAACACTTTTTTTTCCTTTGCTAATACAAAATATTGTTTAAAACAAAATTTGTCTCCAAATTTAGAGTCCTGGTAAGAGCCATGCTGTTCTCTTCCCAGTTGCTTTGGGTGTGCTGTTCACAACGGCTGCATAAAAACCTTTTGAAATTAAGGATTAACAAATAGACAGCAAGCTCTTCTGTCAGACTTTCAAACCACTGACTAATATGCTCAGGGCTGCTTAGCTACTTTGCTCCTTACTCAGAAACACAGTAAGACTAAGTCAAGAACTTCAGTGGAAGAAAAGCAGACAGTGCTATTCTGCATTTTCCCCTTTCAGTAGCCAGGACTACAATTTTTGATATTTTGTCTTTTAAGGAACAGAAGTCCAGATCATATAAGGTCACTGAATCTCCATTCACTTTTCTCTCTTAAACAGTTGCTAAACAGCAACCCAGAAATAATCAAGCTTCTAGTAACAGATACTTCCTGTTAAACACAGGAATAGCGTTCCAGCTACCTGTTCTTGTAGGTCACAGTGGAAGAACTAGGGATATCTATCCAACCTCAAAAGATTATTAAAAAACAAGAGTTAGAACATAGAAATGCAATATCTCAGGGGATTGACGTGGGAAGCGCTGGACCAGAAGTGCTGTCATGCAGATGAGTTTATCCATCAAAGACAAGTGGATTCATGTTTGCTAGATCTCCACGCTCTGAGAATTTTGTCCACTTTATTCAAATGTTATACAACAAAGACAATCTAGGTAGAATTAAAATGTTCTGGAGGCTTTCTTAGTGAAAGGGGAAATACCAATTTTTTGGTACAGCCTAGTTTTGAACAATTTCCCTCTAACCAATGGAAATTTTCTTGTGTAAGAAAGTTGGGGAAAATGAAAAGGGAAAAAACATGTTTTTTCTCTAACCAGTGCCATGTTTATAAGTGGATTTTTATCTATTTGTTTATGTATTTATTATTATTAAATAAGAAAGGAAGACTTTGGGGAGGGGAAGAGAGGGGTACAGACTTAGTAAATTAGAATAGTATTAATTTTATCCTTACTACAGGTAGTCAGAAGTACACTGTCAGCTATAAAATTACACCAAGTATAAATACAGTACTTTTGTCTAGTTTCTTAAGGAAATTAGACTTGTATGACTGTTCTCTGTATCAATTTGTGCACAACCCTATTTTAGTCTGTTAGTTTTCCTTTCTTCCTCAGTGCTTCTTAATTCTCTGGGCTGGATCAGGAGGGCAATAGAAGCTTTTAGAGCTGACATATTTCTGTAAGGATCCTGAAACACTGAAGGAGTTTCCTGCAGGGAAAATAAGAAGTGATTAGCTATTCCACTAAGGTAAATGATACAGTAAAAACTCCGCTGTTTTTGAGCACCAGAAAATCCACAAATGGTAACTGACATTCAGGACACTTCAACAGCTGAAAAGCTTTTAGTTGAAGTTGTTACTTTATTAGACAACAGAAAATCTACTGCAGACAAAAATGCATAGACTCTCAAGCCACACTGACTACATTGCTCACAGAAGCATACATTGGAAGGCAAAGGTGATGAGCACATACTTTGAGTCCAAATTTTCCTCCAAACTTTTATTCCCATATGTTTTGCAATCCTCACAGGACACTGACAAATAGATACCATTGACAGAAAGATAAGGTCAATTTAAGTGGAAGTTATATAGATCTTTATCAGAAGTTATCCTTGGCTTCGGTTTTGTGCCATAGCCAATAGATCATACTCTTGTTTCATTTCCTTTAAAATGGGCCCACTTGGATAGCTATAAATTCCTTTTAGAAAGTAGATAATTATCCTATTCAAAGACTGTATTCCTTGGGCTTTCCTTGAAGAAAATCTTAGGGAGAGTGAGTTATCTGTAAAACGATGCAAGCAGTTTGCCAGTGCCTTGCCCAGCCCTAAAGCCACAGGTAGAATGAGAACATAACTTAAGCAACAACCCAAAGAAGGCAGAGAGGCAATCTTCTGTTCTTTTTCATACATTTATCAGATACTAAGAATCATGTGGAAAAAGACAACAGTAAACAATTCCCAAATTTCTTCCTCATGGCAGAACAATTTCCAGTTATCCTATTTTCCTGTTGCTAACAGACAACAATACAGTATTTATTGGCATCAGCCTTCCTGTCTGCGGGATGCACAGCGGGTAGTAGCTCAAGTCCTCTGTTTTTGTGTCTACCCCAAGGGCAAAGCCTGCTATGTCGATGCTGTGTAACGTGTGCAGTGTCCAACAGGCCTCTTGCAGGGCCTAGGTCAGTGCTTGTGGCTGTCTGAGATCTATCAGCCACTCTGATGCCCTGCCAGCAAGCAGAGACCCAGCAGAAGAAAGGCAGTTTTGCTGAATAAAAGAAGGAGGCTCGTGCAGTCCAAATGAACAGCAATTGGGATTTTTTACGCATGTAACCCCTGCCTTCTTTGAGCTGTCAAGAATAGCAAACAAAGTGCTAATGATAATGAGCAAATCCGTCTTGTGTCAGTTCCATCCCCCTCAAACACAGATTCTCAGATTAATCTAGCCTCACGCCAAGTGCTCTGACTAGCAAGGACATTAGAATTTATTTTCTCTGTTGACAAATAGCCAAAGCAATGTTCCTGTCCTGGTGTAACTGATGGAAATGCCTCTGTGAACACTTGCCTCTCAGTATTTCCACTGAAGAGTCCATGGGATTCCTGCCCAGCCTAAGAAACAGAATGATAGAAGGAAACAAAATTGGGTTTTAGGTTTATCTCCTTGCAGTCATTTCAGAGACTTTTTAATAGCACACATGCTGAGAACAAGGAAACTACTCACTCTGCAGCATTCCTACTCCTAATGAAACTAAGGAGAAACCTTTATGACGTTCATGATCTCACTCCAAATCCCAAGTCTTAAATCACTGTATGTCATCAGGCCTTCACTCATGAAAACTTAAAAAAAAAAAAAAAAAGAACAACAACAACAAAAAACCTGTAGAGTTCTTTTTTTTTTTTTTTTTTTTCATGGCAGCAAGCCTAGACATTTTTGTTTCAAATCCACCATAAATATTTGACTCTCGAGTCACCCACATCTATGATTCATTTTGTTAGTAGGCTGGTAGGCACACTTTAGCGGAGGGCTTGCCACGTTCCTGTTATGTGGAAACAGGGGCACATTGGAAACTTTCTTTTTTGACCATCTACTATTCTATCTTATCAAACCATAAATGCAGGCGAAGACTGAGAGGCAGATTGCTCCTGCCCCACAGAAGGAGTGAGAGCAGGAAACTAAGTGATTGATCAGTAAATGCAGTCCTTGTTAAAGATTGAAAACTCTGGCAACACCTGCCACCTTGCAGTGTACAACTTGTAGCTGACACTGTGAGCACTGAAGTCAGGTGGAGATGGGCTGCTTAATTTGAGAGGAATTCAGTTACTCCCCAGCATGCATGAAAAAGTGCACAAGGAGAAAGGAAAAAGTGGGTGAGTTCAGAGACATTAATATCAGGCAGTAATAGCATTTGCCTTTTTCTATTTGCTAGTACTCAGGCTTTGAAGAGATGCACTACAGTCAGGTACAATCGATGTGAAAGAAAGGTGACGGGCCTCCATAGCCAACATGAGACCAAGCACAGCATGCACCTGCCAGTGCTGAAATTGAAGAAAAAGAAGATTCAAAAGAAAGACATGGGGCTTTACCTACAAATCAGCTCTGGAGCAACATCCAGCTCTGAGGAGAACAGCTGAGAGCAGCTGATGAATGTCTTTGCTCTTAACTGCACTTAATTTTGTACTTCAGCATGTCTTAGCATGATCTGAGCTCTTTTCTGAGGCAACGTGAGATCAGAAGTGAGAGTGAGATGCTGAAGAAGGAGTAGTGTACTTTGAGAAGAGGTCAAGCGTTAAGAAAGACAGTGAGTGAAGGAGAAAAAAAATGACGAGTTACCTTCCCTGAGTGTCTGTGAGTGTCATCCTGAATAAAAAGAGAAAGACAAATTCATAGCAAATAAGGAGTTTTGTTCCACAGAGTGCTGCTGACAAGCTTTGAGCCTGGTCCTTCCACAAAAGGTATTTTATATGCCAGCTGTGAAATATCACAAACACTTGTCAAATGTTTAACAATCCAGCCCCGCTATGTTTATCCCTTTCAAACAATGCCTTGTTCAGGTCCTGGTTCCGAGAAGCAATTGTGTGGAGAATGCAGAAGGGAGGAACAGCAACTTGCCATAAAAAAGGGAAACATCTTTATAGAAGTTTCAAAATTTCTGTGGATTCTATTCATTCCCTGATATACAAATGTTAGCCTCTGGCAGGTGGAATCAATATCACAGAGTGCTCCCTAAGCATTGCTTAAATGAGGAAATGCCTCATTTTCCAAGCTCAGTAGTGGCAGCAAAGTGCTGGAGAAGTTAACTGATGATTGGATAAATTAGTAGGATAAAGTATTTGCAGTTACTTCTTTGCATTCTGCTCCTAGAAAATGGTCATATTGATCAGGATAGGAGATCATATGCTGCAGAACTTACCAAACTCCATGCCACAGCTTGTCTCTACAAAGAAATACTTGGAAGTTTGCTTTTCTGTGTGGCCAGTTATTTATTTATTTATTTATTTATTTATTTATTATGTACAGATATTTTGATCTCAGATTTGCTTTCACCAGACACTGAATTGCTGGAGAGTCCCTCATTACCTCCAGTTCTGAAGTCTTCATTCAGAAGTTTACAGGTTATACTGTAGCTCCTGAGAGAAACCCCACATTATTTTCATCTGGTTTGTTTTGATATGCCTACAGGGAAAAGAATATATGTCTCACCTTTTCCTCCATCACATGGTTCCATTTTAGGTCATGTTCCGGGAGATGCAAATCTACATATCTGAACAAAGTTTTAGATGACTTAAATCTCTTTGAACATTTTTCACATGCACTTCAGACATTAGCTGTCTTTCATGGAGCTTTGACAAAGCCTTATTTCTGAGTAACATATTCAAAGACATTTGTAGGGAGAACTGTATTCGAAAGAAAAACTCATCAATGAGCTGCTGTGAGTTAATCCCAGCAGTAAACCAAGCCCCACTCAGCAGCTCACTGGGATGAGGGGGAGAAATGGAAGGATAAAAGTGAGAAAACTCATGCACTGAGATAAGGACAACTTAATAGATAGAAGAAAATACAAAACAAAACAAAAGAAGTGATGCAAAAGTAGTCACTTACCACCAGCTGACCAATGCCCAGCCAGTCTCTAAGCAAGGGCAACCTGTGCCAACCTCTGGCAAATCGCCCCCCAGCTTTACTGTTGAGCATGACATTATGTTGTATGGAATATCCCTTTGGACAGCTTGGGTCAACTGTCCTGGCTGTGCTTCCTCTCAACCTCCATTCCTAATCTACTTGCCAAAGGTGGTAACAGAGTGTGAAATAGGTTTTTATGCTGTTCTTCTGGAGCAAAAGCTGGAGGATTCTTCCCTGTGGGGCTCTGAATCAGATGGTTGGAAAAAATTTCATACCCTGGGAAAAAGAAAAGGCATAACTCAGGGAAGCCCTGCAAAAACCCTTTCCCAACATGGAAAGTTACAAGATTTGTTTCAGCAACAATACTGCTCCAGCATCTGATCAACCAGCCTTGAGAGACAGAGGGAGCTGCAGAGAAAAAGGGAAAGGGAGAGATCCTGGCAGCATGAAGCCACGGCAAATATTATCTCCATAGTAAGCCAGAAAGATCCCCTTCACTAGTGATGGTGAAGAACAAATCAATAAATTGGAGTACCTGCACTGGCCTTGCC
>JAOWBP010001760.1:51036550-51047235 GCA_028571105.1 Tragopan temminckii | reverse complement strand
ATGTTAGATTAGTATCAGTGGAACAACTACTACTGTCAGCAGTCAATTTTTCTCACATTCAGGCTATCTTAATTAAAGTTACCTGTAGATGAATACAGTATATGAGAACTTTACCTGTGGACATAATTAAAAAAATATTACAGTTCAACTCCTTAAAAAACAAAACAAACAAAAAAACAACAGGCGAAACCAGAAGAAACTGGAAAAAAGCTAGAACATTCACATTTGTCTGATAAATCAGAAAAACATGCTGGAAACTTAATTTCCATTAACTAATGCCTTATTAGAACAAAATGTTGATGGTGTTATCTGAGATCTATGTAATATACAAGAAGCCTAAAGAAATTTCAAGTGAAAATAAGGTTCAGATAATCCTTTCATTTTTATTTCTTTCTCTGCTCTGAGCAGATAAAGCAGACTTTCTGTTTAAAATTAATATTTGAAAATCTGATCACAATTATCTTAAATGTGTTATTTATTATTATTTGAAGTTTTCTGTGGATATTGTCTCTGGAAATGCTCTTTTCAGATCTGGAAGGAAGCTTTGTGTTCCAGTTCCCTGCAGCCCTTCTTGGGAAGTATGATCCTGTACATGTCTGAGCAAGCCAGATGGTATTCATCCATTCCAGTTATTCCAGCTACTTTGTGCCACCCTTCATGAGCTGCAAAGGCTGTGAGAAAGAATACAAAGAACCACGGATATGCAAGGCACAGGAATGAGTTGGTAGTGGTTTTTTCTCTTTATGCACAGACTTATCTAGGAGTGCTCTTTACTTCTCTATGGACATCTGCCAGAACTCAGCCTTGATTTAGGGGTTTTCAGCAAACAAAATCAAACTAGTCCAAATGATTGTGTAGGAACAACTGCATTGCCATATCTTTCATGTCTGTGGAAGGAGAAAGGTCATATGAAACTAACTTCTGATTCATCTGACTGCCAGGATCTCTTGAAGCCTCGCCCTTTTGCTCACACAGTTCTGGTTAGTGATTCATTACAGTTAGCACTAATAATGCTCAGAAACACATTTTGGGAATGCTGACAACTTTCATCTGGAACGGTGGTTTGTGAACAGTCTCCATCCCATTCCCTACACCAGAAATGATGCAAACAGGGTAGGACCAGGCAGTGTCACATGCTGGAAACAGAATGTGCATTGCAAATGACATCCATGGTTGAGTGAGGAAGTTTTCTGCCTCAGCTTGCAGACCCTCAGGAGCTTCCTGTTTTGTTCCATGAAAATCAGCTAGCTGTGACAAATCTTTTTTCTTTGTGTTAGTTTTGGAGAGCTCAGATCAAAAGCAATTAAAAAATAATTTAAAAACCTAACTTTTCCTGTCATCCAAAAAGTTGTGTGTTAGTCAGCTTTTGTCCTTGATATTGAAGATCCAGGTGTTAGGTGTAGTACTGAAAGAACCACATTGTGGTATTTTCAGTGTTGTCTATGGGCAGGAATAAATACAGGAATGTCTACAAATCTAGCAGATGTTCCCAAATATACTTATTCAATACCTAAAGGTATTTAAGGAACTAATTTTGATTAATTTTAGAAGAGTTGGGAACCTAAGAACTTTCCAGGTGGAAAATTCATAGAATTTAATGTAGAAGCTCTTTCAGTCTTTCCCATCAATGCACTCCTCTGACAGTACTCTTGACCTATTCCTTCCCTTGTACAGGAGAGGAAAATGTTCCCTAATTCTTTCTCCAGGAAGACTCCATTCAATACTGTTGCAATCCACCTATTCAGCATGCATGAAGATGAAAGACCTTTGAGTCGTTCGGTGTGAAATGATAGAAGTGAGAAGCCTCTAAGCCTCTGTAGCTTTGTACCCGTACGTTGGTCAGAAGTAATGCACAATAACCCACATATTTCTTAGTAAATATTCACTGTTCACATACCCAAAGTTACTTTTTTTCCATTAAATAATAATTGCATATTTTTCACTTTGCTAAGAAACTTTAAACTCTCCTCTGTTCTTACAAGAACTACAGGTATGTGTTTCTCCCAGTATTGAAACTTTCAGGATAGCTCAAACTGCACTAACAGCACAGTAACTTACAAAAGATAAATTGTTATGTCTTTGCAGAAACAAAGACAAAACAGCAGAGCATCTGTTTCATACATAAAGGAATCATAAACTAGGTCAGGGCTACCAAATGATGATGACACATGAGACAGCATCTTCAAAATGAATTTTGGAACCATAAATAAGAACCTGCATTAAGCGATTTCAGAGCAACTTTTTTTTAAAGATACCTGAGACTACTTGCTTTTAAAAAAAAAATCATGTTCAACAGTTCAGAAATCAAGTATGTTTTGAGCTATCCAGATCCTTTAACTCCCAAAGCCGCTTCTATGCTTAAAATGAAGGATCTGCTTTTCAGAGAAAGAAACACAAACAGCTCTCATTAATTCAAAATTCAGAAGATAAAAGTAGATGTAGGTTTTAACCAAAGCAGTTATGTTTGAAAATGTTGATGTTATTGTAAACTACGTGAATTATTAAAACATGGATCAAAAGAAGGAGAAAACGTGGGTTTGATCCCGTACATAAATCTCCCACCAACTTCAGAGATGCATTTGGTTACTTAATTGCACATGATTGGCTCTTCAGGTTTGTTTTTCAGAATTTAAGGCAGAGGGGAGTTGGATTGTACCTATTTGCCTATGAGATGCAAATAGGTACAAACTGATTTTTAAAAATTTAAAACAAGAGAAGTTAGGCATCTAATGTCCTTTGTGTTCATAACTGCATAGAAAATCTCACTAGGCTTTGTGTTAAATCTTTAGATGCCAAAGTAAATTCGAAACTGTGATCACTGAATTCTGTTCTGTTTCCATAGCAGTCATTTGGGCATTGTTGTTTACTTCCTTGGAGACAACATCAGACACTAATGTACAATCAAAATCAATGACAAAACCTTCATCAACTTCCAAGAAAAACAGATCAAGTCTATAGTGAGGTAATGTGTTTATGTTGTTTTTTTATTTCTGTAATTACGCTTTTAAAAGCAAAAACAGCCTTCTAGGACCTGTGTGGCCCATTTTTCTATCTTTCTACTACATCTTTAACCTGCAGTTTAATTAAGTTCATCTTAGTTTTGAAGGGGAGTAATAGCTGGGTAATGACTAAAAGAGATGCAGCCATAAATGGCATGTAAGAAAAACTTGATCTCAAAAGAAAAGAATTCTATTGCAAGAAATAAAACTAGAATTATCTTGAATTTGGGATTGGGAGCAGGGATTGGTGGTTTTTTTTGTCCCTGACAGAATAGGAAGAACTATACTTATGAAACTTCCTGATGAAATCTACTGAGGACACCAATTTAGGAAACACTAGGGAAACAAACAGGAAGAACTTGTGGACTTGACATTACAACAGAGTTTGGCAGAGCAAGTTTTGAGAGTCCTCATCGAGTAGCTGTCCCATAATTGAGGAGCTCATCAACTTGAAACAAGATGAAAAGATCTGGGTCTACAGGTTGATGGCAGGATGACAATGGACTTGCAGAGTGATGCCCCCATAAAAAAAGAAATGGGATATAAAGGCATGCAAGGGCATTCTCATGCACAATTCTTTTGTAAACTTCTGGTGTGGCATGAAGTAGTGTTCAATTCTGTGTTCAAGGAAAATGAGCTTGAACAAGAACCAGCACAGTGAAGGGATGATTTAAAGAGTTTTGCATTGTTTGGTTAAGTAAATCTAAGGTCTAGACATTTCTTAACACCACTGGGAAAAAACTAGCCATTTAGTCAATTTAGTATGGAGATTAGAAAATTTCTTATCCTTGCAGGACTGTTTTTGGAACAACTTGTTTTAAGATTAGTTGTCGTGAGTTTGTGCAAGAATTGCATGACAGAGCCACACGCAATAACAAGGGATGGATGTCATTGATACAGAATGTTCCAGTCCTCAGAATTTTTGCTGCTTGGTATTAAAAGCATGATTACAAAAACTGCTGAGGAAGACAAACAAAAAAAAAAAAAAAAAAAAAGGAAAGAAAAAACCCAAACCACTGAGCTACCTACCACTATCTTCTAACAATAGCTATTTTTATTACTCAAAATAGGAACATTTCATTCAGATTGCATGTAAGAATTCATAGGAATAGTAATTTGATAAGTTCAAGAGAAAATATAGAGTAGCATAAATTTTGATAATTATTTAGGTTTCAACACAGCACCACCTATTGGAATAAAAATAGTAGTAAAGCACTGGAAATGGTACAAACATAGCTGGGCTAAACTATGATTAATTTATATATCTGAAGCTAGGAGGGCTCTGTAACCAACTCTGCTTCACATGCTTTCCCTGTAAAAATAAATTTAATGGCAAATATACTATTAATTTTGTAGTTTATTAGAAAGGAAGGTTTTACCACCGCCCACCTGAGGTAAAGATTTGCTCTGAACCATTAGACTTGGCACTAAGTGAAGATATCTACAAAGGAGATAAGAATGTATTTCCTAGTAAAGAAAGCATTGTGCATGAGATTTTAAATGAGCTGCACATAGATACAGATAAGTGATATAAGTAGATGCCTGGTCTATCATTAGAGAACATATCAACCACTTTAAAATACACTCTGTTCAGATTAATCACTGCTTTGCTCTCATTTTAGATGAGACATGCAGGTGGAAAACTGGAATGGCACAGGCCTTTCTTCTTATTAATGAGGAGATTAAAACATGCCACTGTTCAAAGTTTCAGGTGAGGAGAGAGCGCAGGCACTTATCAAGAGAGCAAGGTGGAACATGCACTGCTCAGAGCCACATCCTCAGGGCTTTATCTCATCCTAGTCCCTCTCCTTCTCAACTCAGGAGAAAAAGTAAGCTTTGTTTTCCCTTCCAGGAATTATTTCTGCTCACAGATTTAGAAAGCAAAGTACAGAGAAGGTGGTTTCTGCTGCTTTGTGAGACCATTACATTAGCAAGGTTTGAAATACCATTGCCTTCTTCCCTATTCCCATGAAGCAAGCAGATGCAAAAACAAAGAGCTGTGCTGCAAGCTTCACAGAGATAGGATGAGGGGCCAGTCTCTATCTCTCTGAAATGTTAGGGTGAAGAAGGGTAGTGTAAAACATGGATCAGGCTGCTGGTTTGTCTTCATCTGGCTTGGATGCTCAGCAGGTTGTCTGCCCTGTGAGGGACAGCTCAAAGCAGCCAGAGGTCAGAGACTACATGCTAGGAAAGGGGTAGCTGAGGATTGGTGGTGAACTCTTTCCCAAGTAGAAGGGTGCTGCAGATATATGGAAGAGGCTTGGTGACAGCCCTCTCCTTCAGCTTGTTAATTACTTTAATTAAAGTATGTGGGGAGACATAGAATACTCTAGCAGAAGATACGCGTAAAAACTTCCAGGCACCGCTTTACCATTTAACAACCACATCCATGTCAGGTAAGGCTGCCCTTCTTCTGAAATTCATGAACATGAAGGCAAAAGTATTGAAGAATAGAAGCAGCACTAGATTTCAGTACTATCACTTTACTACAGACAGTGGGCATAAAAATACAGTCCACATTAGTTAGGCAATACTGGTGCACAATTAACAACCCTCATTTGCACAGATATTTGTTTAATGTTTGACATTTGAAAATCTTGCATTATATTTACAAGAGTCAAAAAGCCACAATGCTTTATACTCTGTAAATGTTTTGTTCTTGTTTAGTTGTCTGAAATCTTGAATTGCCCTGTGTCCTCACCCACAGACAAGTTTACGTAACTAGGAGATTTCTAGGATGTGATTTTTCTTTAAAGATGCAGGAGCTAAGTACAAAGCTAATAACAACGTTTAGGGCTTGAGAGCATGAAGTTCGAGTGGGTGGTATTTTAGATATCCTAGTCACCAGCTTCACAAAATTTCTCACAGGACATGAGCTGAAAAGAGGAACCTGAAGATACTTTTAAAAGGTGATATTTAATTGGTGGAGCTGTCCTCTTTTAATAATCCTTCAAAAGCTTCTTCATGTCCATAAACCTAGGTTTCTATCTCTCTTCTGCACTCTGCAGACAGCAGTAAGTTTCCAAATGACCACCAAAGAACTTTCAAGGAAAGTATTTGTCTAACTATGATTTGTCCGTGGTCTATAAGCACGGTAGTGGATATTTATAGTGGATAAATATTTGTTCACTCGACTTTCCCTTTATAAGCAAATAAAAGAAAGAGTGAAGATGCGAAATACATTTTCATGTCCAAATATTATGCACAATCACCATTTTTACTGTATTTTCATTGGTTAGACTTGTTTTTCATAATTTCACTGCATCTCCATAGATTTCCATGGTATGCATGTTTCAAGATTAATACCTTGTCTGTGTCAGTGCATTTCCACTAACAGACTAAAAATTAACATTCTCCCCCAGTTTTTGATTCCTTATATAACTTTTCCATAATTTTTGAAATATATACTACCCAGAAATCATTACTTTGCCATTTGCTATAGTAAAATAACTAGACTGAAAGTATGCCTGTCTTCATTTGTATGGATGGTGATTTCAGCAGATGTAGATGGTGTTTCAGACCACTCTTCTGGAAGGAGAAATACTTCATCCTACAATATGTATGTCAAATGTAACAGGAGCCCTACATCTCTGTATAGACTCTACAGTAGTTGCTTTACACTGATCTCACAAAATCTTGAATAAATTTTAAAAAAATCATATCTAAGGATTCCTGAAATTATTTTGTTGCAACATTACAGTACTACTGCTGTTAATCATGGATCAGTTAAATAAAGGAAACAGCTGCATACTTGCAGCTTAGCATCTGAGGACTCGAACTCCTTCATCCTCCTGCTCCTTCATCATCCTGCTCTGAAGAATCACTACATCTTCTGATGTACTATTAAACTAAGTAATAGTCCTTGGGTCATTACAACCAGAAGTACTTTTCAATTTATTTCTTTTTCCCTACTGGGTGAAAAAAAATTACACATTTTTGACACCTGATTTCTGCAGCTTCCTCTAGTGACATCAGCAGTGAGATCCTTACTGCGAGATATTTTTCTGTGCTATTGAGTCATAACACTGGCACCAATGAAAGTATTTTCCAGCACCATGAGAAAGCACTGTACTATTAGCTGTGTTAACTTTATTTCTGAGCTTCCAATAGTTCTTTACTGAATTGCATTTATTTGTGATCTTACTGTATTTACAGGGAAACGTGTATGCATTGTTGAAATGGCTGCCCAGAAGCAAGATGGAATCTCCATCCTTGGAGGGCCTTCAACACAGCTGGCGAAGGTGCTGAGGTGCTGAGGTGCTCAGCTCCAAAGCCGGCCCAGCTCTGAGTGAAAAATAGCACCAGATGCCCTCCAGACAGCTCCTGCAGACAGAACAGATTATTCTGATTCTGTTGTTCACTGTCATGGTAGCAAACTTATACAGGAGCTTCCTTTTTCTGCCATATATTTAATATTTTTCTCATTACAGAATTACCAGAACCTGGTGTAATGAGATTTCAATGTTTTTTAGTATTTTTAATAGGAACAGGAAATAGAGAGGGTCATTTATTAAGAAGCATGCAATATTATTTCTAATTAACTTTATACACTATTTACCTGTTAATTTATTTTATGTGTTTTAAAATACAAACAAAATATTAATTATAATAATAAAACACCAGACTAAGCTATTAATACCTTTCCTCAAATTTTAGAGAATAGATACCAGTTTTCATTAAACTTTTCTATATGTTGGATAAATTAATTATCGTCATTTCTTATCTTTTACTATGGAGAGTAGTTGCCACAGTTCATTTCTAGGCCAAATGTCTTTTAGCTGGAATACTGTTTGATAGAGTCTAGGGTCTAGATGCCAGCATGATGATGATGGGATACAGGGTGGAAAGAGAACAGCCACCCACACTCATGTGGACAGTGGAGCTAATCAGACAGTCAGGGAGGGAGAGCCTTTTATCCTGGTAAGTTTTCACATGAAATTTTGCCTCAAAGGACTCTCATGAAGATTAATTTTTTACTGCCCTCATTGTTGCCAAATTAACTGTTGATAATTACAATACTATTGTAATAATGCTTACAGCAAGGCTTTCTAATTCAGGGAAATTGGAAAAGGATGCTCAGCACTACCTGTAATTGCAGGATCATTTCTTATTTGCTAGCTGCATTTTAATGTCTTCCTTATGCAAAACTCCACCTGTCTTGCAGACAGGGAGGCGTTTGTGTTTTGCTTTGGGGTGGGTTGTTTTTGGTTGTTGTTTTCGTAAGAACTCAGTGTTAATAAAATTCACCCTGCAGGTCAGGAAGTCCTCATGCAGGCAGATGGAATTTAAAGATTATCCAGAAACACCATCCAAAACTGTCTGTGTCTGGCAGTGATGTTGATAATGGTGGGAGAAGAAGATCCTGTTTATATTTTCCTTGCTGCAAGGGCATAAATTATGGGATGCATATGAACCAAACTTCAATCTTAGTGCATCTCTAGCAGGAGGTCTGTGTTTATAAATGCATAAACCATCTGTTTAGTGTTTGCAAATTAAACACCTGCTTTTCTGATAGTACAAATTAATATCTAGTTCCAGAAAAGCTTGTGAGGTCCAACAAAACGACACAGGCTGTTGCTTGATTCTTTGCAAGAAATGCAAAATATAACATAATTAAAGAAAATGCCTACAAATGCAGACTGAGTTATTCTGTTCAGTTTAATTCCCATGTTCAAGTAATTAAATGCATGTTTGAAACACAGAATTTGCAATCAGCGCAATTTTTGTGTGTGTTTTTTATCAGTTTGTGTGATGTATGTATCTTCATGGAGAAATAAATCAAATAACTGTACATAAAGGAAAATCAGTTTTTGAAGTAAGTAAATACATAATGCACTGAGGATGTGTCATGTGAACCTCAAGCTGATGCATCTGCTTTTTCATTTAGAGGATATATCTCCAAGTCACTGTTTATGTTAGAAGATTCTTTCCAGCACTAGGATGGCTACTAGCTTTCCATAAAAGACGCTGTTTGGCTTGGAAAGGTGGTTTGGCCTCACTGCTGCCAGAGATACTCAGAAAGCCAAGAAGACTGTTTCGCCAAACTTTGAAGGAAAATGGTTAAAGTAGTTTGTGAGTATCCTCACTTAGGATAGCTGGACATTTTACAAAATCTCACAAAGCATCTATCTGCATCATTAACTGCGTAAATACCTTCTCCAGACTGGCCTTAAATCAACAAATAGGCTGCATTGCAAGAAGTTTTTAATCCTTTTCCGTAGAGTGAAACCAGCCATGTAAAATCTGGCATATTCCTAAATTTCTTCCATTGGATTCCTTGTGCAACTGTAAGTCTGGTTTTAACAGGTGTTGTTAAAGCTTGTGCTATTTTATGAGGAACATTTTGGTCAGTTCCACTGAAAATTCATGACTCACCAAGATTCTGTCAATCTATTACTATATTTTGCTGTGTGATGGAGTGGAAACTAATATCTTTATCAGTGTGTGCACTATGCAAACATTACAAAACAAAATGAAAAAGTTCATTTGATTTGAGAATCCAAAGTCAAAATTTCTTAGCTTATTATTACTTTATTCCAGGCAATGCAACAAAAATGTGTCATCATCCCAGCTGCACTTGGACTTTAGTAATAAATGTCCGCAACTGTCTGATGGTGCATGCGAGGAGTTTGACTTTGTTCCTGATGAAATCAATAGCAGTTTTGCTACTGACTACAACAAAATGCCTTATCCTTGCATGAACTTAATGAATATGTCATCTGCATGAATAGCATATACCATGTTTTGTTGTGATTATTTTGTTTGCTGATATTTGATTATAGGTCACTTAAAAATTATGTGTTTGACATTGGATACATTTTCTTCCCTAATTTTTGTGCAGACAAAGTAATGGAAGTAGTATAGATGTTGGCACATTAGGGACAACTAAGCATTCATCTGCCTAAGAAGACTCCTCAGCTGGGGCAAGGGAGAAAATAGCTAATTCCTATGTCTTGCAAATATGACATTCAAAACAAAATGGTCCACAGCCAAATACAGGAGATTACACTACCTTTTTTTCTTCTAAATGGCCATGAGAAGCATTGCCAGTTAGTAAGAGAACAGTTCTTCAAGGTCCCTACATCTCATAGTCAACAGCAACAGAAAATACTGAGTGATGAAGTTCTCTGTCTTTGGCTGAGTTTTTGGCTCAGTGTCATCAACATCAATGGAGACCACAGTATTAACACCAAATGCCTCTTTGGTGCATCTCTCTGACTTCTGAGGGAATGTCCCCTAGTTTTCTTCGCAACAGTGAATGAAAATCTGATCCTTTCGTGATGAGCTAGGGGAAAACTTGTCTGTCTCTGACACAAAGAGGAAATAGAGAGAAGGCATTCGAGGACTGGAACCACTTAGATGTTTTAACCTGTGTTGAAGCAAATAAAGCTGAAGCAGAGGGAGTGCCAGGAACTCACGTTATTTCAGTGCAGACCTTGGAAATGTAAATTGCATCCCCTCTGTGGTCTGCTCCTCATTAGTGCCTGCTTCCACTCACCACCCATCAGACCCTGATTGTTCTCCTTCTGCCCATTGCAGCTTCCTCTTGCCACTCCAGCAGTGTTCTCTACCCACTATTACAGCACCTTCCAACTATGCTTAGCACTAGTAAGTGCTGTGATGGTGATGATGGCTCTGAGAAACTGGAGGAGGGTGTTCAAAGCAAGAAGATGATGAAAAGCAGTC
>JAOWBP010001760.1:51020713-51036305 GCA_028571105.1 Tragopan temminckii | reverse complement strand
AGTAGCAGTGCAGAAACAGCCAAAGGCTCATCTGCCTCCTCTTGTGTTCTCCTCTGGTGCATTATGCTGCTGACAGGGCTCCCGCAACACTGGTCTGTGCCCCAGTACTTTGAGGCAAACCTGGGCACTGGAGGGGTCGGCACATTCACTGTGGAGGAACAGTCTTAAATCTATTCTTACTCATTTGTCCATATAAGAAAGCTTTTTCACTCTCCAGAAAATGTGTTTCCTGCTTAAGTAAGTACAAACACATGGGATAGCCATACTGAGTTAGCCACCACAATTTGGGGAACTAAATTTTTCAAGAGAAAAATGATGGCTCCTAGAGCACCTGTCCACCTGGCTGACACGCCACGGAGGACCTGCGCAGTCCCCGAACAATAGCCTCTATCCAGGTTTTCAGGATGGGGAGACATGCTCTGGCCGGTTCACAAGCTGTCAACAATCAGTACAGCTTTCAGTATTTAGTAGAAATCTGAAAAAAAAAAAAATCCTTTTTTTTTTTTTTTTTTTTTTTTTTTTTTTTTAAGTGTTAATGGGTGCAAACTCAATCTTCTTTGACCGCATTTGCCTATGGAACATAACCAGCTCCTTGGCTGCTATTTTCCTCTGCCATTACAGAAGCTTCCTCATACTCACGAACATGTGTTTCTAATCAGAAAATGTTCTAAGAAAGACCACCTGCTTACAAAGGATACTTTTTTTCCAATCCCACTGGGGGTCTTACAGACAGGTTTTAGCATACAGAAAAAAATGAGCAAGCAAAAAGCTGAAAGGACAGCTTTCTTTTAATGAAAGGCTACAGTGTTATCCAAGATGTTTGTAACAAAGCTAGGAGAGAAGATACTTGTTAATTATTATTCCTGTTGAAGATACGGTGAATAAATAACTTCATGGGAGAAAGCAGTAATAAGAAACTTGTCCTTTGCTTCAGTGCTTTAGTTTACTTTGGCTTGTCTAACCAGTTTTTAAGGGAAAAAAATGTCTGAATGTACTTAAACAGGAAAATAAAAGCTCCTTACGCATCCCGATTCTTAAATTAGGGCTTTCTGATCCATCACTAAGCAGTGGTCAGTTAAAAATATATACGTATGTATCAGTGCTGTTGTTTCTAGAACTCTTTAAACATAAACCACAAAGACTGTTAGACGAGGAAGGTAGTTATCTTTGCAGATTATTACATAAAGATCAAGTCAGACAGATGTTAAAAGCCTCTGAAGTAGGGAACTCAAAGAAGAGTAGGAGTCACAATTTGAGGCTTGATCCAAAATGGACTTGGTATACAGTTTTCTTTTGACTTGAGTAGACAGCAGGTCAGCCTGAGCTGTATTAGAGCTTCATTTTCACACATTCATGCGTTTACATATAACGCAAATAGCCTGGGAGCTATGGGGAATTTACTTACCTGGACCAATGGACCAAAATGGACCAAAAAGCTGGAGCGTTTTTTGATCCAGCAATCCCCATAAGTTTAACATGGATAAATGTTTACATAATTAAATAAGCCCGACAAGAAAAAATGTCATGATCTGGAGAAAAGAAACCTTGGCAATTCAGTGACTGTCAGAATCAAGGATGCAGTTGTAAGTGCCTATACTAATGTTAATCAGCACCTAAATAGGGAAGCACATGGGAAAACTGTCACTTTTCTTTCCTTGCACTGTATAAGGAATGGCTGTAGGTTATTTTATTCCAACAACAACAGAAATTGAGGGTAATATCCTATCCAAGTCCAAAGGGAATCTAAGGAGCTCATCTTCCAGAAAGAAGAGGCTTGAGCCTGTGCTAGACAGCTGCACACAACACTCAGAAACTGGGCAGCATGCCACATGAGAGGTCAGCAAGAGACCTAGCAGCAAGCCCATGCACTGCTGCTACCAGAGGTCAGCCTAAAAGCTGACGGCTGAGTATCCTCCAGCTGCCACGCACATCCTGTGTGTGTGTCCAGAGGTGGCTGTGGGTCACATGCTGCAGTGTAGGAGGCAGGCAAGCAGAGACATGATGGTATTATTGCCAGCAGTAAGTAGGAAGGGATGCTTGCAGAGCCATGTCTTACTCCCACACATACACAACATGTACACACATACATATATATGACCCAAATATCTTTCTAAGAGCTTTGCTATATAGTAGATACAGAATCAACGGCTTACGAAAACATACGTCTCTGTGTTTATACACAGAACTTCACTGTTTTTGCAGTAATGTTAACTTACATATTTCCTGCCTGTAGGACATCTACTAGCAACTTAAAACCTAAGAATGTGATACAAAAAAGAATCATAGAATGTCCTGCATTGGAAGGGTCCCATGATGATCACAGAATCATAGAATATCCTGGGTTGAAAGGGACCACAAAGATAATCTATTTTCAACCCCCCTGCCACGGGCAGGGTCGCCAACCACTAGACCAGGCTGTCCAGAGCCACATCCAGCCTGGCCTTGAATGCATCACTGTGTCTAGTTCTAAAGAAAGCTGTGCAGAACCACAAAAGCAGCAAGTTCTGGTATTCAGTTGTCTTATTAATGAAGAAAATAAAAACTGAAGAAAAGACATTACATCTTTAAGTCTTTAAAGGTCTAGAACATTTTTATTTACAAAATAGGTCTCTATTCTATACTCCTCTCTTCCCGAAAGCTAAGCACAATTTTTTTTTTCTTCTGAAATACTCTTGTCCCATTACTGGCTTCTGGCCTGTGATTAATGTGATAACAACAGAAAAGTTCCGAAACCAATGACAATCCTATTCCAGTAGGCTGTCTGTGTGTGTCTGCTCAGAAGATGTGAGAAGTTAGAATTTAAGCAGGCTCTTGGGAGATTGTGTGAGGCATGCAGAAACAATCAGGGCCCTCAAGGGTTTGTGACCTAGCACATGCAGAAAAAGGCATGGAAGTGATGTGTGCACACACACATGCTTTCTATTCTCCTGCAAAGGGTACTTAAATATATGCAAAATCTCAAGTGTCTTAGAGGTTTGTTTAGGACCATCAGAGAATTAATACTTGTCCAGCAATGCTTGTCTGGGCAAACCGGATCTCTCAGCTTCAAAAAACAGGGCTAGGAACTTAAGGGTGACTGCCTATTCGTAATAATTCATGCTGGACCTGGATGCTTTATTTTGAACAAGGATGGGGAAAAAAATTCCAACAGGACAAACAAGACAAAAGGGAGAGATGGAAAATGTCTGTATTCAAAATACACTGAGTAACCCAGATAACACCACTCTGAGCACTGAAGTTCATCCAGCCACTTTTTGTTTATGTCAATTTTGTATACTTCTAAATAACAATGTCTTCATTTGATTTAGGATAATAGCTGAAATCTTCTGCTGGAGACTGGAAATGATGGTATAAACAAGACCTTTGAGTCCAGTTCTCTGTTTTTGGCATGTTACTTGCTGCTTTGGTTTTTGCAGTGCTTACTGGAATCACAGTGCCCAAATGCTTCTCCATGCTGCCTGGATTAAGTACAGCTTTTTTTAAGTCTTGCATCTCGTCTTCTGCATTTCAGAAAAATTTCACCCAGATCTTCCAGCTACCCATTTATTGCATCTTTTATCCCATCTTCACAGGCTCCAGCAGATAATCAGCTGCAGTAGGGCAATATGAATCAAAACACAGATATTTAAATGCAGGATTCTAAAAGTTGAGACAGTTTCCTTGAGATAGCCTGTGTCTAATCAATATCCATTTCTGCTTTTCACTGATAACTGTGGTTATATCTCAGTGTGCATTTATGACCACACAGCACGGTCTCCATTCAGTCACTAAATACAGATCCAAGCCTAGGATTTATGCAAAGAATTCTACCAGGATCTTATTTCTCCCTCATTGGATATAGAGATGTTTGATTAAAACTAAATATCCACTCCCAGTATTTCTTCCAGTCTTTTGTTCTTAAATATCAC
Source organism: Tragopan temminckii (assembly GCA_028571105.1). Classification (NCBI taxonomy): domain Eukaryota; kingdom Metazoa; phylum Chordata; class Aves; order Galliformes; family Phasianidae; genus Tragopan; species Tragopan temminckii. The sequence goes on along the minus strand of JAOWBP010001760.1, from coordinate 51,032,397 downwards.
AAATTCATTCCACTTGGAATGTTTTTTATTGATGTTCTCTATCCCAGGAGATAAAATCATCTTCCCTCAGAATGAAGGGCCATCTTCAAGGTCTCTTCAGGAAGTCTTTTTCATTCAGAAAGAATTCATTAGCATCTACTTCAGATATTTGATAAATAACGTATTCCCGTATTGTTGTGGTAGCAGCAGTTGTTGATGGCACTTTCAGTAACTTTTTGAAGTTTTTTGGCCTGCGGAGCTTCATAACACTTGGTTCTCTTTCTCAATACCTGCTTTTCTCTTGTCCTTAGCAAATGATGTAATTGATCTGAAAGTGCTAAGACATCAGAGGAAAAAATGTTGATAAAAGAAATGAAAGCACACAGGCTTATAGATGTTATGTTCTGGAAATCTGAATGCTTTCACAGTTCATTTTGTATCTTCTGAAAGATGAACTTCTCCTTTGCCTGTTCTGCTTCCATTCAGGTCTATATTTGTAGCATATATTTCTCGCATATGTTTTGTTTTACATGAGGCCTCAGCTCTTAAGTGTTTGAAGTGCACTCCTTGAATTACCTCTGCATGAGGTGAGGATGTAATCAGTGCTTGCTAAATCACCTTTCCAGATAATACTGGAACGTGATATTGGTTCATTTGGCATCCTACTGCATCAATATAAATCTCTGTGAATGTCTGAAACATCTTTTTTTCCAGTCAACTTCCAACTAACCTTGTTGGCAAGTCTTCTCTCTGCAGATAGAAAGTATTTATCTAACATGAAGACATTAGTTACTAGCTTCTATATAGCACTTTCAGATATGGATAGTTTTGACTAGGTTAATGATAGAGGAAGTTCATTTAGAATACTACTCTGGAGAAATGATGTTGGCCTATCTAGACTGCCTAATTTAACCTCAGGCTATTCGCAGAGGATGAGACCATTTTGTATTTCTTCGGCCTAAACATAAATGTTGATCTTTTCAAACTCCTTAACCCCGTTCAGAGAAAGCATTATCTTCATCCAGGACTTGAGTGAATGGCAGAACCTAATGTGAAGATCTGCCCCGGTTTCAGTTTTAATTTTCACAAATCCCACAGATTGACATTGGATCCCAGGGCACAAGGAGTACAGAAGAGTCTGGTCTTTTTATTCTTTAAATTTTTATTTATTATTCTATTATATACTTTATTTTTTAATTTTAGTACTTATTTTACTTATCTTTCTTTTATCAACAATATAGTTGTGACCCTGTCATGCACAGTCTTGTGGTGCAAACTATATATATATATATTTGTGTACGTGTGTGTGCTTATACACATAAACACTGAAACATAAATGTGTAAAAGATGATTCTTTGTCTTCACATCTTGGATACCTAATTTTTTAGCTGTGTCACTAACTGGCCAAGTTCCACTTCCTTTCCTTTTGGGCTCACATGTCTTCCCGAAAGTGTCTCTCCTCTTCCCTTTCTCTGTATTTGGGACGTTACTTCTTTGGTTTGAGAAGATGACTGACAGACTACTTCGCATTTCTTGGCTGAATGCCCAAGCCAAAGGCACTTCTGACAGGAAGCCATTTAAAGTGTATATACTCACCTAAACTGAGCTAGCTCTTAAGGAGCAGAAATGTCCTCTGTGAGCTTGCAGCTCTTCCAGATGCTTTCTATTTTGTTTAGTAAGACAGTTTGTTTTAACCTCTGTTCTAAGTGCAAATCTTGCAGTGTTTCTCATGGCTGATTCCATTACTGATGATAATTACTTGTGAATTACTTTAGAATATGTTCATTTCTACCTCCAATCCACTTTGAAAGCTGTCATTATTCATATTAAGCAACTCATCCCCTAGCGTGTCCTTTAGGATATTTCCAATATATAAGCTTTGTTGCATACACACTACAGTTTCTCTTTGCATCCTGATATGATTTTTAATCATTTTTCTAGTAAATTTACATAAGTGGCAAGTGCCCTGCTTTTAAGAACTTCGCTGATCTTCAAAAGGCCTTCTCATCAATTGTGATACTCTGAGAAACTCTCTGAGAGAAATTTTGCTGCTACATAAATCTGAGGGAAGAACTTGCTGCATGTATCTACCATCCCCTTCACAAGAAGTCAGTGACTGCATCTTGATATGAAAGTATGATTTTCACTGTCTGCACTGACTCTCTTAATTTGTCATAAACTGTCCTGATGTTCAACTGTTCCTTGTCAGTAATGTTGTTAACTCTCTACCAGAAAAATTGCAGGCTGGAAATGGCTGCCTAACGTAACTATGGCATGACTGGAATGGGACTGGGGGGGGGAAACCACTACCACTTAATGACAGGGAGTGAGAAATGGATGAAGTGTTATATTCTGGGGTAACCACATGCTGACTGTAAGCTTATTTTTCTTAAATGAACAGCATCTCTTTGAGTTTGCTTGCCTTTTAATTTTGCCACCATATTGTACTTCGCAGAGCTCTTAGACTTGGCATTTTATTTTTAAAATGAAGTTCAGAAATGCTGTAAATGTCATTAAAGAACATCATACTCCAAATTTCCTATCTTCTGCCTGACAAATTCTAAAATGAGGCTCTTAGTGAGGCAGATGACTAGTTTGTAAGAAAAACAAATAAACTTTCACAGTAGTTCTTCATCTTAATTAGTATTAAAATATTTGTCTTTAGATTTTGAATGCTATAAACAGCATGATTTCAAAAATATTATGAATAAAAATGAATAAAAATGGTTTACACGTGAATTCTGCTTCACATTCTTTTTTTTTTTATATATACGAAAGATGTTTTAATGTTTCAAATCCAAAGCAGTTATCTGCAGGAAATTGTAAATAATGAAATATTGACTTACATCCTTCTTTGTCTGTGTCTGAAGATGGCTGACCACTGCTGTATGGAAATTGGAGCAGCGACCAGCTAGCAATACTCTATTGCTTCTTAAGTAACTTTCTCTCTAGGTCAAAGATTTCAAGAGCAGAATAAATGACCTCTACACTTATTTAAACATTTCTCTACTATCACATACTTCCTTTGGATTTGCATGCTACTAGGAAGACTGTGATGTTACATCACTGTTTCTGGACTAATTCTGCTTACAGGCCTGATGCTTATTAACAGCAATTCATGAAGAACATACAGACTCAAAATGGAATAGGCAATCCTTTTAAATCACTTACCTTACTAATCCCATCCTGAGTTCCACAGCGGGACTTTGGTAGAATATGAACATCTAGATTAAGAACTATAAATTTTCACTTTACCTGGTAGGTCTTAGCACTTAAATCTCTCTCCCTCTCTCTCTTTTTTTTTTTTTTTTTTTTTTCATTTGTCTAGCAGGAAGATTCTCAGTCGTCTAAAACATGGTATGTCAGTCAAATATCCACATCCCACTGGAATTTGCCCTGCTTCTCTTGTGCAATGTCATGCCAAATCAGAAGGATGCAGCATAGTAACTGCACCAAATATCGTAAGAAGTAATAGTGCTTCTTTTTAGGAAGGAGAATTCCAACTAGGTTTGTAGGAAGGCAGTTACTCGGTGAAGTGATATAAAGATCCTTAGATAAGCATAAGAGGGACAGACATATTGGTGCACATTTTGTGAAGCTGTGACATAAAACAGAATGAGGGATAATTTTGCTAAATCCTAATTAACGAGGATTTGGAAAGATGGGAGAATTAATTGTGGCGTCAGACAGAGAACAGGGTACAAATTCAAGGGAGAATAAGAAGTGGAAGAAAAATGTCTAGAAGGAGTCAGATTTGACAGTAAAAGCATAGAACCACAGAATAGAGTCATAGAATGGCTTGGGTTGAAAGGGACATTACAGTCATCTAGTTCCAACCTCCTGCCGTGGGCAGGACTGCCAACTACTGCTGGGGCTGCACAGGGCTCCATCCAACCTGACCTTGAATGCCTCCAGGACTGAGGCATCTACAACTTCTCTGGACAACCTGTTCTAGTGCCTCACTACTCTCTGAGTGAATAAAAAATTCCAACTGACATCTAATCTAAATATCTGTTCTTTTAGTTTAAAACCATTCGCCCTTGTCCTATCACTATCAGACTGTATAATAAGACATTTCCTCTCCTATTTATAAGCTCCCTTTAAGTACTGTAAGGCTGCAGTAAGATCTCTCCAGCCCCTTCTCTCTTCCAGGATGAACAGCCCCAGCTACCTCATCCTTTCTTCATAGGAGAGATGCTCCAGTCCTCTGATCATTTCTGTGGCCTCTCCTCTGGACCCGCTACAACAGCTCCACTTTTTCCTTGTGCTGGGGACTCCAGATTCGGACACAGTAGTCCAGATTGGGCCAGATGAGGGCAGATCAGAGGGGGACAATGGCCTCCCTCGCTCTGCTGGATACTGCCATTTTCATGCAGACCAGGTCTTCTGGGCTATAAGAGCACATTGCTGCCTCATGTCCAGATTTCCTCCACCAGGACCCCCACGCCCTTCTCCACAAGCCTGCTCTCAATGAGTTCTCCCACTCTGTAGATGTATCTGGGATTGGCTTGACCCAAGTACAATGCCTTGCACTTGGCGTTGTTGAACCTCATTAGGTTCATATAGACCAGACTTCTCTAGCTTGTCCAGGTCCATTTGGATGTTATGCTTTCTTTTTTGTTTTATCAACTGTGTCACTCAACTTGTGTCATCTGAAATCTTGCTGAGGCTGCTCTCAGTCCCTCTATCCAGATCGTCAACAGAAATGTTGAAGAGCACTTGTCCCAAGACAGACCCCTGGGGGACACTACTCCTTCACCCAGACATAAAGCTGTTGACCACAATCCTCTGGCTACAACCATCCAGCCAGTTCTTTACCTACCAAACAGATCACCCTTCGAATCTATCTATCTCCTATTTAAATATAAGAATGTGGTGTGGAGCTATATCAAAGGTTTTGCAGAAGTCAATGTGGATAACATCAATTGTTCTTCTTTTGTCCACTGATGCTGTCCCTTCACTGTGGACGGCTACCAGATTAGTCTGGTATGATCTGCTTTTAATGAAGCCATGCTGGTTGTCTCAGGTCACCTTCTGATCTTCCACATGTCTTAACATAACTTCCAGGAGGATCTGTTCCACGGTCTTCCCAGGCACAGAGATAGGCTCACTGGCCTATAGTTCCACGGGTCTTCCTTTCTTCCTTTCTTTAAAATGGGAGTAGTATTTCCCTTTTTCTAGTCACCAGGGGCTTCATGTGACAGCCGTGACTTTTTGAATATGACAGTTTACCCATTTTGGTAACTGCATTAGCCAGTACAAGAATACAAGTGTCAAACTGAAGTCTGCATATTCTGTTGTAGCCACTTCCAAGTGATGTATTGCAATACATAATGCTCTAAATGAATCTTGTCCCTTTCCAAGACTGCCTCAAAAAAAAATACATAGTGATTCAACCAGGAATCAGAAACATTAAGAGCATTTAACTGAGTTGTCAAATTATATCCAACAAACTCACATCCTTTCATCATCATTTGCCAAACTGATTAAGCTATTAAATGAAAGCAAAGAATGGGGGGAAGAAAAAAAAAAAAAAAAAAAAAAACATTATCAAATATATTTATAAGTGATTTGAAGATATTTACAGTTTCATCATAGGCAGAAAGAATGATTCATTTCATTAACTATTTAATTACTAATCAAAACAACCATCAACAGAAAGTCTACTGGAAGTGGATGGGCTTTTTCCTATTTCTCTTCTACTGTTGCATAATATTAAAAGGAAATGAAATTCTCTGCATTCAACAAAAGACAAAGACATCACAATTACTTTTCCTCCAGAAATTGTCACATTTCTTATTGATTTGTTTAGAAGACAAAAATCATTCAGGTTTACCATTTGGCATTTAAAAAAATAATTTGAACTTCTATGTAATCTATCACCAAAGTCTGTCAGACAAATTGCCAGGCAGTGCAGGAAGACAGATGTTTCATTTTTGCTTAGCTTTTTTCTTTAATAAATCTTTTATGCTTGTTCTAAAACAATACAGCAGTGTTACAAATGACCACCTTGCAACCTGATACAGAGCAAATGTTCCATAAATAATACAGCAGCCAAATTCCATCTCCTTTCTTGTTGATAAATTTTATATTAATAGATAATGTTTATCATTTTAATTAAACAGGAAAATTGTTATGCAATAATTCTGTAGTTTATTTAAGAGCATCTGGCTTCATTATCCAAGACTGGAAAATTCAACTGCTTTGATTGGATGCATTAGTCACAAGATATGGGTAAGAATGCTTCCACTTGGCAAGAATGCCTCCTTATTTGCTGAAATGTGCTCATTCAGTAAACATTCCTGAGAAAAGCTTCCCAACAAGCAATGGCCACATGAGGCCAACTTTTAAAGTCACACACTAGCATATTTCAGAGATGACTCCAGCAGGATTCCTGTTCATCTTTTCCTTCTCTTTTTCATTGTTACAATGCAGATGGAAAAGAAATTGACAAGTTCCAGGTCCTGCATTTTGGCCACAACAACCCCAGTTAACACTACAGGCTTGGGGAAGTAGTGGGTGAAAGAATGAGTAGAGGAAATGGACCTGGGGGTGCTGGTCAACGCTCAACTGAACATGAGCCAGCAGTGGGCCTGGATGGCAAAGAAGACCAATGACATCCTACCTTGTATCAGAAACAGTGTCACCAGCAGGAGCAAGGAAGTGGTTGTCTCTCTGTACTCAGCACTGGTGAGGCCACACCTCGAGTACTGTGTTCAGTTTTGGGCTTCTCACTGCAAGAAAGACACAGAGGTTCTGAAGCATGTCCAGAGAAGGGCAGTGAAACTGGTGAGGGATCTGGAGCACAAGTCTGATGAAGAGGAGGAGCTGAAGGAACTGGGATTGTTTAGCCTGGAGAAGAGGAGGGGAGGCTCAGGGGAGACTTTATAGCTCTCTACAACTACTTGAAAGGAGGTTGTGGCAAGCTGGGAGTCAGCCTATGCTCCCACATAGTTAGTGATAGGATGAGAGGAAATAGCCTCAAGTTGTGCTGGGGAAGATTTAGGTTGAACATTAGGAAAAATTTCTTCTCTGAAAGAGTGCTCAGGCTCCAGAATGGGCTGCCCAGGGAGGTGGTTGAGTCACCTCCCCAGAGGTATTCAAGAAACGTTTAGATGTTGTCCTAAGGGACATGGTTTAGCAGGGAAATACTGATGGTGGGTAGACAGTTGGACTGGATGATCTTGGATGTCTTTTTCAACCCTGGTGATTCTATGATTCTGTGATTCTATGAAATGGCAAGCACACAGTGAATCACTGGAAGTTTTGTCTTGGCAGAAGAATGAGCGTTCTCTGGACATCAAAGAGACTGTCAGGTCCGGGATTTGTTGTTTTCTTTTTTTTTTTGCCATGAAGAACCAGTAACGTGGTTGAATTCAAGGTAATTAGTTCAATATTGTGATTGTTAAATCCCACATTTTACCAATCATTTGATGATTCTTGTGCTTAGCATATGGTAACTACATGTTTCAAGATTCCCTTACTCAGGCCTCCTATGAAACGGTGGATTTCTAGTCTCTGTCTGCCTCCCTAGGCTTATCTGTATTTATAGGAACACAAACAAGTTTGAGGTGGCTTGACATGCTTTATATTCTCCAGGCCTGTTCATGTATGGACGCTTTTCAGTGGAACTGAATGCAAATCTATTACAGCCTGATTGCCACAGAGCTTGCAGGTACAGCATGGGCTGCTGAGGAAGGGTTCTACAAGGTTTGCATTGCAGATTTGTAGTGAGACCAGGCTTTAGGGTGATCTTTAGGTCATATGTAATTACTAATGTAGACACAGAGAACACAGTGTAAGGAGGACCCAAAACATTGAAACATCTAGCCTGCTTTGGATTTTTTTTTCCCTGCAATCACTGTGGTCTTAAATCTTAATGAAAAAAGTAAGAAAAGATTATAAATAGTGGAGACTAAAGAGACCTGGTTTTGTTTTGTTTTGTTTTGTTTTGTTTTTTAAATTCTGTTAAGAATCAGTCCGTATCTAACAAAGACAAAAATATTGCTGGTGTTTTACACCAGTTTTATCCTTAGGGACTTTCTGTTTATTTTGTTTCTTTGGCTAAACATTTTGAGTAAAAATGAAGATGAAAATCTTGGACGGAACTTTTAAAAACAAGAAATGTACTCCACCCTTATTACAACATTATTTTTGTTTAGCCAAACATTTTCCTTTTGCAAATGTTCTGACATGGGCATTCATTCCGAAAAGACATAGAAGACCTACAGCAGTTACATCTTTTTAGATAAAAAAAAAGGAATTTGGAGAGGTGAAGCATGTGAAAGAATGAGAAAAGGCAAGGGATATAAAATTAATATAGAAAAGTAATATCCTGTCAGTGAATAAATCTAATATCTTACATAAAATTCTCTTGAGTCCATGAAGAAGAATTTAAATTGAGTAAAAAATCATATAGGCTTAATGGCAGCTTTCTTTTGTGAAATGATATTAGGGTGCGATAGATAAGCATACAAAGAAGGAAGAAACCATATGAAGAAAGGAGGAAATAAAGAAGACTAAATAGCCCTAGCAAAGAAGGAGTCATATGGGTAAAAATTAAAATTGTAAAAGTCACAGTAAACTACACCTTAACCTTCCAAGATGCCTAAGACATTAAGTAGAAACTTGCAGCAGTTTGAAGAAGCTATCAAACGTGTGACTTTTCCCTGTGTTTATAGCTAGATTTTATTACTGAATGCTTTGCTATTCATTCAAGGTTAGCAATTTATGCTCCAAGTTTCTTCCTGAGAGAGTGGCCCCTTGGGGCAGTCGGGTTTTCATTGGAAGTGGTCACATACATCACCAGTCCCCAGAAGTCCGTTTAATTACCTTTGCTGACCTATACACCAAAGGCACACACTATCTCCAAAGATTTCCAAGAGGACTTAAATAGGGACCATTACATTTCCTGACAATTTTCACATCTCCCAGCGCAGTTTTCTTCAAAACTTGATTTGTCCTAATCTGAGTACTGAGGCCAAAAACACTGTATGATTTGCATTCATTTTTTTCTCATTATACTGAAAATTACTTATTGAATACAAAGTCCTATAAAAGAAGAAGAGCCCCTTGAATTAGGGCTATTTTCAAAGATAGCCTTGGCTACTATGTGTATCACCATCTGCACGTCAGAGTTCTGTCATGAAACACAGGAAGTGTCAATACCTCCCAGAGCAGCCTGTTAAAAATGAACTTTGAAGTAAGCCCTGATTTGAGTGTCGAGTCTTGCAGCAAATGACATCCAGAAGTTCTTCCCAATCTAAATGTTTCTATGATTCTGTAATCCCATTAATCACAATATTGACACAGCAGTGGAGGTTGGGAAGAGGCAGAGAAATTCTGTTTAACAACAAAGTGCATTGAACCACTTCAAGAACACATGCTCAAAGAGTATAATTTGTACAGAAAGTCTAGAAAGTGCCACTTAAGGATGTTTATAAGTCATATTTCCTTTTCCCAAATATTCTACCGCTTTTTTTTTTTTTTTTTTTTTTTTTTAATTACCATTACCAAATAATTTTGCTTATTAGAAATTTCCATGAATTTTTTTTGGAATTTTTTTGCTTCCTCCCTCCCCCCCCCAAATCAAAAGTAGTTCATATTCCTCATATTCCTCATGCTTCGATATACTTACTGTGAGTTTTCTTTTCTTTACAGATTGATAACCGTAATCAGGTTTATAGAGGAAGTAAGATTGCCATATTTTTTGTTTTGTCCACATTAAGATTTAGCTAATGTATTATAACCAAAGAAGGTATTATACCAGTTGTAAGTGAAGTTACGATGTTGATAAAAACCCAGTTTCACACCAGAAGTATAATATTTGCACTTACTCAAGATTAATGATCTGTGAGCCAGATTGGAAACCATTATTTTAGTTGGTAGATGTCCATGCTATAAAACACTTCCTGTGAGAAGCTCTCACTTCACAAAGGAAGATATTCCTTCATTAAGTAGAATAATCATACCTGAAACCTTAGCAATCTGTTGTGTTCTACACAGTCAGCAGCAGTGCCTATGAAACAGAACACAGAACTTTCTACAGAATGAAAGCAATAGGTGAGAAGGAAAGCGTTATTCACTTTAAATTTCGGTAGGATGAGCATCATCCCAAGTACCAAGTGTGTGCTGAATGGCCTCATGCACAGTAATCAGCATCCAGTTCTCTTAAATCTAAAACAACTATTGCAGCTTTCTGATGTAACAATTTCCACTTGGCAGGTATCTTGGGCTGCAAGACAATCCTTCTGTTTACTAAAATACTTTTCTGCATCACCTGGCTTTTTTAAGCCCATTTCTCGAATTGTATGTTCATTAGGTTTCTAATTGCCTTATTCAATCTTGTCTCTGTGATCTCTCAAGTATATAGTGTGTCTAAATATATGCTAATTTTCTATATTAAGGTGAGTACATTATTCAGAATTCTGGAATTATGGCATTGCACCATTAGCAGTTTACTGATAAACCTTCACACTCCATTATATAGCCTCCATGTCACATTCCTCTAAAATAATGATATTGAGAGACTTTAGCCAACAGGAAAAGCAGCGAAGATGGGATAAGTAAATTCTCTCTTTACATATTCAGTGATGAATATATCTCTTCCAAAACTCAGGTGCAGTTCACCAGCTGCTTTCCCATATCAATCTATCATCAAGAAATAGCAAAACCAAACACACAGTTGATTTCTGGGGTGACCTAAAATGAAAAAGAGAACACATGAAGCCATGCTGCTCTAAAGCAGCACAGGTCAAAATATAGAATCATAAAATCATAGAATCGTTAAAGTTGCAAGAGATCTTTAAAGGTCAGCTAGTCCAACTCCTCTCCAGAGAACAGAGACATGCACAGCTAGGTCAGGTTGCCCAATGCTTTTTCCAGCTCTTCCTTGAAAGTTTCCAGGGATGAGGCCATCAACCACATCTCTAGGCATACTGTTCCAGTGCCTCACCTCCCTTGTTGAAAAAGACTTTTTCCTTATATCAAACCTAAATTTGTTCTCTTTAAGCTTGAAACACTTTCCCCTTGTTTTATCACCACAGACCCTGCTAAGGAGTCTGTCTCTTTCTTTCCTCTAGCTCTTTTTTAGATATCAAAAGGCTGCCATCAGGCCACCTCGTAGCCTTCTCTTCTCCAGGCTGAACAGCACCAGATCTCCCAGCCTCTCCTCATAGGAGGGGTGTTCCATCCCTTGGATCATTTTTGTGGCTCTTCTCTGGACGCAATCCAACAGGTCTGTGTCTCTTCTGTACTGAGGACTCCATGCCTGGATGCAATACTCCAGGTAAGGTCTCACCAGCGGGGCAGGATCACCTCCCTTGACCTGCTGGCCATGCTTCTTCTGATGTAGCCCAGGACATGGTTGGCTTTTTGGGCTGCAAGGGCACATTGCTGGCTCATGTCCAGCTTCCCATCCACCAGTACCCCAAGGTCCTTTTCAGCAGGGCTGTGCTCACCCCTTTCATCTCCCAGCTTGTATTGGTAGTGGGAGTTGCCTCGACCCAAGAGCAAAATCTTACATTTGGATTTGTTGAACCTCATGAGATTCACCTGGGCCCACTGCTCAAGCTTGACTAGGTCTGTCTGGATAGCATCACATCCCTCTGGTGTTTCAACTGCACCCCCCAGCTTGGTGTCATCAGCAAACTTGTGAGGGTGCACTTGACCCCCTGTCAATGTCGTTGATGAAGATATTAGATGAA
>JAOWBP010001760.1:51001693-51020536 GCA_028571105.1 Tragopan temminckii | reverse complement strand
ACAAAGTGTCAAAAGCCTTTCTAAAGTCCAGATAGATGACATCAGCAGCTCTTTCCTTGTCCATTGATGGAGTGGCATCATCATTGGAGGCCACTAGTTTGGTCAAGCAGTATTTGCTTTTGGTAAAGCCGTGCTGGTTCTCTCATATCATCTCCCTGTCTTCCACACGCCTTAGCATAGCTTCCAGGAGGACCTGTGGAAACTTGTGGATGTTCAAATGTTAATAAATAAATGATATTTCCATATATAATTTAATAAATGATATTTCCAAATCCAGATCTCTTCAACCCAAAATCCAGTTCTTCAAATCAGCAGATGGAGATGCACAAATTTTAAATATGAGAATATCAGCCTCTGATGATATGTCTCCTTTCACAATACTGCTGCATGGATATCTGATCATTCTCATCACATTTTTGTATACAGTAAAGGATTTCTTATATCTTCCATCAAAAATATCTTTTCACTTGAACATTCCCTTGGGCTTATTATGTATGCCTCCCTCCCATAGTCAGCTTGATAGTTAAGCTGCAGCTTGGGGCAAATATGAGAATATTCTATTGGTACCTGCATGCATCGCATTCTGTAGATATTTCATTATCTCCTAATGCCTTTGCCACTCCCTTAAATGAAACATCCATTTTCAATGTAATTTTCAATTACATCCATAACTAGGAAATCACACCTTCAGCCTCCTAGTAAATTCTGCATTGTTATAAAAGAAATTTTTGTTAATAAAGAAAGAATATAATTTATTTTTTTAAAATAAGTCAAGTCTTCCCAAAGAATTTGGCAGACCACTGTTGTTCTAATACTTTGGCTCTCTTTGCAAGATTATTATCTTTATAATTTATAATATCATAGGATGTTTGCTAGAACAATAGACCAGATTCCTGAACAGGCGTAAATTGGCACAACTCCACAAACATCAAAGTAGAAATGGCAGTTTACACTAGGCCACCAGTGTTCACAAATTAAATGGATGTTTTGTGGTTTACTACATGTCAGAAAACTTGTAGTGCAACTCAAGCCCTCACAAGTTATGCCATAAAAATATTTGATTTTTAATAGATTTGCAAAAACAAACTTTCTCATCTGAATGCTTACCACAAATGTTTCTTTAATGTCTGAGTTAAAACTCATGTCCTTAATATTTCAGAGAATGAGTGTGTGAAACAGGCTAAAGACTGGACACTGAAGCACAGGCTAGGTTTGTTCCAAACATGTGCACACCAAACTTGCAATGCTTTTTAACACCTTGATCATGAGTGTATTTTTTAAATTATTCAGAGTAAAATTTAACTAAAGTTTCATTTTGAATTAGTGCCCTTTCCACTGATTTTAAAGCATCCCTTTAAGATGTTTATTTTGGATTGCTGAATAAAGATTCTGTCACTTGTTTCCAAGTGCATATGAACATTAATTGGCAGTAACAGTTGTCATGATTTTATGATTTTTGGTTACATTTTAACTTTTCCCAAAGTTGAACTCCTCTTTGACTCAAACGAAATCAACTGCTAATTAAAATAATGTACGTGTACACATATAACACTCAGTATAAGATCAGTAAATCTATACATTTCATTTTAAAAAGACAAGGAAAATGAGGAGCGAGATCTACTAGTAATATTTATACATGAAGTACACCATACTTTTACAGAAAAATGATACCTCAAAAAAAATATATTTCTTCTAGGTATCCAAAATCTCTCAACAAACATCAAAATCCTCAAATCTCTCCCCTGACAACTGTTTGTGATTAGATCCACTGATGTATCATTCAAAGACATTAAACAGCTTTCCTACTCTCAGCCATATTAGGAACAGAACCAGCAACAAAGAATTCATAGCATTTCCAAGAGCAAAGAGAAAAAAAGACAGTAGAGAATGTGATGGGAAAATAAAGAAGAGAAAGTATAAAAATTCTGTTCAAGTTAGCAGAAGATAGAGGAGGATCTGTCCACATAGCAAGCCAGTGCCTCATAACCTAGTGTCACTTGCACCCAGAGGAGTCCCATTTTCTTCCAAGAAGCTCCTGTCCTCGTAATTATCCTCAAAATCCTTATGTTCACTTTGTTTATATTTTCTGCTGCCTGTCTGTATGTGCTAAGATATTATAACTGCCGCTCCTTTCTCACTTTTCTTTCTACACTTGTGACTGATAACTTTTCCAGGTCCTCTGCAGCTGAGTTGGAAGATTCACCTGTTTTTGTTTGTCTTTGCAGAAACAAAATCCTGGCTCATACTTAGATTTCAAGAACAAGACCTGTGCATATCAAAAACCCTACTGGCTCAAATTTTAAAGGTAGAAAACTAGACATGTCTAGTGAAATGCTAGACATGGCAGCCAAAATCAAGAATCTTGGATCACCTTTCTTAACCATTATATTTAGCAGTCCATTTCCATCATAGTTAGATGAAGTGAGATAGGAATACTATTAAGTCCTTATTTTATTCGGCATATTTATTATGATAGAAAGTCGTGGAGAAGTTGCGGTTGTAGCAATTTATCATATGTTGGCTTTCACAAATGTTTCAAAACCTGCCAACTGAAAAGAGACTGCTACTATATCAGGCTATAGTAGGTTCTGTAATATACTAATAAAATGTCTTGCCAAGTGTACACTTTCATTAACCCTGATACAAGCACAGAAAGGAAAATCTGCTTCTGATCCCTTTTCCTGTCTTAAAGAAGTAGAAAATCACACCAATAAATTTACAGGAGAGTAGAAATCATACTCCATTTCTCTAAAATCAGTAGAAATTGAGACAGTGAAATACTTGCAGAAACAGCAGTCTGCTTGGCACCAAAGGTAAGCCTAAAAACTCAAGGAGCCCTCTAGAACAGTCCAACTAAAGAGGTAACAGGTAGTGATGTAGATAAGAGCAGACAGAACAAGCAAAACTCCGGGGCCTGCCACAGCCAAGTGAACAGTATAGATGACATTTTTTGATATGGGTCAGACAGAAATATGTAGTTATTTTTCATTCTTAAGGCAATTGCCCTCTAAATGTGCCAAAGAGTGTCAAAGCTAGTTTTAAAAGAAGTAATATAAAATGTATATAAAAAAGGATTTCTTTATAATTATCAACAAAATCAGTTTACCACTGAACTGGTTATTTTTGCTTATGTGTTTCTTATATTTTACTTTAAAATATATTTACAATGAAAAAAAAAAAGGGGGGGAGGGGGAGGGTATAAGAAAAACTGTTAGTTTTCAGCTCAGTAACAACCAGTTCCTAACAACCTAATGAACAAGAACAACAAAAATCTGGGCTATTATTCACAGCTATTGCAGCTAAAATACCTCTGCCAACTCTGCCAAGAGTATTCAGTCTATGATATATGCATACTGTGTAGGGGTCTCAGAGTACAGGTACTGTTAAAAGATGTATATCTCCTGTTGGAATATTTGAAATCATTTGAATTAATTATATCCAGACAGTCCTTATAATAAATTAGTAACACATTTTAGACACTATTTACACTGTTCCTCCTTCCCTTGGAGGAAACTCATTGTGTTTAACTGAGGAAAACATCTGAGATGCCAAGAATGATGGTGATTTATGGTTTCTCCATAAATGTCAAATAGTCATCTGAAACTTAAATGAAGAAACAATCTAGGAGCATTGTGAACGTATTCTAGAGATATTGTTCAGCTTGGTCCTGATCTTGGAAGCTGTTTCCTGTCAGTGGATTCTTGTTCAGTGCAGACTACTCTTCAGAAATGTGGACTTAATACTGGAATAGCCATATTTCTTTCAGACTGTGTTTTATTTAATCTTAGCTTGCAAATGCATTGGGAAAACATCCTCCACATTTCTATACCATTGATTGTAGTAGAAGGAGCATCAGGTTAGACTGGATCACTTGACCAGGAGCTACTTTAACACAAAATAAAATAATTGGCACTGAAAACACCATTTGGTAGGTTGCTGTTAAATATGTATTGGAGTATTGCCTTCGATCCATGTTTTATTTAATGTTCTTGTTTATAGATTATGTTTTCTATTATGTTTTCATTTATTCACTGCTGACCAAATATGCATTGCAACACTTTCTGTGGGATACCATTCAACAATTTCGTTCAGCAAGGCAACACACCGCAGACAGTGTCCCAAGCCCAGCAGCACCCAGTGTCACCACCTAGCTGCCCACACCCTGCAGCTGCTCATGCACAGGAGCCAGCCTTCATCCTGTGTCCTTCTGGGGAGGTCACAAGCAACACAGAACTTGCCTTGGAAAATCCATAGACTCACAGGCCTCCACATAATGGTGGTTCAGCCGGGCTTTGAGGGACAGTGGATAACTGTGGTGAGACCTACCCCCTGCATGTGTGGCCTGGAGAATAGGTCCTGGTGTGAGGCTGATGCCTGGTTTCTGAAGGCTGGCACAAAGCAGTGCATTCAGTGGGAGTTTGGTGTGGTACTGTGGGGCTGGAACACTGCAGGAAAGCTGTTAGCCATTGCCCGGCACACCAGTGAAGGCACAGCAGGAGTGTCCAACTGGATACTATCGTTCTGGCAAGTCTCACAGAAGCTCACAGGTGGGGATTTATCAAGAGAGATGGGCAGGCAGCAAGGGAAGGAGACACATTCCTGCCCTGATATCCCAGGGATTACATCCTCTCATTACAGAGATTGGGAGATCATAAGGAACATTGTATTGACTGAGACAGATGGTGTCCAGTTTGGCTTATCCCAGGCCACTTTCCATGGACAAAGTAGTACCAGACAGAAATGAGGGTCTTCCAAACCAGTTCTGTCATTGAATGAGAGTTTTGATTTTCATGTCCAAGTAATTCATGTCCAAGGCAAGTGTCCTTTGAGGTTTTCACAGAGGGACTCTGATTTTGTTTTCCTTCCCTGTTTTTGATTTCTACACTTCCTTTTTCTTTCAGAAAGTGCATAAAACTTTTCATTAAATACTTTAAAAACCTCAGGAAAACGTGTTTTTTTCCTATGGAACTCTACTTTTCTAATAATCAAACAGCACTGTCAGGAAAAAGAGTTTCAGTTTTATGAACTGAAATGTTTGAAGGTCTTCTTAAAAAAGTCCCTCAACTTCTTGCTATGGGGCTCTCATTCTTGGCCACCATGTCAATGGGGAACCCCACTGTCCAAGAGATGAGGATAGTAAGGTTGGGAAGATGGAAACTCAGTTTCCACCTTTGGCATTTCCCACATGCTATATTTTGCTTGTTTGCTTTAATTTTTTTTCCTTACTTTCAGCAGTTTTCAGGGAAATCCCTTTTAGATATTTTAATAGACTTCTGGTAATTTAATAGATATTGTATAGTGCTGGCTAAGTATACTAATCAGAATCAATAAAATATGTTGTAGTTAACAGTATCAAGAAGTTCTTGTTCTATTCCTTATGCTTTTCTAAAGAAAATTTAGACCTACTTTAAAAGTTGCTTATCTCTAGGCTATCAAGTTAGAAAAGCTGAGAAATGTACTTTCAGAATGATCACATTATAGGCTCTTTTCTAAACTTGAATCAGATTTAGAAAAACACTAGCCATTCTAATATGCATTTAATCCAAAATATGGTGGTCTAAGGTCCTAAATTGGTCCTGTTTTTCCAGAGCATGTGTGAGAGAAGTGCATGTAAGCATAGCTGGGATTCATAGAAGAGGGAAGACCTGGGACATGAAGCTCTGGCTGGAGAGCTGTTGTTCAAGTTTCTTCTTCCACGCTTTGACTTTTTGAAAATACCCATATTTAAACAAACTGCTAAATTTTCTGGGCTGTCACAAGTGAGAAATCTGCAACTGCCAAGATGCTCTTTATAAATTGGTACAGGTTTTCTGAATATTACATTTTTCTCCATAAAACTATTGTCTCATCTGGGTAGAGTAAGAAAGGGAATAAAATCCATAATGCCTGCTAGTAGACTATCTACCTAAATCCACTGATACTGTCATGAAAAATTTTGGTCTCCAGGGAACCACAGTTTCAGTTTAATTAACTTGCTGCTTCTCCTGACAATTTCCTTCTCTTGAAAGCCTCCAAGCTGTAGTAAAAGGCAACGTGTGTCCTGCAGAAATCTCTTGAATATATATAGTGTTTCCATACTATGTGCTGGCTCATCAGCTGTTGTAAATCCATTAAAACCAAGCGATCTGGTTCACGGCTTACTTCTGAGGAGAATGTGACCCAATGTCTTACACTGTTTTACAAATCAGCACTGTTTCATTTCTGTTAAGTTTTCTGTCACAGGAACAATACCATCAAAACCTCTTACCCCCATTCAAGCAAAAAATTCTGCCACAAAACTGAAAACAAGTCAGTAGTTTAAACAGCTAAAGAACCTGTAATGTTTTCCAGACAGTAAAAGATGTCATTAATTCAGTACATTGAAACTCCCCACGATGTTTAGGATTAAATTAAGCTGATTTTTAATGACATATTATATGTTTTTTTTTGAAGGAGACTTTAGTTTATTCTCTCATTTTCTCTCCACCAGAGTGTCACTTCAGGACAAAGACAAGTTTGTGCAGATGTCCTTTATATCTTCATACTGTTAAATGCTTGGATTCAATTTTTTAAAACACATTCCTGGATTTTTAATGCTTGACAGCAATAGTCTGATCCTGTAAATGCAACTACGAAGTTGCAAAATCCCTGTAAAGTAGTGATACATGATTTCCACTGTTAGGACTGTTCTATTGTTTCAGAATCTTTATTAATATTTGTTAAATATTTCCACTTCTAAGAAATAAATTGCATCAGAGCTATGAATTATATTCTAGCATGTTTCATGTGACAGTGAGATTTACAATTATGTACTTAGTAAACAGTACGATCACTTGGTCTTAATGGGTTGTGTATGATGGAGAGGACGCAAATTTATTTGGGAATTACTCAGTTTGTTTCTTGTCCTCTGTAAACCCATCCTTTTTTTTTTTTTTAATGTTCTGCAGAACTCGAGTAGTATGGGTATCTGGTGGCTTCATTACTGTTAGCATCTGAGCATTCATTATCTCATCAGCTTTCCCATTAGCTGTGCACACTCCTACAAAACATGACAATTCTATCTGTGATGGGCCATTAAAGGTTTGAATGGCTGGTTATGTTCCCAGGCTTGCTGAAATCAATAGAACTTATTCAGCTTAATGGAGATAACAGCATTAAAATCAAAGGCAGATGAGCCAGTACTATTGTTCCCAAACACGTTTTCAGATAGAAGTATCTAATAATTCAAAAACAGGATTGTCGTTATGCCTTTAAGCAGAATATTCTGTAAGTCTATGTAGTATTATTTTGTTTCTTGGAAAAATTTGACTTCTATGATCGTCATTTCCACAAACATTTCAGCTTTCTTCTGTGAAACAAATCTGTTAAAATCACAGCATCATGTACTATTCCAAGCATTGTTTTATATAAACATCATTCAGGCCTTGACAGTACCAAGACTCATCCTTTAAAATCCTGTTTTATTTCAAAGGTGATGTGGCAGAAAGTCTTGCTCTGCAGAGTTCTGGTACTGTACCACAGTAGTCGGCTTTTTTATTAGTGAGTATTCTCTTGACAAGCCTTTCAAACATGAACTTTATCTCTCTGTTTTAACTTCATAACAATTCTTAGTGTTACAGAGAGGATTATACTGATTTAAACTTACTCATGATCTACGGATTTTCATTTCCTGTATATTCAAATAGTTAAGTCTTCCAACTGCTACTTCATAGAAAGTGTAACTTAGAATCATGTTCTGTAGATCCTAATTTGTGTCATTCACATCTTATATTTGTCTCCAGACTATCCTGTCTCATCATACCTTCGGTATCTCATAAGTCAGTAATTTCCATAATTATAGTTCTGTTGATCTTTGTGCGGTCTTATGCTCGAGGTACAATTTTACACATTCATCCTACAGATTGATTATCTGTTTATCGGTGGACAGCCATCTCACTGCCTACTGGTACCTTGCAAAATTATATTTTTTCAAGATAAGTTATTGTAGTATTGCATATGAAAACACATTTTATCAGTTGTTCTTACAAAAAAAAAATATTTATTCAAATATTGCAGCTCCACAGCCATGAATCTCTAGGTAGCTCTGTCAGACTAGCACTGTCCTGGGCCTTATTATGTTATTTAAAAGAATGTTTAAATACACTAAGAGCATGAAATGTTTATAATCACATGCACACGATTTTTACATAATGACCTCGCACAGACTTTCACTGGTTAACATGCAATCCTCTTCAAATCATGAATATTTAATGTTTGGGTTTCTCACTACAAAAAAGACATTGAGGCCCTGGAACATGTCCAGAGAAGGGCAACAAAACTGGTGAGGGATCTGGTGCACAAGTCTTATGAGGAGTGGCTGAGGGAGTGGGATTGTTCAGTCTGGAGAAGAGGAGGCTCAGGGGAG
The DNA here is from genome assembly GCA_028571105.1 of Tragopan temminckii. Taxonomy (NCBI): domain Eukaryota; kingdom Metazoa; phylum Chordata; class Aves; order Galliformes; family Phasianidae; genus Tragopan; species Tragopan temminckii. Next base: position 51,012,153 of record JAOWBP010001760.1, on the reverse strand, counting down.
ACCTCATTGCACTCTACAACTTCCTGAAGGGAGGTTGTGATGAGGAGGGGTTTGGCCTCTTTTCCCAGGCAACAGACAGGACCTGAGGAAATGACCACAAGTTGTGCCAAAGAAGATTTAGATTAGACATAGGGAAAAACTTTTTCTCTCAGAGAGTGGTCAGGCACTGGGATGGCCTGCCCAGAGAGGTGGTGTAGTTACCATCCCTGGCAGTGTTCAAGAGGCGTCTGAATGAGGAGCTGCGAGATATGGTTTAGTAGCTGTGGTAGCAATAGTGATGGGAGGACGGTTGGACTGGATGATCTTGTAGGTCCTTTCCAACCTTGTGATTCTATGGTTCTATGATTCTATAATTCCTTGTAGACTTAGCACTTCAGTCACTCTTCTACGTGTCCTTATGAGGTTGTTGCTAGTCTAGGGAAAAGCAGTCAGGGCTTAATTGTGTCCACAAGTCTACTGTTTCTAGACTCCAAGAATATCTAAGAAGTACTTACATGTACGAAAGCTTTAAAATAAATTATCATTACAAAGAAGAACTATGACAAATTCCTCTTTTTTTTTTTTTTCCCCTCCTGATTTCAAAAAAAGGTGGTGGGAGAGTGTAGAAACTTCTGGTTGGTAACTTCACTCAGATCTCAACATGTACCCATGCAGACTAAAGCCTTTGTCAAGGCCTATGCTCCCCCTTTCTGGGTGATACTCTTCATTTGATGGGATGTAGGTAGTGTCTAGGAAGCCTGCTCATGGTATCTAGTCTAAGGAGGGGATTAGTCTGCATTTTAGGGATATTTTTTAGTTCTATTTACACAGGTCTTTCAGGGATGGAATTATACAGGTCTGACACCCAAACAAGCCAGAAAGCCCATCTAAGCATATCTCATATCATTGACTACTTGTAATCTAAAGAAAATGCTTCATTTTACAGAGTAGTTCCTAACCAATGCAAACTGAAGATTAGGAACATATCACACATTCCTCCTGTTGAGTAATTTTTCTGTTTATCAGTATTGGCTTTCAAATGACAGTACTAAAGAGCTTTAATGATCACTACCAAATGCATTTAGCAAAGGGCTCATTAACAGCTGAGATGAGCTGTAAAAGAAACACATAAAATGTCAACCTAATTTAAGAAATTGTGCTACACTGGGGAATGGGCAATTAAACAATAACACTTAAATGGTGCAGGAGACAAGTGGCAGATCTGAAAGTGAATACAGCAAAGTGATAGACACTGCTATCATTAGGAATCCAACTCAAATCATGGTGCCTAATAGGAACAAAAGTTCTGGAAATTTAAAAAGGGAGATGCACAGATCCAGCATGAAAATTCTATAAGGAAGACCCATGCTTTAGTCTTACAGCATGGAATATGTAAGTGGGCACTGTATCTTACAATAAGCAATATAGGATGCTAGCCTATTAAACTGGCATGTAGTTGTAAAGCAGGAACATCTGTAAACTGCTGCAATATTACTTCCAGATCTGTAGGGAAATCTATGGCAGATCAGAGGAGAATAGCAAGTACATTGTCTTGAGCTGAGTTCTTGAAATAAATTCTAACTTAGACTTAGATGTGCTTAGACTTAAAAAGTCTACTGAGACATTCATAATTGAAATACTATATTTTCCATACAAACACTGAAGACCTCCAGATGGGTCACCCTGCTCCTGCTGAAGTTCAGATAAACCGGTTAAGTAAAATGGATGCCATACAAGTCTTTCACTTGTACTCCTTGGACTATCTGTCATAAAGCTTTACTTATTTTCCAAGACAACCAGAAGCATCAGAGAAAAGTCAGAATTACAGAATCACTGGAAACAGAGACTAAATAGCGCTGATGCTTAGTCCTTGCTATTTGGTAATTGTTATTATGTTCAATTTCTATTTGAGAAAGAAGTAATTAAAACATAAAAATGGCACTTGAACTACTCAGTCCATATGTTATGTCTGTGCTTTGGGTAAAATTTTGTCACTCAAACTCCCTTTGATATCAAGGGGATGAAATTCCACGTTTAATTTGAAAGCAATTTCTAAAATCACGTCTAGAGAAACTAACAGATAATGTGGTGTGGTACTGTAACTATCAATAACTATTTCCTCTGAATATGACAGAGAAAGCAGAAGAAATTGGATAATGAAGAAAGGATAACACAAGAAAACCCTACAGAAAGAAATCATAACTTTGAAAGCAGAGTAGAAGTATGTGAGTGGAACTGGACCACTGAGAATTATAAGGGACTTCAGTTCATAAGTTACTTCTCGTCATATTGATCCCACACAGCTGAAGAACAATCAGGTAGTTGTACTAGTCCTTTATGAACAATTTCTATTCACATCCCAAAAACCAGCAGTCATTTAATAGAATAGTTGTGGTAAAAATGGAGAAAGAACATTATCATTAGTAAAAGAAGCAAGGCCTCAGAATATACGCTCCTCTTTTTAATTCAAGGATAGATTGGACATTTTTGGAAGGCTAATATTCTAAAACAAGGAAAACAATAATGATACGTCAACTGTTCTAAGAAAAATGATTCTAACAAAAAAAAGTTTTAGTCATGGAAAATAGTCTTGAAACCAGATTTTGCTGTTAGATTTATTAAGGGTTTTGGATTTTTCACTATTTTCTTTAACAGAACTGTGGAAATTCAAATCCAGCATTCAAACTGCAAAAATGACATACAAAAATAAATGTTGATGCTGCTGAAGGAAGATATTTTTGAAATACTTTTACAACTCAGGCAGACAAAAGCTCATCTTGAGCCCATTCTTAAGTATTTGCAACACATGGGTTACATTTGAGATTTCTTCATAAAGTACCACCAACATGTTAAAGTGCACTACAAGTTTGAGCCAATCCCAAAAGCATTTCTTTTTATGAGCTTCCTGCCAGTTATAATGTGTTCTACCACACACGCACTTATACTTTCATACACTGCAATGTATATGAAACTGGTACTGTCTAAATTCTTTTGCTATTTTAATGTACACATTTAAATGTTCTTAATATTGGAGTGAAAGCACCCTGGTGGTGTATAAAGTTTGGTTTATTCATCAATTTGCTGTTTACCTTCACAAAAGAAAGGTTAGTATTTTATTTTTAAGGAACCACATGGTAATTCACAAGTTTTGCCTTCATTTTCTGGCTCTGTCATTGACTTGGCAGGAGATTGAATCCATTTGCTCTGTAAAACGAGAGTGAGACTTTTCTGTAACAGCAGGACTATCTGACAGAATGAGAGAAGACCACATACTTAAAAGTAAAACAAGTTTTGAAAGCAACTAGTGGCTTTATACAGTAGCATCTCTCTACCATTGTGCAGCTGAAATATCTTCCCACCCAGCAAAGGAATATTTTATTGCAGCCCTCCTTGCTCTCAGACTCTCAACAACTCCAGTTAGGGAGAGGGGGAAAACAGACCATCTTGGGTTTTGTTGTTGCCTACTTTCGTTAGAAGGCCCAGGCCATCATAGCCACCTTCTTAGGTAATACCTACTGTGAGAAACAGCCACATAAATTCCTTTGTGGCTCTAAGTCTTTGGAGTATGGGCATAGCTTCGCCATACGTCTGCATGATACATAAAGCACTAGGATTTAAGACAATACTGGGAAGGAAGAGAAGTAAAATAAACTTTAAAATCAGACTGATTTAAGTGTCATCCTCAGAGGCATCAGCTAGTCCACAATTCTCATAAAATGAGCATTGGTTTTATTTTTTTCTTTCTGTCTCTCTTTCTGTCCTTAGCAGATACGACAGTGTTACCATGTAATTTTAATTTTGATTAATGATTTTGAAAGTAACATCTAGTGCACTGCACCACTGAGTGTTAGTCCTCTCTTTTTTTATTTGTTCCATATAACAATGTCAGAAAATATATACTGTACTGAATGTCTTGCTTCTAGTTATGTTAAGGTGTGTTTTACTTATGTCTGGCTTTAGAAATACTGTGGAACTCGTATCTCTGAAGAGATCTGAGAAGGAACAGATATTTCCAGGTTATGATAGAAAGGAGAACTTTAAGCAAAGGAGAATATGTATTAGCTGGCATAAATATATTTCTTAGTTCTAGCGGTACAATTCCAGATCTGTTAGAGCCAAATACTGGACTGGGCACGCATTAAAAATAATACTATGAATGACGATCTAATGAATAATCCAGAAAATGAACATTCTTGTTGCAAAAATTTTTGGTACAGTACAGCTTGATGCTGTTGTCCCATTTTAAAGCTGATTAATTTTTTGCAGCATTTGTAAGGGAAGCTCACCACTGGCAGGTCACTGGAGTCTCTAAATATATTGGGATAGTTGTGATGGCAACAGTGTCAGAGTCGCTCATCTGTGTACTTGATAGGATAAAGCTGATATGAGTCATGCCTGTTTATGATCTGACTGGCACTTGTGCGGATTTATTTGGAACACGTGAAATATTGTCTGTACTGTGTCAGAGCAAAATTCATTTTTCTGTCCCAAGCAGTGTCTAAAAGCAGGGGTCGACAAAGAGCTTTGAGAACAGGACAAGAGCATATATGTTTTTTGTGCTTTCCTGACCTCTCAGTTTGTGTCATTTTTCTTTATTAAGAGGCCAAGTGGACCCAGAGGGATGGAAAAATTGTTCTTTTCCATGGAGTTACTTGGTCTGCTTAGGAAAGGAATCAAGGAGCCAGGGGAGAAAAAAGCATCCAAAGGCAGACAGATGTGTTTAAAGGAGAGGAAAGAGTGGAAAAGTCACAGCAGGGAGCAGGAGCCAACTGCTCATGGAGGAAGGCAACAGCACTGTGGTGAGAGTGGGGAACAGAGGGTTTTAGTTCACTCAGTTACTTTCTGAATCACAGCAAACACTACCCAGGCCACTCTGGTGCCCAGAGGTTTTATTTCATCTGCTCTAGGGTCTGGCTGGCTGCTTGTTGTTCAGTTCCTTGGCCAGACCAGACCAGTGGAAGCTGGTAAGAATTTGTTGATTTGTTGTTTAATTCCCTCAGAAAGTCACTGAGAGAATTAAAAACAAGACTGGAAGCAGGGATTTTCTTGCAGAATAAGTATATGAAGAATTGGCTATAAACATTCCTATTTCTATTCTGTCTGTCCTAATTGCTTTAGGTTTTGTCTATTTACAAAGCTAATTATCCTATTCGATATTATAATTGAAAAGAATTTTTTAATGGACTCCTTTTAGATTGCAATAAAGAGAAACTGTACATAGATTTACCACCAAGATCTGATCAAATTTTTGCCTCACTGCGTGTTTTTTTTCTTAACATACATTTTTCTGTTCATTTCACTTCTGGGGCCCTCATAACAATTTGTGATAGAGCATTAAGCAGTATTACAACTGAAATGTAGATGTATATGTTAATCGCTGAACAAGTCTCTCTCAGTGGTAAAAGACATAACCGCAGTACTAGATTCTACTCCTAGTTGCATCAGTGAATTTAAACATAATATTTTTAGTGGCTTAGAGGAAACCTATATTGATTTTTCATGTCCTGGGAGATGTCCATTGCAATATAGAGGACTGCAAACATGCTCGTCCACTTTCTGCTGAGGATGACTGAAGGAATATTGAATCCCTTGCAGCTGTAGGTTGTCACTCCTTGCTGGAGAAATACTGACTGACGTCCAATAGGGAAGACTGTCTTTTAACTCTCTCTGTTCAGTGCACCCAGTATTCCCAAGCAGCTGCAGTTTTTAGATTACAGTCTGCCAGGTGGTTTGTCACAAATTCTGCCATATCCTGCTTCTTCACACCTGGGGAAAGCTAGATATTTCCAGATTACCAGCATTCTTTTTAAAAACAAGCTTAGGAGTGAAACAGGAAATTTATTCTAGTAAATAAATATATTTTTTCTCTTATTCTTACTTGGTTTAGGGTCTTCAATTAATTAGTAGTGTAAGTATTTGTGTTTACAGACTTTCTTAGTCTGGATTACTTTTAACAATAAAAAAGTAAGGGTTGTCCCTTGAGGAAGTTGAGCAACACATTTTCATTTTCCCTGGAAAACTTCAGACCTTCTCTGCTCTTTCACTCTTGGAAGACCTTTTGTAGTTATCATATGTTTTTATATTCATGCTAAATTTTACATAAATGTGGCCCTAAGCATTGCCTGGAGTTCTGTGACCTAGGTGGTAAAGTACTTCAAAGATTATTTTACAAAATCATGCATCATAACCAATGTCCACTATGGATTTAACTCTTGACCTTGAGTTCATATTTAGTTGAGCTTTATCTTCACCACACAGTGTGACCCGCCACACTGCTTTTTTCCTCTTAATCAGGGGTCATGTACAGAGAACCTACCTACCCATTCACCTGGATTACCACTGCATATAATACAGAACAGAGAAGCCTCTGTCAGACCCCACACTTTCTTACATTTGCATTTGAGAATTAGGGACAAGCTATTAAAAATGTGAATAACAATCACATCATACCCACTTCAGCTGATGCAGATGAAGAGGGCAATATGGATAAACTGGATAATCTGAAAAAGACAGAAAAGTTCTTGAGATGCAGTACCATTAAACTTCATGCTCCATCATAGCATGCTCTAAACATGCTTGATATCTTAGCTTTTGCTCTTAGCAATAATAATGTGCTAAAAATACAGTGAAGTCTTTCTTGTCCTTTTGAGGACAAACAATTAAGCAAAAGAGGATGCTGTGGTCATCGCATTGGCACATTATATCCACTTCCATTGGAACTGTCATATCCTACCTTAAAAACAATGTTGTAAAATTCAAGAAGCCAATAAAATTCAAGGTGCAACCTACTGTAAGGAACTTGCTCTGGCAGAGAAGTTGGACTTGGTCTCCAGAGGTCCTTTCCAACCTCTAGAATTCTGTGGTTCTCTGATTATGTTAAAATTTGGCCATAGTGGTCTCTCCTCCAGGAATTCTTTCTCCTTCTGATAAGTTTAATTTTGCTTTTTATTTATTTATTTATTTTTCTGTTTGTGGGTGCTAACCTAGCAGTTCATTTTACTTTTGCCATTTCATGGTTCCTGTCCTTTCCAGGTCACTTCCCTCTGAGCCTCTGAATTCTTTGTGTTCCAGCTGTGACATAATCTTCATGATATCTGCCTCAGCTGCAGTATCTAAGCTGCATTACTGGGGTAAGATTAACTTGGTTCCTTTTGGAAGATGTTTCTCCTCAGTCTGTCAAATTTTGTCTTTAATCATCTATCATTTAACTTATGCGGCAATATTTTTCTTCCTGTAATAATTCTATTTGTGTAGTCTCTTTTTCATCTTAAACACAGCAAGAAAAAGTGAAGTTCAGAGCATGCTTCAGCTTTGAATGTCTACTTTTCTTTTTACTGGTTAATTTTTTTTTTAGGTTTTTTTTTTTTTTTTTTTTTGTGGAAATAAACAGAAAACTGGGAACAGAAATACCTCTTTTCCCTGTTCACCAAGAAAACAAAAAACTCTTTTGTGTCTAAGATGGTGCTGTGTTCTTGGCACAGGACCTCCTGCTAACTAGTCTTTGGCTGAAGAAATTCATACTCCAGGCCTGCTTTAGTTAGGCACTTAGTGCTGTTTTAGATGCCGTAGGAACCTAGCCTCCAACTACTGACTGCCCAGAAACCCAGGATTTCTCGTAAGTCCTCTGTCATTCCTGCCACAATGTTACTTTTGATTTTGCAGGGTACCTCAAATGGTACTAAGCTCCTTTATTTAGGCAACTGGATCATTTCCCCAAAAGCTCAGTAGTTCTAGGGTGAAATGAATCATAGGCATCCTCACAGCTGATGAAAGAGGGAACCTAAACAATTTGTTTACATGCCTGGCCTTCGAACAGCCAACCCTGGACAAGAAGTACACTGCTTGCCAAAGGTAGTCTGATGTTGATCCCACAGGGGATCAATAGCAGGGATGATAGGGCATGAGTCTAGCGTGTGAAAACCACTATACCTCTGATCATAGAGAGGTCATGCCCAGATTACCAGTATGTGTTAAAACTGGCTCTGACACATCTTAACTGCTAACACTATGCTTGTTTAGATAGTCTAGCCAAGGTATGACAGTACATGGTGCAACTGTACATTCATTTTCCTCAGTGACCCCTTGTATTAGTTTAACTTTCTACAGTGTAGCACAATTTATTTCAATATCATACAGTCATCTTTTTCTCCAGAGAAAACGTGAACATATTTGACAAAATGTCTTCCACAGTTTTTGCATGCTTTTTGTTCTGCTGATTTGCTCTCCCAGTCCATCCACACAACCTTTGTTTCGTTTATTCCCTATTAAAATAATCAAAGACTTTCTATAATATCTCGAAGCGTAGTTACTCAAAAACTGTATGACAAGAGTGATTATCCTTCCAATATTATAATTGTACACTATAGTGTTCGGGATGATTATTGAGGAATTGTGTAGCAATTTTAAATAAGAGTGGTTTGTTTGTTTGTCAGTTTATTATGTCCTTCTTTTATTACTACAATCACATCTGCAAACAATAATCCTTCTATTTTACCCTCTGAGTGTTCAGTTATGGTTCATGAAAAGCTGCCATTTTAATTCCGTTTTCCCACTGCTCCCATCTTATAAACTGCTGCATTATTTGGATTATCTTCTCTCTGCCTTGTTTTTGCACATACACCCCAGTAATATATGCAATGGTGATTTTGCTAAAAGCACTGATTTATTTTTCACAAATACAAAGTTTTATAACAAGATTTATAGTCAGGACCCTTGGATGTAAGTTTTATATGATGTATTTCCATTTACAAAAAGACTCACAGTGCAAGCAAACTCACCCCTGTATTAGGGCGTAAGAGGATTGGGGGACATGCTGCAGCATGGGTTACACCACCAAAGCTGACAATGGCAAGTGAAATGGATTCATTTCTGTCACAGACAAAGTTGCTCATTTCCACTGAATTGTAAATTCTTCTCTAATGCTGATGAAGTGGAAACTTGATAGGTTATATTTACACGGCAAAGAGAGATGCTACAGCATTGGTGAAAAAAAGAAAAAAAAGGTATTAGTAAGAAGGCATCAGAAGCCTGTGGCCCAACTCCGTTGTTTGTCAGAAGTTTTGCTGAAATTATGTCCTAATAACAAGCTGAAACTGAAAACAGGAGTTTAGTCTGGGGACAGACTAAAATAAAGTTAGGCTGAGGCATTTTCTTTTCACTTGCTATTATTTATTTAGCAAATTCTGAACAAATTGCAGACTAACATCAATGGGAAAATATTTGTGACTGTCAAAAATATGGCTGTTTTGATGGAAACTCTGACTTAACCTTATAAAATAATTTATTTGCAGAAGCCAGAATTTTCAGCTTATGCATACCTTTTTTGTTGTTGAAGGCTATTTTCTTCCTTATACTTACTGAAGTCATTCTTCTGGTTTAGGTTTGTTTAGGAAGAAAAATAAGAAAAAACATAACAAAAATATATCTGTGACTGCTCAGCTATACTTCATGTACATTTTACTTGGAATCCTCATAACTATTTTTTATTTTTGTTTTTATTTTTTCAATGTTCAGTATCTGTAAGCAATTCAGAGTCACGGTACAAAATTTGGAATTTTTTATTAACATTTAAGACATTGTCAGCAGTGCAAAAGTCAGCTACTGTTCAGGTACTGAAAGCAAAAGAGCTGTTGGCATTGTCCTATCTCTGCTTAGAAAGTGCGTTGTCCAGTGCCAATCTTGCTCATCTAGCTTAGCAACAGATACTGCAACTCTACTCTCCACTATAGTGGGGCCAGCTAAGCCTGGAGTTTCTTTCATTAGGAAGCTTGGAGGAGGGCTTTACTGTAGTGAAGAAAAAGGTCAAAGGTCACTGAAAATAATGATGGTTAAAAATGAGATACGTATGAAATGCAGATCAGTTTTAAGCTTTATTTGTAATAATTCTTCTGGTACTCAAAGGTGACTTCAATCTGAAAACAAGAAATGTGGTTGTTTTTCAGTGGAGCACCTCCCCTACAAAAACAGCCTTGAGATCTGGGGAAAGAGCTGGGGCTCTTCAGCTTGGAGAAGAGAAGGCTACAGGGGAACCTTCCAGTACCTGAAGGGGGCCTACAGGAAAGCTGGGGAGGGACTTTTTGTAAGGTTAGGTTGCGACAGGACAAGGGGAAATGGTTTTAAACTGGGAGAGGGTAGATTTAGAGTAGGTATTAGGAAGAAATATTTTATTGTGAGGGTGATTAGACACTGGAACATTTTGTCCAAAGAGGTTGTAGATTCGCCCACCTTGGAGACATTCAAGGCCAGGCTGGATAGCGTTTTGAGCAACATGGTCTAATGGAAGTTGTTCCTGCCTACAGCATTCACAGAATCATAGGGGTTGGAAGGGACCTCAGAGATCATTGAGTCCAACCCAACTGCCAAAGCAGGTTTCCTACACCAGGTCACACAAGTAGGCATCCAGGTGGGTCTTGACTATCTCCAGAGAAGGAGACTCCACAACCTCCCTGGGCAGCCTGTTCCAGTGCTCCGTCACCCTCACC
>JAOWBP010001760.1:50958047-51001593 GCA_028571105.1 Tragopan temminckii | reverse complement strand
CAGGTCCCCTCTCAGTCTTCTTTTCTCAAGGCTAAACAGACCCAGTTCACTCAGTCTTTCTTCATAGGGGAGATGCTCCAGGTCCTTCACCATCTTTGTGGCCCTACGCTGGACTCTTTCCAAGAGATCCCTGTCTTCTGAAAAGAATGAGCTACCAAGTGTGTGCCTTGACACCAGCTCAAATCAACTGCAGAAATATTTCACTAGCCAAAATTTATGCTGATTTTGCAGACCAACAAATTTAGTATAGGCTGCGATAAACCTCAACTAGAGTAAGAGGAAAGATAAAGATTTCTTCTTCCTTATGACCTCCTCACATCTCATGGAAAGAAACTAAAAAATTTCCAGTGACTACCACTGAAACCAGTTTTCCTGTTCTTGATACCATTCTGAGTTTCATATCTGCAATCTTAGTCATCCTTTCTGAGGGAGAGAAAGAATTGCTTTTCAGGGATGTAGCTTTATTATTTAGCTAATATCTGGCTGCAAGCTCTGTTTTCAACTGATCTAAAGGAGGCATGCAAGTCTCAAAATTCCAACAAACTAAATGAAGTGTTAAGGAGAAAGGCTCAAATTAGTGTCTCCACTGAGGAAAGGCCATTTGGCCACAGCTTCATGGCCAGAGACTACGTACAACTGCCAGGAAGCAGACCACATATGAATAACTCCATATGCTGTTTTTGACCAAAGAGATATCCATGGGACAAAAAGCATTTCACAGGAAACTGGACTTCATTAACTTTGCTGCTCACAGAACAACTTGCTGTTATAAAGTGGAAGACAAAATGTAGAGAATAAGAAAAAATGTCAATAAAAACAATGAAAAAGAACACAGTCTGGCTAAGAACAATGACCAAGTTATTAATTTAAAGTATAGAATCATAGAATTGTTTGAGTTGGAAGAGATCTTTAAAGGTCATCTAGACAACTCCACTACAATCAACAGGAACACCTACAAATAGAACAGATTGCTCAGAACTCCGTCCAGCCTGACCTTGAATGTTTCTAAAGACAGGGGATCCACATCTCTTGGCAACCTGCTCCACTGCTTCACCGCCCTTATTGTAAAAAACTTCTTCTTTATATCTAATCTAAATCTTCCCTTTTAGTTTGAAACCTTTCCCCTTGTCCTATCACAGCAATCTGGGTCCTTCTTTCTCAGAGCTCCCCTGAAAGAAGACCTACTGAAAGGCTACTGCCAAGTCCCCCAGACCTTTCTCTTCTCCGTCCTGAACAGCACCAGATCTCTCAGCCCATCCTCATAGGAGAGGTGTTCCATCCCTTGGATCATTTATGGCTCTCCTCTGGACATACTCCAACAGGTCTGTGTCTCTCCTGTACTGAGGACTCCAGACCTGGATGCAGTACTCCAGGTAAGGTCTCACCAGCACAGTTCAGAGGGGCAGGATCACCTCCTTTGACCTGCTTACCGCACTTTTTTGATGCAGCCCAAGATACATCTGGATTTCTGGGCTTCAAGGGCACATTGCTGGCTCATGTCCAGCTTGTCATCTACCACTACCCTAAGTCCTTTTCAGCAGGGCTGTGCTCTATCCTTTTATCCTCCAGCTTGTACTAATAGCAGATTTGTCGCAACACAGGTGCAAGACCTTGTATATGGCTTTGTTGAACTTCATTAGGTTTGGGCCCACTGCTTAAACCTGTCTGGGTTCTTTGGGATGGCATCCCATCCCTCAGTTGTGTGGTCAACCACATCACATAGCTTAGTGTCATCCATAAACTTGCTTAGAGTGCACTTAATCCCACTGTCAGTGTCATTAACGAAGATGTTAAATAGCATCGGTCCCAGTACAGATCCCCAAGGGGACGCTACTTGTCACTGATCTCTGGATGTTAAGCCATTGGCCACCACTCTCTGGTACAATCTTGCAACCAGTTCCTTTTTCACTGTGTATTCTACCCATCAAATCCACACCTTTCCGCTTTGGAAAGAAGGATGTTAAAGGGACTGTGTCAAAGATCTTACTGGAGTCCACATAGATGACACTTGCCTCTTTCTTTGTCCACTGATGCAGTTACATCATCATAGAAGGCCACTAAATTGGTCAGGCAGGACTTGACTTTAGTAAAGCCATGCTGGTTGTCTCGTGTCACTTCCTGTCTTCCCTGTGCCTTAGCATAGCTTCCAGGAGGTACTGTTTCATGATCTCTTCCAGCACAGAGGTGAGGCTGAAAGGTCAGTAGTTTCCTGGGTCATTAATTCTACCCTTCTTAAAAATGGATGCAACATTCCCTTTTCTCCAGTCACCAGGGACTTTGTCTGATCATCATGACTTTTCACATATAATAGAGTCTTAGCAACTACATCAGCCAATTCCCTCAGGACTCTTCTATGCACTTTATTGGGATCCATAGACTTATGGATGCTCAGGTTCCTCAGGTGATTACAAACCTGGTCTTCATTTACGGTGGAAGTGTTCTGCTCTCAATACTTTATAACAGAAAAAGAAAGAAAAGTGAAACTTGAAATGTAGCAAGCCTGTGTCCTACCATGTTGATTCAGATGTATACTTGAAAATTTGGACAATAATGCATTGGATCAACAGTATTCTAGAAATCTCTTAAAAGCATTCTCCTCTTGTTATATATCAAATACTCTCCTTTTACTGTCACAGCTGAAATACAGGATTGCAGAGATTTGAATACAAAAATTAATCAGTCATTGAAAGAGTTCAAAGAACAGCATTTTGACTCTTTTAAAAATTTGTTTTCATTTACACATTTTGGATTTTCAAATGTTCTGGCTTACAGAATCAAGTTTTCTTTGAAAGGAGGAAACCCATCTATGCACCGTTGCACCCTAGGTAGTATGGACTTGCTTCCAAAGTATGGTTCTACCTAGTTCGGTGAAACTGGAGACTAAACCCAGAGTTTTTTTCACAACAGTTTCAAACTGAATATCAGGGTCTCTCTCACTTCCAGACAGCATATTTTTGAGCAGATTATTTATTAATTTTAGGAGGACAAGTCAAATCTGATGAGACTATTGTAGCCAGTAAGTGATTTTCTCCTGAGTCCAATGGGCTGGGAATCAAATACACATTCTCTCTCTCAGGCAGAAGGACTGCAAGAAGCTGCCTCAGCAATTTTTAAGTTTGTTCTGAGTGGGAAACAAGGAATGCAAAGAGGCCTCCAAAGCAGAAAGGGAACCAAAATTCTCAGGCTGCACTTTGTCCTCTCTCAGAGGACTTCACTCTAGACTCTTTCCAGTTCAGATCTGTTTGGACGTAAGTTTTGCCAGATCACTTTCTTTCTTAAAGGGAACTGAATACAAATTAAAAGCATAGTTCTGTGACACCAGACATATAAGTAGGGCAAATTGGATCTTCCAGAATTCTTTGTTTTGCATGAATTCCTCCAGTCATTTTATCCACACACATATTTTTATCTGTTAACATATTTTTGCTAGACATCTTGGGCCAGACTTTAAGCTTCTCTATGAGAGTCTGGTAGATTATACATTTCACATAGGATATCTAAGTAGAAAAGTAGATGACAACTTTGATTATTCAGCTTGGGAATACACCTGACCCACAAAGCTGTGTTTCACATTCAGTCCATGAACTGTGGGATTATTCACAAATTTGAAATTAAGCATATGCTTCCACAGATTGTTGGATCAGAAACTAGAGTTATGACTAAAAAAATCTGAGCCAAGATTTACATTTGTTCCATTAAGGAAATAAGGACAAACTACAAACCTTATACCTGGAGGCCAATTTGACTTCCCTTCATGTTCAGGAAAGAAGGATGGGATTTGATTGAGTTCTTTCTCCTATTCACCATTTGAGGAATCGATTATCTACTTAAAGAAACATAATATCTTCCCCGCTTATATTACTGCAATTAGTAGAATTTATGTCCACTGTGTTTATGGTAATTTTATGCATAATAAAATATCGTAAGGGAAAGGAACAGATAGTTGGTGTTTGGATGAGCAAAGAGCTTTAAAGAGATTTATTTTTTCTTATCATGAGTCTAACAGTAAGAACCATGGAGGAGAATTTCATTTTCTTTTTATTCATTTAGATGTATTTAACTAGAGGAGCCCCTTCAATTCTCAGTCAGCTTTTCCACGGAATAGAGCAGATGAAAAAATATTAAGATGGTGAAACACAAATACTGCTGAGTGTTATGATGAAATACATTGTTGGGAAAATATTCCTGAAGGTAATTTAGTACTTTTCACCTCTTTCTTTCCTTCCCTCTACCTCCTCTTTTTTCTTTTCAATACTGTTACGTGTACCTTAGTTTCCTCAGTGGATTATTGATTAAAGTGAAGTATAAGGTACTAGTGGGATGAATTATTGCAATGTGATGGTGATTTAAGGAAATGTAGTAGATGTGTTGTTGTTTTTTTTCCTAATGCATTCTTTGTTTGTGGTGTTTTGTTTTTTTTGTTGTTGTTGTTGTTGTTGCTTTGTTTTTCTTTTTTAAAGGGAAAATGCTGGGATAAGAGGAAGTCTTAGGCAGCCAAGAATAAAGATTCCCATTTCTAGCTCTCTAACTAGAAAATTCAGTTATCTTATGGTGATAAGCAGGTCATATGGCTACCATCAGTTCTTGTTTGATGTATTTCTAAAGCATTTTGGTAGTTGTTTCTCTCCTCTGAGAACCAAGAACATCATAGAACATGTAAATCTATTTGGTCTGCCCTAAGAAACAATTATCCCCTTCTTTCTTTTGGCTGGAGCTAGTAGTGGATGTTAGTGTTAAATGTAAACTAACAGATAAAATTAAAATGAAGATTGAGTCAATTGTTTGGAACAAGGGAAAAAGAAGCTCTGAAAGTTGATTAACAGATTCCAGGGAACTGCATGTAATGGATGAAGCAAAATAGCAGCTGTGATAGAAAGGGTAGTATTTTAGGATTGCTCAATGTTAAATGCAAGAGTGACAGCCACACTGCTGCTGAAGATGACTCACATCTGCTCTTCTGTCAGATATTTAGGAAGCAATTTTGTGTGTGTGTGTGATAAGCACAATTGTACTTGTCCAGTAATTAATATATGCTTGTATATTTTTTCAGTTCAGAGCACTCAGTGTTACTAAGAACTGTGCATTTACAACAAAAGCTGACAGTATTGTTCTGTAATACAGACCAGAGCCAATCTTTATGACAGTAACCTTTGAGTTGTGTTAAGCAGGAAATGTTATAAATATGAATGCAATTAGAAATAGGCAAATTATTAACAAATGCTTTTGAATACAGAATGTGCTACAGTGAGTGCCTCCTTCATCAATAGAAATTGATGGTCTCACACCTACAGTTGACTCTGCCAGAATGAAATATCTGGAGTGATCTGGAAAGATCACTGTGATTTCTCACATGCTTGTACTCAGAAGGTCCATATTTTAATTTCTGGAATAAACATTACTTGCTTGTTGAGGAACAAATATGATCATAACTGCCCTGAAGAATGCTCTGTTTTCTCAAGGCATATGCATGACTGAACTGTGCTTGATGACCTACAGAGCCTAATCCAAATTTTTCTGCTATATTTTTCTTCTACTTGCTACAAACCTTATTTTTGGTACTCAAGGTTTGGTGTTCCAATTATCATGAAATACCAAATATCAACACAGGATGCCTGGGTTCACTGTCTGGGTCCTCAAAAATTACAACTTAAGCTATGATTGCATGAGCAACTGAATCAGTCTAGTTGATTGGTGCAGCTGAAGTGGCTTACTTTTTCCTTATCTATTTCCTTTATCTCCCTGCCTTTCACCTTCTTCCAGCTCTTTCTCCTTGCCTCACAGATTTCATTAGACACATCTCTGTGCAAATTCAGCATCACTGAGTTGATAGAAAGCCATCCACTTCTTTTTGTAAGAGTATTTTTCCTTTAATGTTAGTAAGTTAAAATTGCTCATGGTGGAATGTCATAGGTGCTTGTCAGATTTCACTACTCTCTAATTAGGTTCTGTTAGATATTTCACATGAAGAGGGTTTAATATTTAATACTAGATTTACGTATTTGCATATACTTGATGTTACATAGGATTTTGAGTTAGTTGGGTGATACAACTATTTAGCTAAACCACAATACAAGCACCAATACAAGTCTTCTTTGACCCACCTTCTGCTACAGGGATTTGTTGGCTAGTGTACAGTAGACACAGGGAGCCCAAAGCAGAGAGCAAGGAAGGGAATGGAAGGGATAGGGAACTGTGGACTGCTGAGTCAATTTATCAGGCCTTATGAAACTGTAGCCCTGTTTAACTCTCCATGATAACTAAATGACATCTACCCACAGATATTCAGAAATTTAATTGCACATAAATTTTAGTTTCTCTATTATCTTGCATTTCTACTGTAGTATAAGGTCTGTATTTTCCCCACTCTACCATTTCACCAATTTCACTCTACTAATCACCAGTTTCTGGAAATGCAATTCTTCAATTTGACTTTCTGGATGAATACTCAGGGAAGACTTCAGAATTGCATAAGGAACCTCATACTAGTAGTAAGTAGACTAATTTCAAAATTAGACTAATTTTAGCAGCACGTATCTGTGAAAGACCTAATTTACTCTGCTTTTCAGCTCAATCATCTATGGAGACCTGAATCCACAATTTCAGCAACGCTGCTACTTGTGGCCAGTCCACAACCATAACAAAGTACAAACACATCATCAGTCTGGCTCTGGCAGAACTTTTCCATGTTTTCTGTCTTCAAAGCAATGCCACCAATACCAGTCTCCAGCAGCAATTCTAGAGAAAATATGCCATTTTTTTGTTAGTTGTAAATAATATTTTAAAGCACAAGATTTTTAGCTTAGCTCACGCTCATAAGGAGAATCACAATGGCAGCCTAGAGACCAAATTTTATGCCTTTTAAACCAGGAAAAATTCTTTACAGCTGGCTGTAAACAAAGCTTCTTTTATTACTGGCATCTGACAAGTATTTTCTATTCACTCCCTTTCTATATCTTAAATCTCTTTTCTACCAAAAAAAAAAAAAAAGTAATGTGTTAATATTCTGTTTTTCAATATTCAATATTTTCACTTATCATTGAATATGGCTTATTTTCTACCAAAAAGAGTCCTGTACATCTTAATACCTTAAGGTCAGAGGATTTTAGAAAGGAGCTGTTTAGCATGTTCATTAAGAAAATGTAGAAGTGAAGCTTCTGAACTAAAAGCAGTTTACAAGACATCACCCAGTCAACTAGTAGAAGAGAAATGTCTCAGATATAGCCCTTTGCTCAGTGGCTAATACCTTCATCAGTACACTCCTTGACACTACTTGGTGACATTTGATCTCTAAAATGGTATACAGGATGTTAGAATATAGTGATTTACCTTGGAAGGTTCAGTGAATGATTCCCTGAAATGAAAACAAGTCACTGCATAGGTCCAGACCCATAGAGCATAGTAGAATTCCATAAATGTAGATGTCTGGTACCACAGGTTTTCCAAGACACATACAGGAGGCTGGTGGACAAGATACAGGACAGAAAGGAGATATATGTATGCCCTTCTGGACTAGTATCTGAGTGCTATGCAGAGTATCTTGAGACATATGAAAAGGCAAAGATCATCCATATCTTAAAAACTGAACAGAGACAATTATGTTCACTTTTATATTTCATGGATGCTGAGAAAGGAAGGGCACACAAAAAAATCTCATGTCAGCTTTTAAATACAGTCCACAACTTCTGTCTACAATATGTGCTTTGTATAGCCAACATTTGCCAAGAATTACCTTTTCTGTGGAAAGACAATAACTCTCACAACTAATACAGATCTAGGCAAATTCTAACTTTACAATGACACCCCCTGCAACTGCACTGCCCTTGGGGCTTTATTTCTTCGATTGTTGTTGTTTCAATTATTAAGTGTCTTTCATACAATACTGGGAGAAAAATCAAGTTAGGAAATGGCAGTATGTGGCTTGCCCATGCATTCCTAAATCATCTTCTTCAGTTTACAATGAAGGCTTTAATTAAATGACCATGGAATATTTATGTCACAAATCCCTTGCCTCATTGAAGAAAGACGATACATAACAAACAAATAAGGAAAGGTCCTTATCATGTTTTCAAGACACTAACTTGTATTCTTTCTTAAAAATGTTGCACTAGACTTGCTTTGAAACACCTGTCTTCAGTCAAGATTCAAAAAATGTACCACAGTAGAACTGGGTTAAGATGGTTTGAGAAACTGATCTCTTTAGCTCCCCTGCCTCTGACCCTTGAGATGGATAATTGTTTTCTTCTTTAGTTCTTTATAAGTTAAAAAAAAAAAAAAGTGTCTGCCAAAATTATGCAAGAAATAAGTGTCACTGAATAGTTGTGTTAATCCAATAGTTTCTAAACACTTTTTTGTAGGTGTCTGTCAACTGAGTTTTGTAAATTAATCCGTTTTCATCTGCTTTAATGACAAATAAAGCCTAAAAAGCCCTCCTGCGTGAAACTGGTGTTATTGTGCTACCTCTTCATACATAGAAATGTAATTAGAATCACAACAGTTTTTCTCACAAGATAACTGGATTTCTGTTGAATATGATTATTTTGGAGTTTTCTTCAAAAATACTTGAGAAGAGGGCATTATTCTTTGACTTTGCTCTGATACAGAGTGTGACTGTTCTGTCCAATGAAGTCTTCAAGAAGAATAGTCCAGCAAATACCTGTTGGTTTCCAAGGGAATAGGTCACCTGTTTCTGTTGATCATACTATAAACTGTGAATTAAAAAATCTTAAGAATCACATAACTATTAAAGGAAGTTGTTACTAAAGGACTAATTATTAGTACTAACTACAGCTACAAGAACTAAAAAAGGAATTCATATAAAGGGTTTTTATTCATCTATTCCAGATAAAAACAGGTGTAACAATCATACTGAAACTGACGGTATCTTGTATAAAGCGTAAGAAGTCCTTTGTTGTGATATCACTAATTCTGACATGATAAGAGCTGCTTGTTTACTGTTAACAAAGCCTTTTGAAATGCTGAGTGATTTGTTTCTCCATTTAGATGTGCTTAATTTACTCTCAGCGTGCTCTTTGTCTGTAAGAAATCAACCATCCATCTAGAAAAATTGTTTCTGTTGTGTAAAGGAAAACTTAACTGAATTTAGAACAGGAGGTGTTCTGCATCAGTTGTCTAGATGTAGGGCTCTTTTTCTCATGTGCATGAAAACACCTTTCTTATTCCTCTTAATCCATTCCTATGCTACCACACAGACTGAAGCTGTTTGGAGCTTCTGGCAAGAATTTGCCCAGAGGAAATAAATTAGTATCTTTGTTGCGGATGGGATAGAGTTAAGCTGGTAAAGTGCTGTGTTTTGCATTTAGGATGAAAATAGTGCTAATGACACATCAATGTTGTTACCAAGCAGTGTTTACATTGAGTCAAAGACTGTTGGCTCCTCATGCTGCCTGACTAGAAAGGAGGTGAAGCTGCACAAGAAGCTGGAAGAGGACATAGACAGGACAGCTGACCCAAACTGACCAGAGAAATATTCCCTGACATCTGATGTCGTGCTGAACAATAAAACTGGGGTAAATTGTCCATGTGGAGGCTGAGGGTGGAGAGAGTGCTGCTGCTTTGTGGAAACCAGCTGGGCATCGGTTGGCTGGTGGTGAGAAATTGCATCACCTGTTTGTTTTTATTTTATTTTTATTTTATTTTTACTTTTTCCTTTTGTTATGAAACTGTTCTTGTTTCAACCCTTGAGTTGAGGTCCTGTTTCCTATTTTTTTTTTAATTCTCTTCCCATCCTACTGCAAGGAGTGAGGAAATAGCTATGTGGTGCTTAGCTGCCTGTCAGGGTTAAACTACAGCAGTCCAGAATGCAAGGCACAAATAAGCCATCACATGACATCATCAGAGATCTGTAGTTCTTGGGAAAACAACAAATGTTACAAGCTCTATACTCACATAGTGATCTTTTCCTGTTTGTGAGCCCAAGGTTTTCACTTCTAAGGCCTCAGTGAAAATCTCTCCTAGCATGTTCTCAAACTCCATTCAAAAGTAATGGTCTGGAACATTTTAAATACCTGCTATTTGTCTTTCAATCCTCTTCCTATATAGGCAGCATTACAGACATATAACTTTCTCGAGAATTTCTGGAGTTAAATCTAGAGCTTGTAGTGGGAAATTGATGGTACATGAGTCCTCTTGAGGAGACTGAGCAAGGGAGATCAACTGATTTGTAGCTGAGAACTTTCTCTCTCATATAATGTTATTGTGCTCTTTGTATCTGATGTAGTTTCCATGGAAATAGAAGGCAGACATTACTTTTGGGGTGACCTACATATATTTGTCCTGTTAGTTCATTCCAGTGCTGAAGATGGAGCTGTTATAATTTTCTCCCCTGACTGCCTGTTCCTAAGAAAGCACGCTGGTATCTAGTGATCTGAAACTAGTTTTGAGAAAAGCATATATGTAGAAATATACTTTAATGTTTGTCCTTTTCTCAGTGCACAAAATCCATATGGTTCAGTACATACACCATATTGATTTAGTACACTAATTGATTTATTTCAGATGATCTCCCTAAAGCTGATGAGAGCTACAAGATGCTCATCCTATAAATCCACGGAGGGAATGAATGCTATCTGCAAAATCAGATGAGATGAGAAGCTGTAAGATGAAAATGCTCATACAGAGCTTGTTCTGCTGTTCTCCATTACCTTCACATAGAAATACCTCTTTCCTTCTCAAGTTCCTTTTGCATATTGTTTTCCTATTCATGTAGACAAGTTAAAACATCTTCTAGGAACCTCATACTTGATTATTAAGCTTCACAGATGTTTAAATTGAAAAACATTGGTCTTGTCAAAATTTTATTATGCAGTTTATTATACAGTCTCTAAAAGTTATCTGTGCACCAAAAAGCACAATACATCAAGATAATTAGGCATCTAAAATATTTCTTCTGTTACTTGTATTGATCAAAGAATAATTAACAGAGGCCCCAATTCTCTCCTCTGTGTGAAAAGTATATAATAATGTTCTCTCTATGCATACAATTTACTAACTAATTTTTTACCATATTTCTGCCTTTAAAAAACCCAATTTAGTCACATTGTGAGCCAATGCAATAGAATATTCAATCTTCACCTGATATCAAACAATTTTTCAAAGTTATTGCTTAACATTTTATCATTCCCCTGTGAGCATTATTTCCTGAAATATTCTCTCGTAAAAAAAAATAATTGCACATTGAGATTGCATTTTAAATACCCAATACACTTTTCGGCATGCATCTTAGTGATGTGCAATATATTCAAGAAGCACAGAATAGTCCACAAGTACCCTCACTGAACTAGCTGAGTTAAGCACACCAGGGAAAACACACATAATTCTGCTTATTATGTAAGATTTGCTGGAAAAATGACATGATAAAATTACTGTTAAGAATTAATATGAAGTTAGATCAGTTCTTACCAGGAGATCTCTGAGCCCTTTTTTATGGCTATAATCCTAATCATTTTATCACAGGTACAAAACTAAGTTTTAGCTCATTTGTGCTTACCTGCAGTTGATTATCAAATCAGAACCGGAATCTAATTGGGACCTACACAGCATGTGATGTAACACATCACCTCAGATATAAATTACCAGCAAAACCGATGTTGAACCAAGATGAACAATGAATGTGGACCTACTTTAAAAACGGATGTCCATGCCCTTTATAAGTTGAAGACAAATTCACTTGAGAGCAGTCTCTTTGTTCTTGTTGTACTAGTTCTTGTTTCTTGTTCTTACCTGGTTTTTTTTTCTTTTGAAAGAAGCACTCCATGAATTTGTGGGAATACTAGCAGTAAAATCTTGCTAATCTTGTGTTGACTTTGAAGTTCATGTGGGCATCCAGGATTACACCAACTGCCCAAAAATGATACTTCTGAAGACACGAGGAAATGATATAGATTTCAGATTTTGGGTCTTGCGCAATGAAAAATGGAAAACTCTACAAACTATTCTTTTGCAGCAAATCTGTTTGGCTGTCAAAATACAAGAGCAAAAACATTCTTGCCTTGAGGAGAACACATGACAATATGGGGATTTCCATCCAAAATTACCCCATTTATACTGTGGAACTGTAATCCTGATGTGTAAGTGCTGATAGTCAGAAATACTACTCCTTCATGTATTCAAGAGTAAAACTCTGCACTCCCACAGCTTGTTTCTCTCTTTCTTTCCCTTCCCACCCTTCTCACAGCATGAAAGCAACTCTGGAGAGTGCTTCACTGTCAAGTTCTAAGAGAAACCTCAAATGAGGCCAAAACATATCGTCACATCTGCCATAGCTTTTTTAAAATTTTTATTTAAACAGTAACTCATGGCATATTTGTCTCTCCTCAGAGATTCTTGTACTTTTTATAACATATTTCTCAGTCAAGTCATAACTTTTGTGTTTAAAGATGACAGAACACCCATCTTGATAGATGAATAGCAACATGTTTCTTTTCTAACAAACTTCCCTTTATGTGTTTGAACTCACCTTCAGTTAAATTATAGTAAGTCTGGTAAAAGGGAGAGGTGAATGCTATTAGTTGATCACTTAACTTGTAAAAAAGGGAAAAATTATTGCCTTACAAATAATAATACTCCACTTTTCTGTACTGAAGAGATACTGCTCCATGAAGATTCATTCATGTCTAAATAAAATTACCTTTATTGATTTAATTTAAAACTCTTTATTGTCTCAGCTAAAGTGGATCGAATGGAACTGCTACAGCTCGGAGTTTATCACATAATCAGAGCATTAATTTCCTAGCTGACTGCATTTTGGAATTGCAATGAAAACTTAGTGTCAGAAGTTTTATGAAGAATGGACTTTAGTAAGACCACTGAGAAAAGGCTTTCTTCCAGCATACAATCTCTAAATGTGTACACAATTGTCTCCCAAGAAGAATACATCTCTAAAAGTTTCAACTGTGATACATATCTAACCACTGACATCTGTGTTAGCTATTAAATGAGAATACTTTTTCTTTAGTAGAACAACTTGAGTTTTACAAATCTGATGCAGATAAAATTCCCAAGAAACTGGAGTACAACATCTGTGCTCTCCTGTGGATAATGCCTTATATAATATTTTGGAAGTCACATGCAGAGAGACATAGAATTCTTTTGTATATTTCACTGGTTTTTCTTTTTGTCTATTGTTTCCTCTGATTTTTCTCAATAGTGTTAATAAAGTAAAGCAGATCTTAGTGGAGGTTAAGTAATGTTCACTGCTATTCTCTGATGGTAAGCTTGACTGTTGATTTGTGAAAATAAGCTTTAAACTATGCATCGATATATGTTCTTCATTTACTTATATCAGCTAAGAATAGTTCAGTGTAAAGGACCAAGTTCACTTCTTCCCTCCCCATTACAGGCAGGACACATCAGTCATTTACATTAATAATCTGTAGCCAGACTCAACTATTTATTTTAGATAGATTTTGTAAAAAAAAAAACTTTCCTTTGGTCAAATATAAAGCATTTGGATTCATAGTCTGACTTCAGAGTAGAACTGTAATGGACAGGGATATATAGTATACTGGACTAAATTGCATAATACATTTTTTGCACCTGAAGTTCTAAAAGTAAAAGCTTTCAAGAAAAACAATCAGATGAAGTTTCTAACTGTGGTTCCCTAAGTTTCTCCTCTGTATGAAGCATTTTCTCTTTTGATACTTTCTTATTACCTTCTCATGAAAAAAAATATATATTAGTACTGATTCCCTCCATGAATAGTGAACAGTGGCATGAAAAAAGACATGCCATCACAAATTTGAGTCTTTCTCTTCACAAGTTGTTTCATTTGGATATTCATGAATATATTTTATACGTTTAAATAACACACCAAAACAACAATTTCAGAGATTGGAATACTTCAGAATCCAATTTCTGACATGCTTGCCATCTAAAATGAAATCTTGACTGTGCTTGTCAAGAAGAAGAAGAGTTTATCCAAGATTTATTCCTTGTGCCTCCAGCCTGAAAGAATATCAAGGCTATCAAAAGCAGCACCACGTAGTAAATCACAGTGCTGTCAGAAGTGTGTCTTGTGGTTTGGAGTCAATTTTCTATTTTATTTTTTTTTGCCTTTTTTTCCAATCAGCTGTATTTCTTGGATCAGTGAGTAGGTCTAACATGTCAGATAAGTAAGCCTCAGCATTTCAGACAAGGTATGACTTCCACAGACAGCCTGTGTAATGGGCTTCATATGGACTCTCTTTGCATACCTAAACAGGAAGTCTGATGATTCCCAGTTACCCTAGGGTCACTGCACAGTACAGAGACATACCATAAACTGTTATTTGGTGGATAGATGTCCATAGTCTAAATAGGAGATATTACAGATAGTAAAATATCTACAATATTTTTGTTAGAGAAATCTGAATTTTGACATATGGTACGAATTAGTCCATACCTACCAAAGTCTTTGAATAGTCACTGAAAATACATGAGATTTCCCAGAAAGGAAGTTTGTTCATAAATGAGATCATTTTTTAGGATATAAAGTCTCCTATAGAGCTCACTCAGTAGCCGCCTGGACCTTGATCCAAAGTCTGTGAAGTCACCAGGTGGTTTCACATTGAGTTCAGTGGCTTTGAAACAGGCCCAGGATAAAATGCCTGTGGGAAACTTTGACTTAGTGACTTATGGGCCTGTGAATGTAACTAAGACCTTGCTGGATTAAAGACATGAAGAATTCTCTTCTTCTTCTGACTTTCTCTTCTACATAGAAGAGAAATATCTATGCATTTTCAAAATGGTTTTAGTGAGTTTTGAACAATGCACTAAGATTCAAGTTACAAAACTATTTTGCAGTGTTTTTCTATGAACTTGTGGAAGTATGGCATCACGAAATGCTTTCTGAATCTATATTAGTTCTTACATTTTACTAGTGATTTAATGATGGAAGGTTTGTTTCAACTCTTAAAAAGTTTGGAAAGTTTTAACGATGGTCTATTAATGCTTCCTTACTTTCCCTTTTTGTGGCTTAGTAAATTCCATCAACTTTTTGTGCACTAAATTCATTTACTGGGCAATTTAAAAACACACACACATGAAAAATTAACCTTTGGTTATTTCTTTGTCAGCATCACACGGGGTAAATAATAATATTAGCCCATCTGCCCATCTGACTTCAACAACCAGAAGCTGTATCATGATAATTTGGAAAATGATTTTCCTCACAGAGAAAATAAGCTTTACAGTAGTAAAGAAGCCTGAGACTTGTCAGAAATTTGGAGCAGCTTTCTGTCTGGCAGGAAGGTTTTTTGTAACGTATCATTCTCCAAATCAAATCTCTAAAAGGATACTTGGTTTTCTTTTTCATTTGTCCCATAAGTTGCTATTTCCTAAGACTTTATTTGATAAAACAATTCAGTATAAGCCTAATTTCACATAGAACTTCAAGAGTACAAATCTTTTAAAAACAAAGAGCTTTGTATCATGCAAAACAAACAAAACAAAAACCCAAAATAGAAACTACTTTCTTTTATACAGTATATGATGCACAAAGTTACAAAGAGATAATTCTATAAAGTTGACTCTGCCATGTCCCATCTTCTGATATACACTAGCTAATCTTGAAATTTTAGGCCTCAGTCATTCAACTCCTGATTCTTTTTGCTTCTACCATTAACTCTTGACATTACAACAGAGGTAAGAAGAATCAAAACTGAAATGATGTAGTGGAAAAATTTTAAGAGAAATTTTCCATTTCATACAGAGTACATTTCTACTCCAGAAATATGAACCACCTGTAGAAGACCCCTCAGGGAATAGCTGTGGTGCAGATTGCCCGTTAACATCCTGGACCCCCTCCTGTTTGTGATACGACTCAGGCAGTCTTTTCTCCTCCGTACATTTCATGATTTCTTACACTAATTATTTGGAATTCATTTATAATAAATGCCTTATGTCTCCTTGCAGCACAGCACGCACACTGAATGTTCACTGCTTTTGTGTGTTGCAAAATGACTAATACAATAGAATTCCAGGCATAGAAAGATAAACTTTTCATTGAGGAGTGTTTATTTTAAAGAGACGAGGAAATAAGAAAAGCATTATTTGGACTGGAATGTATGGCCAAACACATTTCCATCAGAGATGTTTTCATTTCCTATTTTGCTTAGAACAATAAACAAATTAAAAAATATTCTTGGGACAATTTAGATTATTTTTGTATAAGCAGTGCAATATTCTAACTATTTAGAATCACTAGGCCTTCTTCTTGCTTATTTACTTACTACTTATTGCTTTCTGTATTACTTTGTCTTGATACTTTTAGGCAGACTAATTATCTTTTGGCTAAACTCTATATTATCAACACCTAGAGATACTTAAGAAAAAAGGTTCACAAGCAAGTAATGTCTCTATACATCACATATGATAAAATGCATTAAAATTTATTAGCTCATTAATGAGAAGAGGTAAAACAATACATCTTCCCAGAGTCATAGAATCATGGAATTATAGAATCATAGAATCACCAAGATTGGAGAAGGCCTCCAAGATCATCTAGTCCAACCATCTTCCAATATCCAGAATTTCCCCGAGTCCAAGCATAATATAAAACACCAGTATACTTATTGCACATTTTATGACAAAATTATAACATGACACCAATGTTAGACTATTTTGATTTTTCTGAAATGCTTATGGCCATTATCTAGTTTTATTTTGGACTTTTATTAGTATCAGTGAAACACTGACCTCCATGTCTCTGGAAAGTGAGAGTAGAATCATCACGTTTTTTTGTTTTGTTTTGGTTTGGTTTGGTTTGGTTTTTTTGTGCCCTAAGTTGTCTCTATCTAAGATACCTCATTAAGTTTTGTCCTTTTAGGACAATAGTAATATACAAAATATATTCATGGTTTGCTTTTCTGGGCTTAACATAAGCTGTTATTTTGCATTTTCAAAGGTACTTCAATGATGTTATTTTATAGCAGTAAGAGCCTTCCAGTTTGTAATCCATCTTGATTTTATTGAAGAAAATAGCACAGTATGAGTATGGTTGACATTTTTGCTTCTGAGTAAAAGTAGAATTGTACAGCGGTGAAGCTTGTCTAGGTGAGACACAGAACACTCTTGGAAACCGGGCTGAGCACTTCTCTCAAAGGCTGAATACCTCAAACACAGCATGCCCTTTGAACCAGATTTATGGCATGGTTCTTTCACCTTGACTTAAATAACCCGGAAAATTAAACTGCATTTGAAAGCACAGTTCTATCTCCAGTATCCTACATATTCATTGAAGATGCATGGAAGAAATATGCAACACATGCCACAGACATTTCATACATTAAGGAAGTTTGTCTCCTTGTTGGATACTCATCCAAGATCCCACCTGAAATACAGTTTGGAATATAGCAGACAAGGCAAAAGAATGAGATCTGTTACAGTATCTCACCTGGAATTCAACAGAATAATATGTAAGATGCTCCAAAAGTAATGCCTCCTATTTATTTTCATAGAAATGGCAACAGATGCAAAGAACACAGTAACATTACTAGACGGAGCGAATTCTCAGCTACAGAGCACTATTTTTCAACATTGTTGCCACTAAGGGTGGTGAAGCACTGGAAGATGTTACTAAGAGATGTGGTTGATGATACATCCCTGGAGACATTCTAGGTCAGGTTTGATGGGGCTCTGAGCAACCTGATTTAGATGAAGGTGTTCCCATTCATTGCAGGGAAGTTGGACTAGGTGACCTTTAAAGGTCTCTTCCAACTCAATTCATTCTATGATTCTATGACTCTAAGTTAGTGTTCCAGTGCTAAAAAAGAAAATTGTTTCCTGCAATTAGGTGCTGGTTGCGCCTAGACTGGGTACTCAAGATATTCTTCCCAGATCAAGAGACTTGAATCTTATTCCTTTTATTTTAAATGAAAAGCAGAATTTCTGATGCAATTCCAATACTGGCTGGAAGTTCCAGGATCCCTGGCACAGGACTTGAGTGATTTTCTGTCCATCCAGTGTAAATAGCATGAGAACATATCCAGCCAGATTGCGTGAGAAACTGTTAAGGCTTCTTCCCAAATTATTTGCATACAAAATTCTGTTGCTATCACTTCAATTCAGATTTTCATCTGAATGAATATGGAAGTCAAGGATATATTGTGCCAATTGCAGCGTTTAGCTCTTAATGCAATAGGACATAATTCATTTCAGTGTTTTACAAACTGGGATCTTTAAAGGAAATTGTTTAGTTTTATATTATTGGAAGTGGCATTTATATATTCTGGATGTTTTCTTGCGGTTCTCTTTTTCTCTGTAGTTTAGTTCTTCTGGTACTAATAAGTTTTCCAGAACAGAAATGAAGTAAAAATACAGTGATTTGTATGTTAAATCAGAAACTGACACAGAAAAATGAAGTACATCTTCTTTACTACAAACATTAAGCAACTTAATATATCAAGTTCTTAATCTTTAAAGTCCTAATCCAATGTGAACTAATATCAGTCAAATACCAAATGGATTTCATTTCAGACCTTTAACGGTCAAGTAATGGGACAGTGTGAAACACAGATAAGTCATATTTTCTTCTTGCATTATGAAGTTCCTGCTATTGTAGAAGTGTTCCTGCTATTATAGAAGTGTTCTTGCTATTATCCAGTGGTACTACTGGCACAGCTCCATTTTATTGTTCTTATTGACTCAAGATTTATTTTACCATTATTCACTCATTTTTAGGCATTCTTTCTATTGCTTGATTAATCTGATAATCCACTGTCACACTACTTTAACCTGTTCCTATGCATTCCTTATTCCAGGCAAAGGATTCTGTTTCCCAGTCTGCAGCTATGCATATACCAATAATAGTGTTACACTCCCATGTCCTGATTTCCACAGTGCCCAGCTCCCCTGTTCCACTCCTACATAGTATCAAGCTCTCCCACTCATTCCCTCTCCCTGGGACTGTCTTGGGACCTACACCCCACTTAGAATTCCCCAGTGTTCCCAATTCTCAGCCCTCCAGTAGACCATATTCCATATGTCATTCATAATTGTATTTTCCCCAATATGTCCTCCTCTTTGATGCTATATTGTAAAAGCCAAGGAGAATAGCTAAAGCAAGGGACATTGTTTTGCTGGAATGTGTTAATAGTTTTATGAGAGTGAGCCTTTGATCTATGGACAATTAAAGTTGCGCATTCTACTAACCAGATGCAGGGGCTGTGTGTGTCATCTTCTTATTCATCATGTAGTTTTGGTTTCCACCCAAACCCTTAGGGTTCTGCCTACTGATGCTTAGAACGTCTCTTGGAAGTGTCTGGATGTGGCATTCAGAAGTTGCCACATTGAATCCAAACAGTCAAACAGAAATGCCATTAAATTGACTCCAAGATTTTATAAACAGCTGAAAAATGGCACTGCAGATTCTCCACATTTACTGTCTCTCAATGATTTCCAGAGCAAATGTATTTTGTGCACAAACAAAAATATGTTTTTGTTTTTCTAGCTATCCGCTTTGCAAATTCAGGCTCATGTCTGACTTCTTTCCTGCTCATGCATCAACAGCAGTACAAGTGGCCCTGCATATCATGGCCCTGTTCACCCTTGCTAAAACCAATTTTCTTCCTGCTTTGTCCTCAGTGACTCCAAGACTCTCAGTTTTCTTAGAAGTAATGTCTATCTCAGTCATGCAGCAAAGATCGCTAGGTGATCTTAAGAATCAACATCACGATCTTAACTGAAAAATAATTTGTGTTCCTTTACATTTAAAAACTGTATAGGTTGCCTTCTAAAACTTTTGCTTACCTTTCAGAACCTAGAATGGAATTTAAATGTTACTGTGTTTGGTCTTCCAGAGCAACAGCAAATAGTATAAAGAGCTTGTGTAGCAATACAGAAGTTACTGTAACTGTTTGCCTTAATCTGTCATTCTGCCTTTGACAAACTGAGTGAAATAACATCCTTGGCTTGCTCTGACTTTAGGTCTGTCATCTCTCCAAATCGACACAAACAAGGGCTCGTTCCAGAGGGGAGTGGTCTCATTCCTGCTACTTTTCTTGCGCTGATCCTACTTTCCAGTAGCTACCTGATGAGCTGGATCAGAGAACTAACTGAAAAGTTAATTATTAGCTGGATCTGTTCCTGACCCAAGAAATTATATGCATGCTTGAATTTTACTAGAATCAACATTCCAGAAAAAGCAAAATTCAGGAAAAAAAAAATTAAATAAGGAAACTTTTTTTTTTTCCCTGTCATTCTTTAGGATATAAATGTACCCTTTTCAACAAATCTTGCTGCATTTTCCATGCCAGCTTGAAAACTGAACTTGCCTGAAGTAATCATCTGTATTTACAACCCGCTTCCACAGCTTCCTTACTAATACAACAAGTCAGACTCCTGTTGCTTTGCAGCTGTGTGGGTAATGACTGCTGGAAGATGTGTGCCCTTCAGCGTTATCTACTTGTTCTTTGGGTTGTGAGAGCACTTATAGCATAAGCTACATTTACAGAGTAGCTGATTATCAGCAAACAGATTCCTCACTGCCAGCTTTTCTTACAATAAATAGAGATTTTACATGGATTCCACCATCAACACATGCACTGGTGAGTACATAGTAAAAATACAGTCATTTTTCCTTCATGCAAAATTGATGTAAGATGCAATATTCCATAGTTAAAATATGAAAATATATTTTTAATATAGAGAAGATTATGAAGAAACTTCAAAAGATCTACAGAGGTCTCAATAATTACTTCTTTGGAATTTAGGCTTTCAATAGTAGAACATTGAATACTTTTATAATACTTTTATAATAGTACATTTACTGCATTTTCTGAAGGAGTTTCCAAAGAATTTTTATTTCCAAAGCTTGGAGAGCTCATAGATTTTAGAAAGCTTTTTTGATTTGCTATTAAAGCTTCAGAGCCTTTTGATATGTCACTATCTGGTGTTTCATTTTTTTATTGCTGTTTTTATAGACTAATATTACCCAAGATCACCACAATATCTGAGACATTTTCTTTGACATTGTCACATGTCTTATACACATATTTAAAAGTTAGCTTGAGCCTTCCTGATTTAAGCTAAATATCAGGGTAACTCTTCTGGAACAGTAAAGTCACTATTTTCTCCCACTGAACACGTGTCTATGATGATACAGAACTTGGCTCTTCTAGAAGTGATTTTGGGCATTTGCTTCAGTACATCCTCTAGAAAATATCAGGCTAATACTTTCTTATATCCTTAATTAAAAGTTCTAAGATTTCCCCCAGTTATAAACCCTTTGATTTTCAGATTATTAACAACCAATATGAGAATTCAGAGCTTAGGAATAAAAATAATATAAGCTTCAGTTTCTACTACAGAATCACACAGCAGCAAAAGTTCCTCCTAGAAAAGTCAGAAATAATCTTTAACATCATTAAAATAATAGCTGTGCTCTCTCAACCTTCTTCATAGATTTGGCAAAAAAAAGAAAAAAATCTTAATTTTCCAAAGAAAATTCTTTGAGAGGTGAATACGTGAAATGAAGAACAAACATGGAAAAATTCCACTTATATGACTGTGGTGATACTTTAAGCAACTGAATAACTGAATTCAGGCATTCAGAATATTCTATCCTACCTTAGCTGTAGCTATCATTACTACCATTACTTAAAAAGATTAAGCAGGAATGAAAGAAATCCTCACCTGAATTTGCCTCCATAAACATCCAGGTATATCTGAGTAATACAGGATGTGTAAACTAGGAGTTTTATTACTATGGACATTCATGATATCTTGCTCTAAGGGCTATGGCATACTCAGGGATGGCTGGCAAGGCTGTATTCTTAAGATGTCTTTCAGCTTTACTTGCTTTTTAGATTCAAGTGCATTCTACACAATCTTTCAAGGAGATTTTTACAAATCCAGGGAGGTTGTATTGGTTTATAACAAATATAAGACAGGATGATACATTCAAAATCTATTAAAATGTATATAAAAGAAAACTCCATTAATTTTGACAGCATTCAGTTCAGCCATTCTAGTATGTTGGCGGGGTGCAACATTAGCATAATACTGATACATCCTTGCAATCATGCAAGTATTAATCCACTCAAATCTCTGACAAATAAAAAATGCTTCAAATGTCATTCTCTAATACCACACAAAGTGACACTTAGCAGGCCCTTTAAGAATTCCATGGGGAAATACAACTGAAGAAACACAACTTTTAAGCCAAATTTGTGCCTTTCTTTACACTTAGATCCATTTACACTCACTCTGACGTAAGCGGATTCAAGACAGTCATCAATTAATCAAAGTGTTAAGGAGCAACATTATGATCTTCAAATACTTTGTATGTTACAATATTGTGACTGACAATTTAGAATTGTTCCAGATGTTGAAAATATGATTTCACTAAAACAAAAAGAAGTTCAGAACTCTATTGTATATCATCAGCCTCTCTTCAGGCCAGCTTTCTTAACACTGACTAAATTGCTGCTGTTTGGAGACATGCCAGGAAAACAAACCAGTCCTCTGACAACATCTCCTCATCTACAGAAAGTAAGATAATTCCTATAACAGAGTTTCCAGGAGTAACATCAAAACACTATTTATAAATTTTAAAAAGTAAAATAACTTTCAAACAAGCATTCAGGATTCGAGTAAACATTTATTCAGATAAAGAGAATATATAAAAATAAATGCAAATATAAATATACATATGTGCATGAAAATAAATGCATTCTTATACATAAACTAGAAGCAGACAAACCTGATGAGCTGCAGGACTCATCCCTCCCCTGGGATATAGTCTCAGGGTTGCAAGGATCTCCTCTGGTATCCATCTTGATCCCTGTCTTTTTCTTTGGTCCTCCCCCTATATATCCCGTACCGCACTATTCAGTTGCACAGCTTTCTATACCTTGCATCCCACAGTAAGCCTATGGAGGCAGTGACCCTCATCAGTGCACATGGCATTGCTTTCCTTGCCTTCTCACTTGGAGAGTGGCCAAGTCAAAGCAAACAGTTGGATCTGAATAGATTAAGGGAGTCCCTCTGCCCATCTATATTCTTCTGTTCTTCAC
Organism: Tragopan temminckii; assembly: GCA_028571105.1. NCBI lineage: Eukaryota > Metazoa > Chordata > Aves > Galliformes > Phasianidae > Tragopan > Tragopan temminckii. The sequence goes on along the minus strand of JAOWBP010001760.1, from coordinate 50,978,584 downwards.
TGGGTCTTTGCTTAATATGTTTAGACTTCAGTCACATAGCCTAACACAGGTATTTCACTCTTAATCTATTTGTTACATCCTCCCTCCACAAGCCTTTCTCTATGCTTTCCTGTAGTTATATCAGTACACTGTCATGGAAAAAAAAAACAGTGTATCACTAAGATGAACTACCTACATCTTATATTAATGATGACCCCGAAATGACAGCATGGTATCCAGCTGAAGGCAATTCATCTCCTTTTGGTAGGTTTCACACATTCCAGCTGGCTTTGACCTGCACAGGAACACCTCTGTATCTCTCAGTGGAGAAATACCCTTTGCAAAGCTCTTTTCTGGGCTTTTTCCTTTCTTCCACTGCACTTTCATCCTTTATCCAAATCCACTTACCAAATGTTTTTCAGTCTCCATCCTGTATGTGGTTATCCCTTTAGACTAACTTGCATATTTTTCTGTTTACATCCTCCTGACTCCTAACTGTATCTGAAATATGGTGCTGTGAAAACCAAACTGTCTCACAAGTGGTCTCCTGCCATTTCCTGGCAATGAAAGCCAACATCCTTCCCTAGTCCTGGTCGGCTTACACTATCTGTGATATTTTAATGTCTTCTCTCTCTTCTCTCCCCAGTGTGCCTTCCTCCTTTGTACACAACCATGTCCATCTATTCCTCCTTTACGTTTGAGCTCAGTCTGTCCTTTATTTTCTCTTTTTTTTATTTTCTCTTTTTTTTTTTTTTTTTTCTGCAGCAATGTCTTCTCCAGCAGTTTCCCAGTGCTTTTGTTTCATTGCTTCTACAACCTCCTTACTGCATGAAAACCATTCATGTTTTATAAAATCACTCCACATTTCTGTCTTTCTTTGTCTTATGCACAAACCAGCGTTTCTTTTAGCAGCTCCATAAGAAGTTGGTCACTGTCAACAAGTCTGATGTGATTCATAGGACACTTACTAAGCCTTACCCCTTTGTATTTTGCTCCAGTCTTCGCCAACTCCTGTTTAAATCTTATCATTGTTTCTTCTCAGGTCAAAGCTGAGATTTTCCTCAACTCTGACATAAAAGGTAAACTTTTGTCCTGACTGAATGCAAGAACAAAAGCCTCACTGCCATCTACTGGGTCAAGACATCGCTCCTGTCTTTTCTGCTGAATAGTTTTGGCTTCATTTTCCTTTTGTCTTTAATTATTCTCTCCCAGCATTTTGGATGCATCAGGATAACTTGACTATCTCTTTTCTTCCTTTTCTTCTTCCATTTCTGTCTCTATGCCTTCTACTGATGTTGCCCTGTCTTTTGGGATAGCCTAGTCTTCTTCAAAGCACAATCTTCCCTATATCCTCATCTCCTTTAAACAATACTTCTTGCCTGAAGAAAAATAAAACTAGCCATCTCTACAAAGACTTTTAAACCTGCTCAAACATATCCTTCAAACAAGAGTAAAATTTAGTTTCTGAATATAGCAAATTGTCTTTCACCACTTCACATTATTTTCAGGATCTTTGTGCGTGGTATGCCCCTGTAGGCATAGTGCTGACTGTGTCTACACTGCCTGCCACACTATATGTTACCACTTACAGCTAGGTAGAATTCAGGCAGGAACCTGGAGCCTTATGATAGAATACAAAATTAGAAAATAGTTGATTTTTAAATTTTCTTTTTCTGACTGTGTCAATGGCAAAGTTGGTAGGTAATAAGAATAGTATTTTGCAAAAGTTACTGGGATTTGACATATACTTTGGATGGAATATGCTCCATGCTGATATGTTTTGAGATCTCCTAGTGAATGTTTGTGACCTGCTTCATGGTTTCTCTTCTACTGATCTTTGGCAAAAATTGCACGTAGAGTCTAAGATTTATAACTGGCCCTGACAGCTTTCTGAAGCTAAATGGACTACACCAGTTCACTGGGAAGGGGGAGGGAGACAAGGTGAAACTATCTCCATATGGCAGAGGAATTTCCATTTCCTAAGGGGATATTAAGTCTAGAGGCTGAGCCTTCAAAAGCTTTCCAAAATTATAAATGCACCTTTGAACAAATGCCTGAGAATTATGTCTGGAGTCCTCTCAGAAGCCTGAAAATCAGTATGGTGCTAGCATTATATATCTCTAGCTGTGCAGCAGCTGAGGTGATAAATCTAAAAAAAAGAAAGCAAATAATTTAAAAAAAAAAAAAGAAAAAATGTCTGATAAAGGAGGGGAAGTGGCTACTATTTTCTAATTTATCAGTTGTCTCTCTCAAAAAAATGTAGCACACAGAATTCAGATCCAAACTATGGATATCAAACCAGTGCGGGTTTACTTTACCCCTTCCAAACCTAGAAAGATTTTGGTTTTCCAGGCATCAACAGAGTGTTACCAGTTTACTTGGCAAAGAGAGTACTTCTCTGTTTTTGGGGTATCAATATAATGAGGATCTTCACATGGAAGAATGCGTGCAGATTCATTAAATCATGTTGATCTCTACCATAAGTCATGAAATGTTGGAAATCCACCAAACCAACAATTTCAGAAATGAAAAATAATAGATTAAAATGCTATTTTTTGGAAAAAGTCATTCACTCAGATGTGTTTGTAGCACCTAGAATCACTGCAACTAACAATGCAATTATAATTCTTTACATTTACACATCCTTTCATGTATAGTAAACATTTCATACAAATGTTTTTTTAGTTTTGATGCTACCATTTAATGATTCTGGTAGCTTTTTTTTTTCATCAGATTGCATTTCTACATCTGAGTGTTTGTTGATTTTAAAAAGTCTTATTTCAACAGCAAATGGGGAAAAAATCCTCCTTTTTTGATGGATAAAAAGATGCTTAAAAAATTCTGAAAGGAAAATTTGATTTTGTAGGACAGGTGTAAAAGTTTCAAATAAGGGATTAATTTTCTTCAGCTTTTCTTGACTTACTTTATCTTACTTTGTTGTCTGCTTTTTCAGAATAAGAGAGAAAGAAAGAAAATGTGTTTGAATAGAGAGACTGTGGATGTCCCATCCCTGGAGGCATTTGAGACAAGGCTGGATGTGATTCTAGGCCACTTGGTCTACAGCCTGGTCTACCCTGCCCACAGCAGGGGAGTTGAAACTAGATGATCATTAAGGTCCTTTTCAACCCAGGCCATTCCGATTCTATGATTCTATGATTCCATAATTCTAGGACTCTCTGTTTTAAAAACATGAATGCAGAATGGGAGAACAATTTCTAATTTTTGTCTTCTGCTTTAAATTCATTGCAGGCTCTTCAAGAAGGGCATAAATTTTATCTAGACTATTTGCTTTCTCTTCAGTAAACTCTACTGAACGGCCTGCATATAAGATGCTAATAATAGGTATATTTTTTAACATTTTTGGATATTAATTCCTGCTTACCATTAGAAAATGATCATTTCTATAACTTCCATCAATTCATCAAAAGTGTTTAGTATATATCTGCTACAGCTATATACCACAGGGAAATTCATATAATGGAAAAGCCGAAAAATATCCTCAGAATTACGCATTTGGAAAAGCAAAAATGTGAAATGCAAGCCAGCTCAGTCTTCACGCAAATGCAGGGAAATTTCTTACAGGCTGGATTTGAATGGATGAAGATTTTCATATCATCCAAGGAATAGTAGAAAGAAAAGATATATATTTATAATCAAACTAAGGACATCTATCTGTTCACGCTCCTGACCACATGAGTATAAAAAATGAAGGACCGAAGAGTGAATTCAATGAGCTGGAATATCCATTCCAAAATCTTACATTGGCCTACAGTAGATGTCCCACAGATATAATTGAGATGTTTCCATGGAGCAAAGTCAGACTTTGCATGATTTAGGTAGAAATTATTTATATTTTATTCAATAGCAGATTTTTACCATCACCACCTATTGATGGAGTGCAAGCTTGAGGACAATTAGTTTGCCTGGAGAGTACCTTTGTTTCACTCGTCTCTCACCCTTAGCTCTGCTCCTTATCTTTCCTCTGAGATTTTTCTCTTCACTATAGCATTTCTGAACCACTGTACACAGAGATTTTCCTGTTATAATCTTAGTATCTGATACTAAAACTGGTTTCACAAATAAAAATTTAAAAAAAAAAAAAAAAAAAAAAAAAGCTACCTCTGGCATTTACAGCATAATTTTATCACTTGGCAGATTATATGACTCAGAGTTACCCCATTTCAGACTGATGAGGACTACTATATTTTTAAATATTAAATTTGTGTATACATTGAATCATAGAATCATAGAATGGCCTGGGTTGAAAAGGACCATAATGATCATCTAGTTGCAATCCCCCTGCCATGGGCAGGATCGCCAACCACCAAGCTGCCCAGAGCATCATCCAGCCTGGCCTTGAATGCCTCCAGGGATGGAGCATCCACAACGTCCTTGGGCAACCTGTTCTAATGTATCACCATCCTCTGAGTGAAAAACTTCCTCCTAATATCTAACCTTAACCTCCCCTGTCTCAGTTTAAAACCATTCCCCCTTATCCTATCACTATCCAACCTCGTAAGCAGCCACTCCCCTTCCGTTTATATGCTCCCTTCAAGTACTGGAAGGCCACAATGAGGTCTCCCCAGAGCCTGCTCTTCTCCAAGCTAAACAAGCCCAGTTCTCTCAACCTTGCCTCATAGGAGAGGTGCTCCAGCCCTCTGATCATCTTATTGGCCCTCCTCTGGACCCGCTCCAAGAGCTCCACATCTTTCCTGTACTGGTGGCCCCAGGCCTGGACACAGTACTCCAGCTGGGGCCTCACAAGAGCTGAGTAGAGGGAGACAATCACCTCCCTCTCTCTGCTGGCCAGCCCTTTTTTAGTGCAGTCCAGGATGTAGTTATAGTTGGCCTTCCGGACTGCAAGCACACACTGCTGGCTCATGTCCAGCTTCTCATCCACCAGGACCCCCAAGTTCTTCTCTGTAGGGCTGCTTTCAAGGTGTTCTTCCTCCAATTTGAATAAATACCCGGGATTGCCCCTGCTCAAGTGCAGCACCTTGCATTTGGCCTTGTTGAACCTCATTAGGTTTTCATGGGCCCACTTCTCCAGCCTGTCCAGGTCCCCCTAGATGGCTTCCCTTCCTTCCAGTGTATCGACCACACCGCTCAGCTTGGTGTCATCCTCAAACTTTCTGAGGGTGCAATCAATGCCATCATCTATGTAATGATTTATATCTATGTATTGATGAAGATGTTGAAGGGTACCAGTCCCAAGACTAATTTCTGAGGGGCACCGCTTATGACCAGCCTCCATCCTGACACAGAACCATTGATCACAACCCTTTGGCTGCGTCCAGCCAGCCAAATCCTAATCCATCAAACAGTCCATCCTTCAAATACCTCTCCAATTTAGAGAGAAGGATGTGGAGAGGGACCATGTCAAAGGCTTTGCAGAAGTCTAGGTGGATGACATCCATCACCCTTCCACCCGTTCACCACTGCACCTATGGGGTCTAGAAAAGCAAATCAGGAAAGAAAAAAAAGGGACATAAGGTCTGCATAGTCTTCATAGGTGAAATAGACCAAAAAAATATGTTATGTTGAGCAGTAAAAAGGCTGCAGCTTAAATTTTGAGAAACAGAAGGCAGTCTGGGAAGGCAGCCCAAACAAATGAAATTGCATTTCTCTGAGCATCATATGCTGTCTAAATATCCAACCTTATTCACCAAATTTTCAAAGTTTTGTAAAGAATTTTGTACCACTAAGGGATTGATTCTTAACATTTAGAAAGTTTGAACATATCTTTCTCCAGGAACTCATAATATTGCATGCAGTTAGCAGTAGTACTATCTCTGTAACAAGGTTTATCAACAACGAAACTAAAAAATTGAAACATATTTTAAACAAACAAACAAAGAAAGAAACAAAAAAAAAAAAAAAAAAAAAAACCAGTTGCAAGTGAGTAGAATCTGTTCAGAAGCAGAGAGAATTCTCTGGCATGCAGTGTCAGGAAGTAAAGTCCTACTAGGATAAACTTTATGTTGTGTGTTTCCCATGGAAAGATAGCCTGAGATTGAGAGAATCCTTATGCTTTTGGCTGTAAAGTTTTGAATATCAAATTTTCCTTCTTAGATCCGATTAACATCAATGATGCAAAAGTCCATTCAAAACTGCTGGGGTCAGATGGGGTGACTTTGATAGGACTGACTTCCTCAGGTCCAAGGACAGAGTACACATTAAAAAAACAAACAAGCAAACAGCTATGACTAATATGAAAGAACACACAGCATCCACTTGAAGAAAAATATCAGGAATACATTCATCTGTTTATCTATCTATATTTTGGTTAAATTTATTCCCTTCCCCTACAAAGTTCACCAAAAGGCATAGTCATAAAAATAACAAGTTCAGGAAAATCACTTACGGGTGACAAAGTATACAACTTTAAAAAGGCACTTTTTTTTGCTCTCTGACACATTTTTATGGCATAAAATGACATTTTTTGATGCTTTATCAGTTTTATGGTCACTGCCAAATTTTTTAATCTGTTGTACATTTAAAAGTCAATAAAATCTTTCTGTTTGGGTCTTAGCAAGATTATAGAACAAGATAAATCACAGTGGCTTTATCTACTCAAAAGCTCATCTGTTAGAAGACAATGCCCATAAATCTGGTGAATAAGTGCAGGAATATTTGTGAGCATCCTGAAAAGAAATGAAACCAGCACTTCAGCAATTGAGTTTCTGTGTGACAGAACATCAATTTTTGCTTACAAATACAAGCTTAACAATAGTAGAAATAGCTGAGGATTCTCTTTCAAGCCAGAGAGATGCTTCTGAATAAATAATATTGATTTCCGTGACAAAAAGACACTTGAAGGTCAGCACAAATGAAAGTCAATTTTTTGTCCAAAAAAATAATTGTAAAGTCCAGATAATGAATATCCTGGCTTACTGTTGAGTATACATTGTTCTTGAGCTATGTGAGGATGCCAATACTGCTGCCTTTCCAGTGAGTTAGGTGAATCAAACATGTTACAAACTCAAGAGAATGTTCACTGTTAGAGTTTGCATAAGACAATCAAGAAAACCATGTACTTGCTACTTAATTTTTAAATTTTTCATTAAAAAAAAGAATATTGCAGGCTGATATCTAGAAAGTAGTTGGACCATTGGTCTTTTACTTTTTGAAAAAAATGAAGAAGCCAAGGAAGTATCAAGAGTTTTCCACCATGTGTGATCGTCCTTGACATCCTCCGAATAAAAAGCAGAGCAACAGAAGAAAATCCAGGTTTATTACAACTACCTAAATAGAACAAGTTTCTCAGAATGCTGTTATGCATAAAAAAATTAAGTGCTGTTCCATTTCAACAAAAGGTATTAAATCAGAGTTTAACTGTGAAATATGAAATGGATGGAAATATTTCCTGGAGTTGCAGATACCACTCATTAAAAGGAATTTTGAGGAAAGACATAAATACACTTATTACCATACTGAAAGTTATCATTCTAGAAAGAAATATATTTTGGTTGTAATTGCTTTCACAGCATTAAGCCTCCTGATTTTCTTTCATAAATGGAACAATTCAGAGTTTCATTTAACACATGTAATATGCATAAAATTAGTTGGGAAAGTAATTCCTTACATCACCGTATATTCCTTCCACAGTTTTTGCAAAGATCTTACCCAATTCTCACTCTGTCAGAATGTTCACCACTTATATCTATGGTGCTAGAACAGACAGAAAAGAAAAACCTGGCAGAAAACACTGATTAAAGTTGTCAAAAAGATTAATGAATCTCTAGAGTGAATTAGGAGTTTGCTAACATTCTGTGAAGAAGTGGTAAAACTGCCTGGCTGTGCCCAAGACATGCTCAAGAATGGAGAAACCAAACATGACTCAGGAAATTCTCCTGGGATATTCTGAAAGTTGGAAATTCCACCCGTGCAAAGAGTTTAGATGAGTTTTGCTTAGCCAGACAATATGAGGTCTGAAAATTCGTTTTCATATCTATATTTACACTGGAGTTGAGAAGAGCGAAAACATCAGGCACTCACAAGAATTGTTTGAGCTAACAACCAGAAGTTAACAGAGATATTTTTCTCTGGTGAGATGGGTCTTATCTAAGTTTAGCAAAGAGACATTAACAGATCCTACTTTGAATTCCTTGCCTGACTGCAACTCTATACATTCCATTTGAAAACAGGCAGATAATGTATAAATGTTATCTGAAAATAGAGTCACAAATATACCAAAAAAAAGTAATGATTTTTTCAGCAATCTTGAAACGTTTTCTATTCTCATATTCCTTTATCAAAACAGAAAACACCGTTGCATACTTTCAGATGTTCACAGGACTGTGTTTAGCCAATGTATCAAAATGCATAACATTATTTCCTGTAGCTTGAGTTATCACTGCATGGCACCCTCCCTGCACCCTGGTTTCAGCTCAGACAACATTAATAGTGCACTGATGATTGGTTGTTGCTGAGTAATGAGATGCACCCCAGGCTGGGCTGGGCTTCAGTACTGGCTGGGCTGGGCTACATGCAGCCTGTGATTGCAGGCCAAAGGTTAGACATGTCTGATCTAGAGTCTTATGGTCTAGTTGAGTGAATGTGTTTTTTGATCTTCTGGACTAGCTTTGGCTGTCTTCCCTCGGAGTACTAGAAAATAAAAAAAAGTTGAATTGAACCAAGATGCTTTTTCCTAGCTCTACCACTGGCTAAATCAGGAGACTGCTAAGCATTTCTCTTGTTTGCAAATGGATTTGAAGAGCAATTTTATATTTCAGTTAGTATACTTCTGGCCAAATTAATACAACCTCATGCAAGCCCTTATGTAATGTGAGACATAACTTTTGTGAGAAAAATACCCATGGAGAAATGATCAAAAACTCACACAGTTACTGTAGAACAAGGATCTGTCCCTAGCTCAACAACCCTTTCACAGTTTCATGATCTTCGAGAATTCAAATTCAGTGTTGCTAGCAATAAATTTATCCTTATTTCTACATTAAATATTTTCACAAGAAAGAGAAAAGTAAAAACCCTAGCAAGTAGTTTTAGCGTTACACTGCTTTTCCACAAGTTTCTTTGGAAGAATGCCACTTTACAAATATCACCTGATCTTTATACTTCATAGATATAGAAATCTTTATAACAGAAAAAAACAGTCACAAAAATTGCCAAAAACACAGCAAGGGTTTACTAATAATAAGGGATTTGTAGTGTAATTTTCATGTCAAATTTTTGTACAGCTTTCTATTTAAATAAACTAATGTTTTGTAACAAAGACTTTCCCAGTGTTCAGGGATTAAAATGTGAGATACAAAACTTGGGGTGGGCTATGTTTACTACAAATCAAACACATTAAAGTGGTTTTAAACCTTAAAGAATTTCTGCTGCATATGTAAAAAAAAATTAAGTACAGTCAGTTTAGACTAAGGTAACCCTGAAAACCCTATTTTGTAGAAATAATGTCACTGAAGTTATTTTCTGTTCCTTCAACCATGTTGCGTATTAAGCCTCCTTGAATGACAGTGTCCTCAGCTATAACTTCCTTTCATTTTTGCCTACATCCTTCAGTGACCCTATTCATGGGAACTCAGAGTCACTGTTTCCAGCTGGGATTGTTTAATGGAAAAGGCTGGGATCACATAGAGCTATGGTAGAAATCAGGCCATGCTATCTCTTTACCTTTCCCAGACGTTCAGCATGGCAATTTAGCTGATGGCCCAACAAAATTACAGCCATGATGTTTTTGGGAACTCATCCCAAAGACACTCCTACAGACTCTGGAGAGCACATGCAATGGGAGCACTAGAGGTATGTTTTAGAGTGCAGATAGCAGGAGGTCAAATGGAGGCAGCCATCCACAAAGCTCAGAAACAATAGAATCAGCCTTTTCCCGAAATCTGCAGGACTTCAGTGGTAGAGAATGTTGCACTTAGCAAATACAGTGGAACATCATACAAATGGTGGAGGAATGTGGAAATTTCAAGAAAGGAGTTTTGTGGACTACTATTTCTTTCACTGTCTCCTTTTATAATTTTGTCCATAGGGACAATAATTTATAATTTTATACTTTTGTACAGATGAAAGTTCTGATGTAGTAGAAAAAGATGGAAGGAGAAAAATATGTTACTCTGGAAGGTAACACATCCTCAGTTATCCTGTGCTTCTTTGTTCTTCCTATAAGACCAGCCAGTCCTTCTTTATCAAGAAAGAGCAAGTAAAACAAAACTGTACCCCTCAAAGGCTGTGAAACCTTCTTTACAATGTTTTTATGAGATCAGTGTATTGAAGTACTCTTATTTTAGCATTCATCACAACAGATGTTATTATTAGACAATACTTATGTGCATCCTTTTTTTGAAAGTTTAGTCATAATATTTAACTGTAACTATTTCCTGTGGTAATGAATTCCATAGGTGAAGTCAACAACATGCATTACAAACACATTTCCTTTACTTCTGTCTAAATATATCAGTCAATAATGTAACTGACTCCTCCTAATCTTACGTCATTTCAGTTTTGTGATACTCAGAAACATGCAGATTTTGATGTCAACAAGCCCATTCTAGCTCATCTCTTTGCTTTTTGTGAGTTTGGTGTTGTGTTTTTGGTGGTTTTGTTTTTTTTTTTAATTGAAAAGAAATGCTTAGATGTATGAGAGGAAACAAATCAAAGTGAAATTATGAAATTTCAGGAAGTATATTTGGCAAGTGTTGCGTATCTTTTGACAAAACAGGCCACATAGGAATGTAAACAACTGAGACAGAGAATAATTATTTGCTAATAAAAAAAGTCTATGAACAAGTTCTTGTGATTCAAAAGTAAAAAACAACTCATTTCTGGTCAGAATAAGTCGATCTTATTCAGCTGAACAGATTCAGCCTTAAAGATCCTGTACTTACACAGAGGAGTTACATCTGAGTTTCCATTTCGTCGTACTTTCAGAGAGGAATAAATGTTCCTATTTTTTTTAATTGCTGCATAATTACTTGTGACTTGTAAACATTTGGGTGACATATCTTATTAGTCCAGGGAAAATTGGAAGCAATATGTTGAACGAAACATTAACTAAAGTCTAATTCTACAGTGAATTTTAAGATTCCTGATATTTTCAGATTTCCAAAGATACTCACCATCTCCTCTGCATATCCTACTGCAAAACACATGTAAATTTAGGCTTTTAAAAGAGAAGAAAAGAAGGAAGGTTGTTTTAAATGTTTTTAAATGCAGTGAAACAGCAAAGCTATGTAATATTTCAGTAATGAAAGGAAACACCAACTGTTCTCTTCAAATGCAGCCAAGAACATCCAGGACTAACAGTCATGGAACAAGAAGAAAAGCAAACGAAGGAGTTCTGTGGTTGAACATGCTGCTGGGATCAGGGAATCCCAATGCTCTGGATCATTTTGGGCTTTGTCCAGTGTCTGTATGAACTGCCTTAAAAATACAAGGAGCAAAGACCAGAGCCTACAGCTATTCATATTTATTTTATTTGTAGCAGAATAAGTAGTAGCAGAAGCAGTACCACCATTTCTCTTTTATTTTTGACCCTACTTCTGTAAGAAGACATACACAAATGCTGAACCCAATCCAGTCTCAGATCTTCATCAGATTTGTGAATATCTGCAGAAAATATCTATCTAAATACTCAGCTTATGGGCAGATGCAGTAACACTATCCAAGCACATTTAAAACTTAGTCACTTAAGTGGTGCATCAGATCCCTACCTGAGATCTATAGGGAAAATATTGCCCTCATTGAATTCAAATATCTAAATTTCATCTCATCTTTGCTTTAATTTCCTAGATTCTGTTTTGGAAGATACTTTGACACTTCTTATTTGAAAACATTACCTTCCACGGTTAGAAAATTAAATCCACATTCAGACATTTGAAAGATTTAATTTTTAGAGATGCTAAGTAGTCAATGTTTGCAGCTCCCACTGAATGAAAGTCATAACCTATATATTTATATGCTAGGCAGAAGATATCATCATTTAATGTTGCACATATGCCACTGGATTTTTCAGGAAAAAAAGGTGTATAACACATGGTGACAATGTAAGGGGAAGAACATGGTAAAAGAGAACATGAAAAAATAATGGGAATCAGCTTATGTTACTCGTAGGCAGCTGAATAAAGAAACAATTATCTTTTTCTGCATAGAATGCATCACTAAACATATATTTATTTTAAGATGCCTTTTTTATGGTTTATTTGTGATATATTTCCCAACAGAACAATATCATTTCCTATTAAATAGCAAGAAAGGTACAATATCAGATTCTTCCTAACAGTCCTGTATTCTTCCCTTTAATGGTTCACTCTCCTCCTACTGCATAACAATAATCTATTACTCCCTTACATCTTAAAAATGTCACCTTTAAATCTACTTAACTCATCAACCTCCATCTTTTATCTTTTTGACTTCCACCTCAATGTCAGTGTTTGGAGTTCTCCAATCTCAGATACTTCCCAGCCTGGTAGGATATCAAATTCATGCTGCCTAAAGTCCCTAACAGAAAAAAGCTCAGACCTACTTTCTCTTGTCAATTCCTGACAAGCTAACTGCTTTTGAAATCTGCAGAACTTTGTTTCCTAGCTCCTCTTCTTGGATTTTATGCTTATTTTCTTTCTTAGTTGCCCTTCTACCATGCTTCTTTCCCCTTAGATCCTTCTTATTACTTTCCTCTTCCTCCCTATTCTTTTGATTTCTGTCTTCTCTTATTCATCACCTCCTCTTCTCCTCTTTGTTAATCTCCACAAAACCAAATCTCCACAAAACCAAATTCAAGTAGCATCTCCACAGAATATGTCACAGAAATATATTTTTTACCTTAGGCCCAGTTGTTTCCTTGCAAACTCATCTTAGCTTCTGTCTTCAACACTTAATAATATCTAGCTGTCATTGTTAAAGCACATAAATTCTCTCATGAAGTTCCTTTTTTAACTTGTGGAAAATATCATTACTTAGCCTTCCACTTTGGCATATCATTGTGCAATCTTCAGTTCTAGCCACAACCAGAGTTTTACATGTGGAAGACAAAACTAAGTATTCTGTATTCTTTTTCTGTGAAATCCTGGAAACATCTTCAACCATATTGTGCCAGATTTTTTGTTGTTGTTGTTGTTTTTGGTTTGTTTTTTTTTTTTAGTTTTAAGGAATATAGATTTCACTTATAGACGTAAATCATTTCGTCTGCCTGTCACTTTAACCATTTCTCTACTTTCCTTTGCTGTGATATCAAACATAAACTTCTTCCTTTTCAAATTGCTTCACATGTCTGTGTTGCTCTTTCTGCTTCATATCCATTTGGGTCACCTGTCTTGGAGATCACAGTTTCCCATTTCTGTGAGGAGGATATTAATGTAAAAATACGACTAGATTTTTCCAATTCTAACCTATATTTTCTTGTTTATACAGAGTAATAATTGTGTATTTTTACATATACAAGGGTTGCTCTGAAAGAAATGTCTCCTATTATATTGGCCACAAGATCAGAGGCAGATGTTGGTGATATGACTGTACAGACTGAACCTTTTCAACAATATTCTGTTACATTTTATTACTTTGTGACAGATGGTAGCAGAGGAGCAGTCTGACAAAATGGTATCTGTCATGCCAGTGTGTATGTAGTAAAGGTATGAAACTGAATTCCTCCATGTTGAAAAAATTGCACCCATAGACATTCATTAACACTTGCTGAATGTTGATGGATACCAAACAGTGAATCTGAGCACAGTGAAGTGGTGGGTGGTACGTTTCCATAACAGCAACATTGACAGTGGTTCACCTCCACTTGGTGCAGATTTTTACAAGCACATCATGGAGGTTCTTTATTTCCGTGGGAATAAATAGGAAGCATTACATTCAGAGCAACCTACCTACATTTAAGATATGTAATCCTCATCTGTAAACAATAGAATAAGAATGGTACACTTGTTCATTTATACGCAGTAACGAATAATAAACATTTATTTTTTGTGTCACAAATATTATTCAAAGGAGGAAATGTTAGTTCTGGCAAAAGAACATATTTCTAAAAAACTCAAAAATATTTGTCCATTTGTCCATTCTGTTATTGTTCTTTACATGTCAGTAGTTTAGAATATTCTCCGCAGCCATGTTTTTCCTAGAATTCCATCCACTCTGAGAAGTCATCTCACCTGGACATTGGTTCCAAGGTGGAAGTATGTGCTGCATGCACAATTTGTTCAACAGTTTGTTACACTTCTAAATTCCTTCCTGGTGATGTTCCTTTTACCCAAGAATCCTTGGCTATAGAATTTTAAGGCAATCTCTAGTCTCCAAAGGAGCTATATGATAAAGTCCCTTGCTCTGTTTATATTAGTATGACTCACACTTATGAAAAAAAAAAAAAAACAGAAACACTATGGGATTGCACAGTGGCCATATTAAAATGTGAACAGGGATAACTGCCACTTCTGTAGTGCTGCTACTTTAAAACATTTTTTATCCCTCATTTGTGGTAAGCTTCAAAACCTTGCAAAATAAATTTCCTATAAAGGACACGTGGAAATACAGAATCCCTCTTCAGGGACTTTGGTGTTATCCGTTGATTTTCTCTTGGCTCTTTTCCACTGAGGTTTTTAAACAGTTTTTGGACCTTGTATGCCCATATAAAGTGTCTGAGTACTGAACTTAGAAGAATGACGGTTCAGTGGCAGATTTTGTCATAGTATTACCCCTGTAATTTCCCTAACAAGTTCAGCTTCACTAAAATAGCAACAATGTGTTTTTTCTAATTTGGCACAAGCCACTTCATGACTGTAAACCAGTTACTGTACTGCTGTTCAAACTGAAATTGGATTAAAGAAGTGGTGTGGAGACATCAAAATAAATTAGAACAAATAAGAATTCCAGTAAAATAACAGAACAAGAATGTTATGTCTTGCCTTAAGTGGATTAGTGGAAGATAAAAATATTATCATTAAAAAAAAGCTGATGCCGTATGGAAAAGTTTGAAAAGCATTCTGTTTAGAAGCAGTTCTTCACAAACAACTCTTTTCCCTCACTCATTAGTGCCATCAGCACTTGTATGTATAGAGTCACGGGGGGCCAAATATACAAATTCCACTTGTGAGGTCATTGAAGATGACAGTTTAAATCTGCTTTTAAGCCATGCTAGAGTATCGCTCCCAGCTGGACTGGATGTGACACAGAACTGTTCTTTTTCCAGTACTGATCCTTCAGTGTTGTCAGTACGAATCTTAAACTTACATGTTTTCTTGGTCATTGTGGCCCTAGAAGACAAAATACATTTTTTAATATTCTTCTGAATTGGTTATATCTAATTTCTACTAGCTCCTTAGCACCAGTAATCACTTAAAGAATCATTAAGGTTGGAAAAGATCTCTAAGATCATCCAGTTCAAACCCAAGCCATCCCACCTGTCTACTAAAAATGTCCCTCAGTGGCACGTCTCCACAGTTCTTGAACACCTCCAGGAACACTTCACCATCTCCTTGGGCAGCCTGTTCCTGTGCATCACCACTTTTTCTGCGAATAATTTTTTCCTAATAGTGACAATTAATAAAACAAATGCACATGAATGGATTATTTAACAAACAGCATTTTTATGAAATGCCCATGATCTGCAGACAATGAGCCAAAGTGCACAATGTCCAGTACTGAGTGCAAAACATACCAAAATAAAGAAACCCAAGTGCATACTATACTCCTGGGACAGTCACCTAATTTATACAAATGACAATACAGGCACTCTGAATACAATAACGTGTTAGGAAAATGTGGATACTTAATGACAAATGGGAACATATTGTAGGCAACTTGTATGTCAAGAGAATATAAAAGTCACAGTATACAGAAAACTGCACTGTGCTCAGTGGCTATAACAGAGATAAATTAACACAGTATTCAAAGTTACTGTTCAGATTGATTTTTTATTTATTGTTCTGCTCATTTCTCAGTATTTTCATTCAAACTGTAACAGTAATTGTAATATTCATCGTCAAAAAACTTTATACATCTTCTGTATTCATTAAAGCCAAAATAATTAATTGTACATCCATTGTAAGATAGATAATTATAAAATCATTCTACCAACAATAAATAAATAAACTGACCAGAACTGAACTCAAAAATAAATGAGCTACTACTATCCACAAATATGAAGACCTTTTTAACATATGTGGTGTACAAAAATGAAAATATGAGTTATCTGCATGAAGGCAGTTGTATTAAAAATGGTAATTATATTGGAAAATATATGATTGAAAAACATGAATTTAATCTCCCATCAGAATCTCAAAAGCTGTTTCTCACAAGCTTTGTGGTAAAATTATAGGGAGGAGGCAGTGCAGAGAATCAAGGAATGAGAAAAATAAGTATATCACAATATTATAGAAATCAGACAGTTTTCAAATAATTGTTTTTTAAAGACTGTGGTAGCGTATGTAAGTCTCAGGAAAAAATGTACATCTGTAGTATTATGAACATGACTTCCCCAGTCACCAAAGTTATTGCTCACATACTAGTCCAGTCCCACATGGACAATACTGAAAATAAATCTCATATTTTTATCTGCAGAAACAGACTAACACAGGGAGAAGTTGTGCATGTATTCTTCCTAACAGCCTTCAGCCCGTCTCTACACAGCCACAGAGGTACCGTATCTGAGGATCAACAAGTAGGCTTTGTGCTCATTCAGCCCATGATTTTTCTACCGAGAAAGCCAACATAAATGCACTTCCAAGAACCTCTAACCTTGGAAGGGACTTTTTGAAACAACAAGCCATTTCCCAGAGTTGCAGTGTAAGTTAGAAGGGAGGTAGAACACCCTTGGAGAGTCAGAGCTGTGAAAAATGTGCTGGAGTAGTACTCTGGCAATTTTTCCATACGATGTGGCCAAATTAACTCACTGTTTACTGTGCTTTCTTTCAATACAGTGGCACTGTGCTTAATTTCAAACTGTTTCTTCTACTCTTACACATGCCTAGGAATTTCTTGAAGCACTGATGCACTGAAACAAGGAGTTCTACTGTTTATAATCTTGCAGGAATGCATTAAGCTTCTGTAATACGTCCCACTTGCAGCTTTGTTTCCCAGTTCTTTTTTCCTTTCACCTTATTTGTATGTCTCCCCAGCTGAGTGCACCCTTCATCCCTTGCCAGTGTCTCTGTGTTAGGAGAGTGTGCTCTCATGATCACTTGTCACAGTGACCAAAAGCTAACCACTATCAAAAGCTGCACTTCTGCTTTGTACCTCAACCCTTTCCACTCTTTCAGAACACAGAATTTTTCTTTTGCAACCAAAACTGTTATCCTCATTTCCATAAAGTGAAATTGTAACAGATAAAATCGCATATGCATTCAGTCTGCAGATGAGTGACTGAAAAAAGCAATGGACATCTTGAATATTCTGGCTTACTAAAATGAGACATAATGGAGATTGATTCATCAGAGGTGGAATTCCATTTTTCATATATGCATATATGAGGTAATAATGTACATATAGATCTGATGGGTTTTTTTCTTGCTTATTTTGGGAAAAGACCTGTAATGCCATATTTAGGATGCCTTGAGGAACCAGTTTTACCCCTCCTTTCTCATCCCCTCTTTGCCTCTTCTTGATTTCATTTTGATTCATTACTGAAGTGTCAGGGTTAATAAATCCTCTTTTCATTTCACATAGTTGTCCTGGTGTCGAGTATCCAGGAAGTAGCACAAAGTATGATTTTGCCAAGTCACGGTATCCTCTCATCGTGTGAGTGGAAGAGTTTCCTGGGGAGAAGGATAAGCAAAACTGCATTTCTAGATCTCCCAAACTTTAAGCTTAGCAACAGCTTTGTCCTAGAGAAAGTTATTCAGCTTGAGCTTCCCTAATGAATAATGCAGAAGGACTTGAAGTACCAGAACAATTTTCTTGCCATTTATGGATGCTAAGTTACTCAAAACAAAAAGATGCTAGTTTTGTAAACAGCTATTCTTTGGTAAATATTTTGTAATATCTCCTTTTTCACTCCATAGGAAATCCTCATCATGACTGTAAACATAAAACAGCTTTAGCAGAGAAATCTGTGGCAAGCTTCGTCACAGAAGGACGGAAATATTTTGAGATGCACTTTGAATTGGGAAATAGAAAGAGATTCTTGGATTTGATCTCCAGAGCAGTATTTTTCTATTTTTCACACTCTACTTACAGCAATTTTGCTGATCAAATGGAGACAATGGAGGGGGAGGTCTTCAAATCTCAAATTGGAATTAACAAGACTGTTGTTATAAGGCCTTTCTTTAAACAGGCTGAGATTTTATTTCTGGAAGAAGCTTCACGAGGAGACGTGTCTTGAAACTGTAAGGCTTTTCTTGTTGTTGCTTTCGGTCCACATGGAAATTGGGCACAGCCCAGCTAGCTTGGCAGTAGGAACACACAGATAGGTATGGCATGTCTCTGAGAAAAGACATAGTCACCCTTGCCTGAGGGAAACAAGGTCATTTCAAGATCATCTCAGAAAGAGATGACATCATGTAAGCCATGTTTTCTTGACCCAGGCCTCTATTTAACTGAAGTATGTTTCTGAGCATGGAATAGAGCACACTGCAGGGGTGTCCCACAACTTAGCATTCCCTGTTCTTAATCCTGAATCAAAAGGCTTACTTTGAGCAGCCCTCACACTAAAATTTCATGCACCACTTGCACAGTGTTGGCAGAGCTGCACTAGTTTTTAGCGAACTGCTGCCAGCATTCCAGTCTAGAAACATTCTGAGCCATGAGCTAACAGATTTGTACTGTTGCCTGATTAGATAACTGCATTTTCTTTTTTCTCCTAGTTTTGACTGTGCCACCAAATTACAGGAACGTGCTGACAGAACATTCAGTACATTGAAGTCATAGCCTGTGATACCCTGTAAGGAGAGCAGGTGAGATGCTAGATTAGCAGTAACACCCCAACACTGCTGTGGTTTATAACAAACCTTCTATCTGGCAAGTGGTGGGATATTTTAAATGAGTTCAGAGAGCATGTTAAGCTCTTTGAAAGCTGTCGGCAATGGGTAACATGGCACATGTGCTTGACTGGTCTTCATTGCTTTAAAACTTGTGACTTCAGCAGATAGAGTTAATCCTGATCTAAGGTTTTGATTATCTACGGATGGCTTTCTGTTTTCATGTTTGCTTTTTTCCAAGCTGGTCATTCAAGTCAGATGAGAATGAGGCCCAGTAACATTCTCAATAAGTATTTATTAAAAGATTGTCACTTTGGTGGTAGATTCTCTATGTATGAAGATTCAACTTTGCAAAACCACCTAAAATAAGGTTCATCTCAGAATTCTGCAGTTTCTCAGGTTTCTTTCGGATGACTGAATTCTGCATGTATGCTTATAGAAAGGTCTGAATAACTTTATAGCCCGAAAATCCTGTTTTGATCTCATTTACACTACAGTTAATATAGAGATCTTGAAGAAGTGGGAACAGGATCTTTTTATTCATCCTGAAGAAAGAATGGAATGATGTGGGAAGGATTTTCCTAATTATTCCATTCTAACTGGTGAACATAAACTTCCTTAAAGCAATCCAGCAAGAATTTCAAATTTCAATAAATCAATTCTGGAGACACCTCAAAGGAAACTATCATATTTAAATAATGTTGAATAACCTTTTCCATTAGTACAGACTCCAAAAATTGCATAAAAAAAAAAAAACAAACTAGCTAGTATTGAAATATTCTGAGTTGTTTTCTATTTAGATTGCTTCTTTAAAGTAGAATACTGTTACAATAACTATCTGATTTCTGCCATTGGAAAATTTCTAAATATGTAATTGCAGCTGTCTTAGGAAAGAAAGTTCAGCATAGTTATTTGCATTTGTTGTAAATTTAGTTTAAATTTCTGATTTTACATGTTGCTTTGCTGTGATGGTTTTTTTATGTTGTAAATTGATAGTTTGAGTTTAAAAACTCTGGGTGTATGCATCTTTGAGTACTGAGACCATAAACTCCATGATATAATAAATACCTTGTGTGTATGATATGTAGTCTAGAAGTAGACAAGGTGGGAAAGCTGTTGTTGTGCTTCATGATCACTGAATCAAAAATTTACAAGGAATTTCTCTGCTTAAGACTGTGACTAATATCTAAACAAAAACTATCTGAGTAACTCAGCCTTGAGGACAGACCTATTGATACCACAACACTTCCTTTTCAGGCTGAAAGCATATGCAGTGTGATGAATACCTATTTTTATATATATATATATATATGTATATTATGTATATACATATACATATGTATATATGTGTGTGTATTTGTGTGACAGAACAAACACAAATCAGAATTATTTAATATTAAAAAGGGCAAAAATGATCCCTTTGATGTGCTACCTGGACAACTGAATCATGGAATCATAGAATCATAGAATCATAGAATCATAGAATCACAGAATCATAGAATGGCCTGGGTTGAAAAGGACCATAATGATCATCTAATTGCAACCCCCCTGCCATGGGCAGGATCACCAACCACTAGACGAGGCTACCTCCAGGGATGGGGCATCCACAACGTCCTTGGGCAACCTGTTCTAATGTATCACCATCCTCTGAGTGAAAAACTTCCTCCTAATATCTAA
>JAOWBP010001760.1:50885706-50957921 GCA_028571105.1 Tragopan temminckii | reverse complement strand
TATATGCTCCCTTCAAGTACTGGAAGGCCACAATGAGGTCTCCCCAGAGCCTGCTCTTCTCCAAGCTAAACAAGCCCCGTTCTCTCAACCTTGCCTCGTAGGAGAGGTGCTCTAGCCCTCTGATCATCTTATTGGCCCTCCTCTGGACCCGCTCCAAGAGCTCCACATCCTTTCTACACAGTACTCCAGCTGGGGCCTCACAAGAGCCAAGTACAAGGGGACAATCATCTCCCTCTCGCATCTCCCTGCTGGCCACCCCTTTTTTAGTGCAGCCCGGGATGTAGTTGGCCTTCTGGGCTGCAAGCACACACTGGTGGCTCATGTCCAGCTTCTCATCTACCAGGAATTGGCTTCTTCAAGAATCAGATGACATTATTATTCTTGTTTTTTGAATTATTAATTTGCCTCCAAATTATAACAATATACTCTTCATGTTTTGAAGCAAGCTCATTTGAGACAGGATGATCTGTATCTTTTTTTCAGGAGAGAATAATTCTCTCAGCTGAAAAGATTATTCTCATTTCGTTAAGTTATCCAAACAGAAGAATATAACCACGTCCCAGAATCAAACAGTGTGTTAATAGAGACACAAGAAATGAAAAGAAATCACACTTCAGTGTGTAGAGTAACTTGGGAAAAGTATTGAGTGTTCCTAGCTATTGAACTTCTATACTGCTATGGAGTTATGATGGAACTGCTGGAAAAGGAAAAATTACTCTCCCTTAGAGTATTCTATTGAATCAAAATGTTTGATAAACATGTATTGGTTCATACAGGGAGACTTGGAAAATACGCTTACATGTGTAACAAATTAAACTTCAGTCAAATGTAGTCACCTCAGCTTTCAGAGTACTGTGTTCATCACTGGTGAGCCAAATGTAGGAGAAATTATATGACAGAAGTTTTTGTAAGGGTGTTTTGTTGGAGGCTTGGACTCTGAAACTCTTCAAGTGTGCTCTGATTCAGTGCATTTGTTTGAAACAGTGTTTATAGAAGAAGTAACTGGAAAATTCAGATAACCTGCAAAATTCTGTGGCATTCCTTTTCTTCCATTTGCAAAGTTGGCATTTATTTAGAATGGTCAGGTTACTCTAGTTCTAGTATTTACTTTCTCATGTTCATATGCTGTTGTCTGTATTTGTTTTAATTTGCTTGCAACTTAGGTTTCCAGTCTATGCTTGTAATTAGCACGCTCTTTAGAACGGTCAAATAGATGGAGCAAAATGGGGTGAGCTGGCTTCATAATATATAAATGTAGTGCTATTCCTTCAAAGTGGGATGAAGGCGATGTGCAAGCCAAATCGAACTTCAGCCTGCACCATTCCGCTAATCTGAGTGGACAAAGGCAACTTTGGACAGTATATAAGAAAGGGAAATTCCATTTGATTGACTATAGCAGTCAAAGAAAGTCTCCCCAACAGAAAATATGGTTCTTCTAATCCTGAAAGAGTAGATAATTTTCCGTATCCAAGACTTTCACTCTTCTAAAACTGTCAGAAGCTGTGGCAATTATTAATACTTAAAGTTTTCTAGTTTATGTCACATGGCACCAAGCAGAAGTCTTTCAAATTACTTCATGGACAATATTCATCAGATATAATTCCAGCCAAACTCATCACTTTGGTGAATTCTTCTGGTTTACGGTATGTAAGGAGGGTCTTGGATATGTTTATTTAAAAAACAAAATCAAATTGCTGTTTTCATACTATTAAAATATATCTATTTTCTGAAGCTTGACCAAGGTACAGTAAAATGCTATCCATGAAAGTATCAAAATACTCAAATAAACAGAGAATTGGATGACTGCAAAAGCAAACAACTAAGTAGGCTTTATGGGCATGACCCCATTTTTAGGATATGAGTTACAGTTAAATAGATTACGGTCTGTAATAGACTTGATTTGCAGATGTCTCCAGCATTGCTCAGACTTTGCCTTTTGGCTACTTTCCTACTGAGTGAACTTTTAACACAAATGTGCAGTGCTCAGCAGCAATGCTATTCTTTTTCCATTATCTCAACTACATGGATGAAGACTACATTTTTCTTTTAACTTCTGAGTTTATCAGCCTATGTGTCAGAGATGTATTATTTTTGTCTTCTGATACGTGTAAAATGAGCTTCTCATGGCTCATGTATCAGGCTGTCATTTCAAGAAGCCTGCCTTTCCATTCTGTTTTTCTTCTCTTGATAATTAATAGGTTTCCAATGAATGAGTTCTGATGTGGACCCAATTATTCAGAAACCTCAAGCTCTATTTTCCTCCTTTTAGAAATGAAGGCAGACTATGGACATCTTTTGGCCTTTGTGGTTTCTAGAAATGATCTTTAGTTTTAGATGATTTTCACTCTTTGGCATAAGCTCTATGAATGAAGCTCTTTCTCAGGACCACAAAAATCCAGATAGCTCAATTCAGTTTTACTTATATTGGCCAAAATAAAATAAAACAAAAAAGCCTTCTGGGAATGGAACTCAATTGTAGCTCATCTGTTTAGCCTCTTGGAGCAGATGCATCTCCGAGTGCCCCATCTGCTCTCCTCAATGAAAGTGAAAAATGCTAAACTGTAATGGAAGTAAACAATCCCACCTTGGCATATGAGAAGCCTTGCAGATGCTCCCCAGTATGGCTCACAGTGGGCCCTGTGTGGCATCATGACCTCCCAGAAGCAGTGATGGGGACTAATGAGGAAAGGCCATTTGCCAAGCTCAGGAGCTACAGACAGCACCCAACTTCCCGCTACCTGACAGAAAATGTAGAAAATCCTTTTCTGGGTCTCCCAGGAGTGCTCAGAAGGGAGCACTGAGGATAGCTCCAGTTCTTAGCCAAATGCCATTTCTCCTGTGGAGCAAGAGCAGCTGCAGCTGGTGTGTGATGCTGGACTGGGCAAGCACTTGTGTTCTGGACTTGTCAGAGCTTGACTTGTGCCCTTCCCGTGGCTGTGCAGTGCACTCACATCACAGAATTTCTAGGGAGTTCACACACTCATTAAGAGAAACCCCAGTGGGTTTCCTGCCCAGACTTGGCTTTAACTTTTCCCTGTACATTCTGTTTAGTTGTTTGCTCTTCTTGTGTAACAATTATTCTTATAGAAATTGTTCTCTTTTCATCTGAGATTGACTACACTAAAGTATCTGAGTCCCGTGGTCATTAGAAGTAGTCACTGCAGGACAGATTTACAGTTTTTTGTAATCCTATGTTTGAATTACCATTTCTCTAGTTTGGATTTTTTCAGTAATAACCTCTACTCTGAAACCTTTGCATGACAGTGACACCTACACAGCTGTAGCATGGCTTACCGTCAACTCCTAACATCCATTCTTATTCCTGTGATAGTACTTTCTTGTTTTATTACATCTCTTCTACTTAAAGGCTACTGTATTTGTAGACTAATAAAGACTTTCAAAAAAAAAAAAAAAAAAAAAAAAAAAAGATTTTGGACAAAAAGACAATGGATAGGATGTATTAGAACATAATTCCAGGGGACAGTTATTTACAGTTAAAGTCCCAAGGACAGTGATTTTAGAAAATACCCAGTGAACTATGAATGAAGCTCTGAGTTTACAAAGAGCTTCACAATAATCCATATAAAAATCCAAAATTATATAAATTGATCATGTTTACCAGGGCATGATACAGTCATTAGAAATGGAGTTGGTAGAACAGTGTTGTGCTAACGGATGTACCAGTGTTCAGTTTTACGAAGGTTTCATTTTGTTAGAGGCCTGTTGGTAGGAAAGAAATACACAGCTCCTTCCACAGGAGCAGCAGGATGCATGAAAGGAGGGTTTGGTCACACAGTATCCAGCAGCAGGTAATGTGGATCTGTGTCTGAAATAATTCCAAGATGTTTCCAGAAGGCCACATGCTCTCCTGGGGCCCTCACTGCCCCAGATCTGACATTATCCTCTTGACACTATCTTCCTGACCCAGTCCAGGAACGCTTTAAACTCGGAGAGCAGAAGGAGAATCAGAAGTGGTTTCTGGAGGAGAAACAAGATGACAAAGATGAAAAAGAAAAGCAGGCAACAAGGATGTGCCAGAAAGAAAAGAGAAACAGTAGTAGCAAGGCAGGGACCTTGGAGTGGGGTAACTCTTTCTAAACTGGTTGCAGTCTTCTTATTTACACTGTTATGTGTCCTTTGGGCCCTCTGTGTTTCTAAAGGTCTCTCCTGAGCTAGTGGTGAGGCTTTGCATTCTGTTGCAGTTGAGGGCTGGTGGACACTGGGGCGGAGAAGCACCCTGCAAACGCTATAGCAGTGCTCTGTATGAACCCCCAGGAAGCTGTCAGGAGTGCCAATGAACTGGATTTTACATCACCAGAGCCCTGCCTGATGTGCCTGATGTTGTTGCTCATCATTAATAGCCTCCACAAAGGAACAGGCTCTGCCAGTGATTAGACACATGTTCTGAAATAGCTAAGAAATAGGCTGTACACATTATGTGTTTTATCTCATCCCTCAGCCAGATTCCATGAAATGCTGAATACAACTCACATGCATTCCAACAATTCACAGAAATCACATGAAATCACCTTTCCTGCAAAATGCTCTGTTCTGACTTGTCTCTTAA
Source organism: Tragopan temminckii (assembly GCA_028571105.1). NCBI lineage: Eukaryota > Metazoa > Chordata > Aves > Galliformes > Phasianidae > Tragopan > Tragopan temminckii. The sequence goes on along the minus strand of JAOWBP010001760.1, from coordinate 50,953,354 downwards.
GTAATGGACACTGTGCTTTAAGCAAATAATTAGTCAGCAGCTAGTTAGCATGCTGCTAACAAACTAGCTGATTAGGTATTAACAGTAGGCATAACTCAGTTAATACACTAATTTTTATTTTACACACACTGCATAATACTGGCTTTACTAATCCTACTGTTTATTTCTTGGCAGTTGAAAATAAGTTGACTCCATGAGAATCATCTGTTTTAAGAGCTATAAAACCCAGTTACTGCAGACACACCAGGCTTTTTATGTAGTATACCAATGACTCAGAAGAGCTCCCACTCAACAATGGGTACCATGTATCTAAGGAAAGCCCACAGTGATGAGATGTAGAACCTAGACAAACCTTCAGGTCTGATCACTTCATTGTAGCACTGACAAACCTGAAGTCTTGAATATCCAGATTCAGGCCAGTGAATAAGATAATTTTTTTCTTGCAAAAGGGTAACACCAGCTCCTTACCAGTTTGAAGACCATGAAGCACACTGCCAATCTTGGCTGCGCTGTCCTACCGTACTCGTGGTGTAGTCTGGATTTGGTGCCTTCTGACTTCCATCTGTTCAGGCCAATTAGATTTTTAGGAGCATGGAAAGGAAGTCCTTGTTCATTGTTGATGAAAATGCATAGCTAATGCTTGTGACTATGTTGAAAAACAGTGCTGAGAATTTTCTCTCTCAAATAGTGTAATTGTGATCTTTATACCAATTGCAATTTCTGTAAAAATAAGTAGGAAAATTACTTTCAGAGTGACTTACGTAGGATTTTATGATCATTATTCTTTAGTTGCTCCACTGAGAAAAAATAATATGCAGACAATGCTAATGGCTGTTTTTGAAAATCATAATGAAGGCTGTAGAAGCTGTAGGAAGCTGTTGAAGTCCAGATCTACAGGGTAGAAGTCCATACATGAGGTAATTGTTTGGACTCCCTTTGTAGTCAATGAAAAGAAATAGGAAACTCTAGGAGATGATTTATCACACCCTAAAATAGTAATCTTAAATAGGGCAAATGAATCTCATCTTGGAAGTGTCTGTTTGTCTGTAATGACTATAAAAGGAATCAAGGAAACCAGCTTTCAAGTAAATGTCAACACTGAAAACATTTGAAGTTCATTAAAATGATTCCCTCTGAATTTGCCTCCTTGAGAACCCTCACAGCAGGGACCTCAAGACACTGTTATTACCTCCAGCCCTTCCCTTTACAATGAGACTTTCGAATGAGAGGACTCTTTAGCTCCTGCAAAAGAACAACCGGAAGATTGAAGGAAACTCACAAACAGAGATGGTGACAGAAATCTACCCATACAATACAGTGGGAAATCTCTCTCAATCCCATCCCTATCTTTTCACTTAAAGCTTTTCTTGCAAACATTTTTCAAAAACAAACTTCAAAATCACTGACATGGAGCATTGTTTTGAATGTTTAAAGCTCCATACTCTGGATATCTGACAAGGAACAATCACAAGGACAAGTGTATAACATACTTATTGTAGAAATCCCTAGGGAAACTCAATAGCTCTGTTGTACTAAGTGCAATGCTATCAGCTAGAGACAGTCTGTACCACAAAAGCTACAAGGGGAAGACAATTGAAGTATTGTGGTTTCTTCCTTAAAGATGGAGAATTGAGACACAAAGAGATTAAAGGGTAATTTTCCCAAATTACACAGAAAGTCTGTGGTGGAACCTTGGTTCCCTCAAAGTGCAGTCTGTAACCACATGCTTCTGTTGGCATGCAGTGGTATTGCTAATTTAGGGATATGCTCTTTTCAGACAAGGCTGCACTTACAGATAATATTTGATTTTCTGTAATTTGGCTGAATTTCTTGTAAGAAAAATGGTTTGCAGTGCAGTATCAAACCCTATCCTTGAGTCAATACTGAGCTCTTATGGCCAGGAGGGGATAGCAGAAAGGACTTGAATGACTTTCTAGAAGTTTCAAAAGACTCTATTCCTCAGCAAAAGGCCGTAATGATAGCCTGAAAGCTAGCAGGTTGATTGATTATATTCTCCACATGAAGCTAGAGGCTTGAGGTTAAATATCTGTAGGAGCAAGTAACAGCTTCTGCTAAAATAAGACTTCAGATTTCAAGAATGGAAAATTTACATGAGGTTTACTTAAAAATTCATGAAGTTTCCCAAATGATGAAAACCAAAGGTCATAAACAATAACTGTTGGTCTCTGAAGAAAAACACATTTGAATCTTTTCAAGAGAGATGGAAACTTTTATTTCTAATAACATAAAAGGAAGCATTTCAGTTGTCAATGAAAATGAGTGGAAGTTCAGGAGTAATTTGTTGAGAAATGGGTAGTAATGACATGATACAATATTACTATACGATGGTGATCACATGAATCACAGTAAATCTCTATGTTCAGTATAGAGAATTAATATTGCCTTTCAGATGGGAGTTAGATTAACCAAATCCATGGCTTTCATGCTTTTTTTTTTTTTAATTATTAAAATTCAGCAAGGGAATCAGCTGTTGTTCTCACATGTATCGGTGATTTCTAATAGCTGTAGAGATTCCAGTGGTTACCTGTTATTCATTCTGCGAGATGGAGTTTCCAATCCTGAAAGCTTTTCATAAACATCAGTTCTTGTATTTGAATTCATCACAAGAACTTGGAAGAAAAGCATTGTTCCAGGACAGTCTTATAAAAAATGGCCATAACATAGGTTTATACATCTTCCTCTCAGTTTTCATAATGCCATTTTTTTAAACTTTTTTAACATATAAAATAAATTCTTTGTCACACAAGCAATGAGCTATCCAAATTTCAATATCTAACGTTATATAGAACAATTATTTTAGGTGAAATCTAGAGGTTAGATCAAGAAATGAATATCAAAGGCAAAGTCAACACAGTTTCATTTCTTTTACCGGAAAAGAATAATGATTGAAAGATACTGATTTAAGACAGCTAAAAGGCAGCAACTGGTTCTTCAGTTCACAGCTCATCTATTTTATTCACAGCTAAACCCTTTTTCTCAGTTTTACAAGTTATATTTGAAATAATGTACTTAGCAGAATTCAAGTAAGAGAGACTTTCATTTGAAAACTGAGAACTTCTATAATTAGATAACACACTATAATAAACTAAAATGGAAACAAAATATAGTATTCTGCAAATAGACCCATATTTCACTCCTTGCTTGAGAGGAGATTTTAGTAGATAATTTCTTAACTGCTTTTTGTGAATTCATCAGGAATTAGATAAGGATAGGCCTGCATAAGATGCACAGAAACAATACTGTTCTTCTGATTTGGCTCTGAAGTAAGATCTAGATGGGAACTTTCTGATCTAGAAGTGATGCTGTATTCAGCCAGACTGCTTTGTTTGGAAGAACTTATGTTGGAAAACAGATGTTGAATCCCATAGAATGTCTGGGGGAATACTGTCTGGATGCCAGGGCACAACAGTGCCTTCCCTGTGTTCAGTGGCAAATCAACAATGCCCTCCTTGGGATCTAGTCAGTTGTCTGCCTCAAGTAAAAGATGTCACAAGTAGCTATAACAGAAATTTTCCTAATAAAATTAAAAAAAAAAAAAAAAAGAATATTAATATAACAAGAAACAAGGAAACAATGTTTTACTCAAATTGAAAGACAGTGGAATTATATACCTTGGGTTTTTTGTTTTTTGTTGTTGTTGTTGTTGTTGTTGTTTGTTTTTTGTTTTTTTTTTTTCTGTGAGAGGTTTTATTAGTAGATGGTAAAACTTTCTACATACAGATGGATTAAGAAAGTTCTAGTTCCAGGACCACAGGGGGCTTTATACCCCTTAGCTAGCAACTGATCTGCCCTATTGTGTTCTGTTCTCCTTTTAATTCCCATTTGTCAATCAGGTAAATCCCTCATTTTATATAGAGTCACTGGAGTTATCTATCATACAGACTTTGCTGTAGAAGCACTTAACAGTCCTTTCTGTGATTATTAAATCCATTCCACACTTTGCAAAGGCAGTAAAATTATTTCAAGGGAACTTCATGGATTTTCCATATATGGATATATAGCATTTTCTGCTTCTAGTGCCATCAGCATTTGCTGGTCTGAACTCCCCTTGTGATTAGCCACAGGCACCTCCAGTGTTCTGAGGTCTGGAAGCAAAAAATCAGGTGTTCCCCTTAGCTGGATACTTTATTCTTATTCTCATAGCAAACATCTCCAAGGATAGTTTTGCACCCTGTCCCATGCCATGCTCTTTGAAGATGGAGTGCTCCACACCTTTTTCCCAATCATTTCCTCTTCTTGGACAGAGACCTCCGCCACTCAAAAGCCTGAATCAGTTCCTGTTTCCCTTGTGCTTGTGGACAACTGCAGATAACGTCCTGGAAGGCCAAAGATACAGGTTTTGTAATTACTGAAACATTGCCCCTTAGAAGGTAGTACAGCATTTTTTAACAGGTTTTTAGACAAGCACTTTCATGCCCTTCTCCCATGCTCACTTCCTCCATGTTAACAAGTATCCACAGAGTTACCTCACTGTCTTTTTGCAGATCCTAAAAATATACTCTGCAATTGCAGCCAGAGAAGTATTCCACATTCAACTCAGACTCCAGGGAGCTCTAGTCTATTCAGTCCCAAATACAGGAAACCACAAAACAACTTGAAATCCTTGGAATACTGTTAAAAGTGTCCACATAAGAAAGTCCATCATAACTATCCTGTCACAAAGGATGGAACCAAACAAGAGCAGAGGAAATGCAGTATCTGAGGTCCCTGTCATAGACATGGAGGGTGTTAGATGTAACGGGGAAGACAATGCCCGCATCAAAATCCCAAACCTTGGATTATCCTTGCCATTTGTGGTCCATTAGTAGTTTAATAGAGAATATAGTATAAATCCTGAAATTTGATTGATTTTAGCTTTGAGGACATGATTAAGACACATGAGACAAAGCCATCTAACTATCTTAAGGGCTTCCCACTGATCACTGGCATATTAGAAGAAAGTAAAACCTCATATTTCCCAGAAGCCATGTTTTGCATTGAAGAGAAAGACATTCTTCCTTGTTCCTGCACTTACCTGGCAGATGCCCTGAAGAAGAGTTAGTTAAGTACCGTGTGAATATTATGTAAACGATGTCAACAAACAGCAGCCAAAACTTCTTTCAACCACTCTTGCAGACATGATCATGTCGAACAGCTGGAATCCCATGTCAGTCTAGTCTGAGACTTCTCCTATCTTGTCATAAAACCTCTTCTATAAATGCCTTATCCTCCATCTTGAAGTGATTTAGACGTTAGAAATGTTAGAAAGCTATTTTTATATTTCCAACAGATATGAATCTTTCAAATGATCTGTTTCAGGGTGGAATTCTGTTCATTTTTCTTTTATATATCCTTAAATTTTAACAGTTCTTCTCTTTTTCTGATATTTACCCATTTTCAAAATATATCTGTGAATCATACACTCTCCTTTAACTTTGATGGACAAAGCAAGCCTTCTGATCTCCTTTCACAAGACAAGTTCCCCTATAGCTCTTTTGACATTGCAAGAACACTTGATAATGTGTTCTGCTCTGTTTTCATCTGTACGGTTTCTGATTTTCCGTTCAGATTGTAAGATCCTTAGGTCACAAACTATTTTTCTGTTTTGTTTCTATGAGCCTGTGTGCTTTCAGCCACAAAGGCTTCCTGTGCAGTTTACTTCATCAATACGGGTATTCATAAGCAAGTGCAACTTATCTGAACTGCAACTAGAATGTAAGAAGAAAATGGTCTTGTAAACCAAATTTTGCTGAGTTTCCAAAAGTCTCCAATCTGATTCAGTTTGAGGAACAGGAAATATTTCATCCTTTTTCCTTTCTAATGAACAATTGCTCACCTTTTTTGTTTTGTTTTAGTTTGATTTAGTTTGGGTTTTTTGCCCAGTACAAAGACTGGGAAAGAGAACAAATAAATTCAATAGCTCCTTTTCTTTTTTTTCTCTATTATATCATGAATGCCCTGACATGTTTGCTTCTTTAAGGGTAAGAAGATGAATCATATGGATGAAAGACTATAACACAGGGAGGTGGCTGAGAACAGTAGACAAGGCATCAGATAAAATATAATACACTTATTTTATTACTCTGAGTAAGTCATTTGGGAAGGGCACTGGATATTGAAATGGAGCAAGGAATTATCCGAAATAACACTACATACATTTAATTCCTCTTCCCAATAGCTGACTACTATGCGTAGTTCTCAGCATAGGGACCATAACAAGCAATTCCTAGGCTCTCTTTCCCCTACAGACTTTTGCCAAATGTGTGTTGGTTTGATGCCTGACTGGCATAACCATGCTGACAGAAGCACTTACTGCTCAGACAGTTATACCAGCAAACTGTATGTCTCTTTGTTTTGGGGAAGGGTGTGTTTCTATGGAAGAACAAAGCCAGGCTAACTGCACCCACACGAGGAATGCCTTGCTTATAAGTCAGTGTATAAGAAAAGAAATCCAAGAATAAACTTGGCCTTAGTTACCAGACCCTTGGGGAGAAGTGTGAGGAATCAAAATGGATATCCACTTAAGCCTGTGATAAGAATTGAAATTTCTGCCTGATCTGCAGCTGATTAACATTTAATGCTTTATACCATTCCAGTTGTGTAGAATTCTTTAAATGGATATTTGCATTTTCTCTTAAGCCTCTGATCAGCAACATCACCAGAATGGTGGAAAAAAATATTTTATTGAGAAATCTGCCCCATGTTTGTTTGAAGATAAGATAATCGCAGATTGAGGGGGCATCTGCATGTAAAAAATCTTATGCCTTCAAGTGGAAAAACTTAAGAGATAAAATTAACTTTACTTGGGAATGCATAGTTTCATTTACGTAACCCTTATCACATTCTTCCTTCTTTGCTTTGTCCAGAAAGAAATGATGACTTTACTATGTGTTTTTTTTTTCCCATGTAACCTGTAAAGAAATATCCTTTTCAAGCCCATTTAAAAATTTTTCCTATCTTAGACATTATGAACAGATAGATAGAGAAAATGTCAAACAACAAACATGCATAAGAAAATGCAAAAAAAAATTTACTTTCATTCAATTTTATAGAACTTGTATCCCTGTGCAATCTCTCTGTAATTATGAGACAAAGGCTTTTTAATAGGTGCTCTGTAATAACATGCTCCGTGTCTTGTGAGGTGGTATGTACATCCAAATCTACCAAATGATTCAAAGACTGACTGTGATGCAATAGTAATTATCCCTTTGTTTATGGTCAGTAAATGAACTAGATTTACCTCACTGTACGAGATCTGATGCTTTAGTGAAAACAGGTTGTAAATTGTGCTGTGGGAATATTGTTATTTACCCAAGATGGTAGAATAACCTTACATCTCAGTTCTGTTTACATTCAGGACCTGCTGCTTTGGGATAAATCCCTACCCAAATAAAGTAATTAGAAAGAAGGAAAAAAATCTTTATACTTACATAATTATAGTGCATACAGCAATAGGTCTTACCATAAAAAGGGGAAAAGACAAATAACACTGGGTTTGTTCTACTTATAAGTGATGTTTCCCTCAAGAACTGAGATACTGTGATTATCTTCATGACTCCGTTTGCATTACTGGCATTTGTAGAGTCGCATGTTCTTTTTTCCCACAGTGACATCTGGCACAGGGCAAAAGTGTTCCAGAGCACTAGAGAGTCCTAGCTCAAGCAACAGGATGGTTGACAAGAGAAGAAAGTAAGATTATGGCAAAAGAATAAACAGGCTTGAAAATATTGTCAAGCATAAAAACTAAGAAAGTGAAAAAGTAATAGTACTACACAGTATAGCTGTGCCTGCAAAAAGCTGAGTAAACTATGGTTCATATTGCAGCAAGAAGTCATTCTGGTAGTATAGACAACTATCGTTTTCACTATGTGGCCAACAAAAGAGTTCCTCCAGCCATAAGGGCTGTCCTCTCTAAGGATAATTTTTGGCACAGTTATTCTATTACAAGTTCCCCAAGCTCTTCTGAAGCATAGAGAAACAGGACAGAACAGAAGCTCAGTTTCTTACAGATGAGTTTTCACAATGAAAGGATATTATGGGTTAGTAGGAAGCAGCTTACTTTAAACACTAACACAGATTTAACATGGATAGAGAATTCCCTGAGTATATAGATACATGTTCAGCCTTTCTACCAGAGGTTGCTAAGATTTCCAAAGTACCTGTCAAGCAGCTTTTGAACCATCACAGTTATGGCAAAACCAGAGCCAGTTTTGAGTTGCTTTTATAGGATGGCATATAAACTAGTGGAAAACTATTAAAATTCAGGAGCTGGTTCAATTTCTATTATTCTTATACTCATTTTTTTTTTTTTTTGAAAGCATGTACTTTGATTCTTGCCATTAAACCTGATGTAAGATCTCATCTATAGTAATTATATCTGCCTCATGATATCAACTTTTCCATACTTGATTAGTGAAAAAATAGTCATGGCATTAACTCACATGGTATCAGGAGTAAACTCAATCAAGTGAGAATGAACCATTAATAAACAAGTCATTTGCCTCTTTCTTACCTTATTTTAAAAACAAATGCTAGCAGACACTAAGACAAGTAAGACTAGCCAGTGTGATTTTAAAAGACTGAATAGCTGCTAAAACTGGAAATTCACCTGACCAAAATTATTTCTAATTTTAATTCACTTTTAATGTTCTGTTTATTGTTTTATATTTTCCAATGTAAAGTGTAAATATCACAACACACAGAAAAAACTAAGTAACTTTTTCTAAATCACCTTAATGTGTACATTTTGAAGTTCCTTGACTGCTTTTGGAAATGCTGCTCACTGCTACCAAAAATCTTTGTCTCTAGAGGGCCTCTCTCAGCCCATTTTCTGCCTTTTGTAGTCTCTGCTTTCTCTCTCTACTTTCTTTTCCAGTGTTCACTAGGCCTGCCCAAGGTAATTTTGACAAGCTCTCTCCTGTGGACAAGCTGAAGTAAGGAACTATTATCTATTATCTAACTATTATGTGCAGTATCTCTTGAGCAAACTAAAGCAGGAATCACACTGGAAAGCTTGTTTTTCAGAACAGCTCAGTTTTGAAAACTCAAAGCATTGAAGTATTCTGGTGTTCCTCTGACTCAAAGTCATTTTTATCCCCTTACTAAGGTTTAAATTGCACTGTTTGATATATGTCATGAAGGACTAGCTAAGTGGGAAACTAATCAACATACATTATGTTTGCAACCTTAATTTTAAAGTAGACATATTCTAAAATTAAGTCTGTGTCAGTGCAGAAACATGAGATCACTTTCCAGATTTTGGGTTTAAGCTTTGGTTTCAGTATAAAGAATGTGCATAAGTGTGCTATCAAAACCACACCAAGTCACTAAAAACATAAGTCTTTAACTAGAGAAAGAAGCTGAAACTAAAATCCAAAGGAAAAGAATAGAAACAAGTCCTGCTTTTACCAGAGAGTTTTGATGATCTTGACAGGGGGTTTGTCTTATTTGCAGTCAAGCCATTCTTTTTCTTTCAGGAAAACTCTTCCAGGAGAATCTTTTGCAAGGTCCAAGCACCCACTCCCTCACTAAGAAATAATGGCCATTGTGCCCTTTGAAGGAAGCATAAAACAAACACAAAGACAAAATTGTATTCTAACTCTGTTATGTCCATCAACCTTGCCTTCACTGAGTCTGATGCACAGCCTCCAAGGACTGCAGAACTCAAAGCAGAAAATAGTTGTATCTTTTGATTTCTTTTACTTTTGGATTAGCATTTCTTAAAAACATATTTTATCTATTTGTTGTACTTTCAGGTATGTGCTTCAACAGGGAAAATTCTGGCAGAGCCATAAAAGATCTTTGCTCTTCAACACAGTGAACCAGAAGGCCAGTAGGTCTTCAAACGTATGATAATTTCCAAAGGACACAAAGGCCTTGGGCAATCCCAGTCTTCCATATAGTGTTCTCTGCTGCTAGAAATCATTTTAGATGATTTAATGGTCAATAAACAATAACCTTTAAGTTGCTCCAAACTGCTCTTTATCCATGTCATAAATCTGATCTGATAGCAGAGATCAGGAAGCAATAGACCCCAGGGGAAGTCAGCAGGCATAGTATCTTGTACTAAACTGCACAAGATGGAACACGGCCTGTTAAGGGTTTGTTGACTATTCATATAAGCAAACAGCAGTAACAACAACAAAACCTGCAATAGTTAAGTAGCATTTATGCCCTGGATTAATTCCACAAACGCTGTGATAATTCATAGCTAATTCTGCCTTTTCTCACCTGCAGCACATAGAGTAGACAACAAAGCCCAGCATCTAGAAAATACATGGAAAATAATGTTTCATAAACATCTAAAATTTATCATCTGGATTAAAACTTCCATATCAATCCTTATTTTACTTGATTTTCAGAACATATGTAGGTAAAGAGATAGACCTGCTAGGAGTATGCTTACAGTTGAAAATATGCTGAACTGGTTTCCTGTATAGAATTGATGATCTGCTTGAACTCTCTTTATGGATGTCCTTACAGTGACCTTGTAACCTTAGTACATACCAATTTAGGAAGTGACTTAAATTAAACTGAATGGAGGACATTTTAATTCACAGATCAAGTGCCCACATAGGAGCACAGTACTGTTTAAGTTAATCTTTTTAACATATTTTTAAAAAAATTTAAGTTAGTTTTTCCAGATATATCAAAGGAGATAATCTGTACCATAATTTGCAATTATCAAAATTTCTAGTAGAAGTTTTAACAAATGTGCTGCATGCAATGAAAAAAAAAAAAAAAAAAGCCAACGTGAAACTGACAATAAAGCCTTCTGCTACACAGCATATCACTTAGAGAAATTATCTTAATCTTTAGTTAAGCTTTACTCACTCAAAAGAAAGAATGTCACAGCTATGTCACTGCTCCAAATGTTTTTAGTTAGTTAGGCCACATTAAGATTAAAACATTATGTAGTCAGAAGCCTTGTCCAAGACTATAGCTTCATAGTTATTTTCACATGCAAACATGGACGCTTACACGTGCATACACACATAGAGGTGGAGAGAGTCGTAACTTGGGTGTCCCTGAGCTTTTCTCACTAATTTCAGTTTTTCTCTTTGTCTCAAATCTTGTCAGAATTTTACCAGTGGACATTTAAATTCATTTCCATGTTTAAAGCTCAGACTCACATCTTCATTTTGACCAAGTCCATCTCTGGCAAAGCTCTGCTTGCTAGGAAGAATTAGATTTTCAGTTTGTTAATGTTTTGTAGAATGAAGATGAATCATTTTAAAAGTTTTACGTGTTGTCTTGTTTTGTTGCTTTTTGGGTTCTTTTTTGCCATTTTTTTTGTTTGTTTGTTTGTTTGTAAATTGGATGACCAGCTTTAAAAATAAACTTATTATGTTGTGACTCTTGATACTTATGAACATTCGTGTACATTCATTCACTGAAGAGCTGTTAACAATTTCTCATGAAATATGGGCATTCACTGGAGAGCACTTACCTGCAGAATATAAAAAGTAAAAGAAATTAATCTAAACTCAGAACTAAAAAGTCCAGAAAATTTATGTGTCAGTGCTGTGGATAATTTGCTGCCTTCTTAGTTTTCATCAGGGAAAGCAAGCATATGGGGCACATTACAAAATTGTATGGGAACATATGTTACTGCACTGAAATGCTAAGATAAGTGACACAGAGAAATCCGTGATCCATTGGGCTGAAATATTTTGGGCCTCACAGTGCTTAGTATAAAGATTTTGTTTTCTAGTGTGACAGAATGTTTTGAGTTAAATGGAAAATGACCAGATACTTTGGCAGCAGCGTTACGGTGGTTTGATCAAGCCCCTAGCTTGATCCAGACTGTACAGGTCTTCTCTGTACCACCAGGAAAGTAAAGAAAAATATATATCACAAGATTGTATTCTGAAAGTTTTATAGCTAAATTTTATTTGCTTCAGAATAGAGTTATTTGAGGGATTAGGAAAATCTGTTGCTCAGTAGGGAGACTGCACATTTAAAAGAAAATTCTAGAAAAGTTTGATCATATTTGTAAGCAAATGTAAAAATACAATGGGATGTCGTTAAATGTCCATCTACCACTGTTACTGTTTATATGCACCTAAAACAAAATAAGAGAATAAATTCTTATTCATCTGCTCAGGCTTACAATTCAAAGAAACAAAAAGCTGTGCAAACTTTTCTCCCCAGCCAGGTGGGGGAGACAACGTTTTCATCTGAGAAGCAAAGGTCTTAACCATGAAGAATTTTTTTAGGATTCTCCTAATTCAGAAACTCAATTTTTTTCAGATGCATTAAAAAAAAAAAAAAAAAAATTAATATCAAGGACCGTTTTATGAGATATTCCATAGGGAATTTCAACACAATTCCTACAAGATAGAGGTCTACAAAAAAAAAGCTCTGATAATATCTCAGATAACATGGAGATGGACAAGTTCTCAAATATCAGTTGCATCATTTCACCTCTTCTTTTCTTTTTTTTCTTTTCTTTTCTTTTCTTTTCTTGAGATAGTCATGCACTGCACTGTGAGATCTTGTTCTTGTACAGGTAATGTACACGTACTTTCAGGTATTTATTTAGTCAATACTGGATAACAGAGAAAAATGCACCATTTATCCAACACTGTGAAGTCTATTTCATTATCTCAGACTTTAAAATTTTATTGCTGCTTTCTGAAGCAATCTAAGGATGAATTAAGACATTTGGTTAGACAGAAACTCAACATGATCTGTACATTTAGATAGCCCTTCACTCTGGGACAGGGAAAGTTAGAAGAAATAGCCTTGGTCTAATGATGACTTAGGGACAGGAAAGATTTAGGCCTGAAAAATGGTCAAACAAATTCCAAATTTTGAAGCACTTTGTAAACTTTGACCTCACACTCTCAATGCAAAACCAAACCAAACCAATCAACCAAAAAAAAAAAAAAAAAAAAAAAAAAAAAAAAAAAAAAAAAGTCTTTCAGGGATCAAAGCCCCAAATTCAGCGGTCCTACTGTCCTGTTCAACCTACTTCCCATCTGTTTAGAAAATTCCCACTTCTAAATGTATGTTTCCTGCACTGAGGGACTGGAGGGAAGCAGATGAGAAACAACAGGTGTTGATTAGAGAAGAGAGTGGAGGCTGCAGTGTACAGTGGAAAAAGGAGCTCAAAGTAGTGTCACAGACAGTACAGCTGCTGCTACTGTTGTTTATATCTCCTGAAAACACCAGCATCTTCCATAACTGTTGTCAGGGCTATCTGCCATTACAAAGAAGGTGGGAATGCAGCATGTTCAGCAGTGGAGTGGGATCAGGCTGTTGGGGATCAGAAACATGGCAGTTGAAAGAGGGAGGCTGTGGAAAAAAACTCACTGTGAGATACTGCATACATATACACATTACATGTGACTGACCCATCTGCTTTTTTTGTTTCTTTCTTTAACTGATATCAGATATAACTGATATCTGAAAATACAGAATCAAAAGGAAAAAAAAGAAAAGACTGTTGTTGAGTTTACAAAGTTTGGCATCCACAAATTTGGGAATTCCAAAGTGCAAGGTGAAAATGCATTTTAATTTAGATTCATCCTGATTAAGGCATGTAATGATACAAACTTCATGTATAGTTGATGGAAAAACAAAACTTTATGTATAGTTGATGGAAAAACAAAACTTCATCCCTGGAGATCAAGCCTAACCACCTAAACGTAGCCTTTAACAGCGTCTCTCTCAATCTTCACTACACATGGATACTAAGAACTGAACTAAAATCCCAACAAAAAGTAGATACATGATGAATACCAATCCTTTGGGTGTATATGCCAGCACAGTATTTAACTGGATGTTTGAATACAAATCATTTAACAGTATGATGTTATTATACCAATATTAGTAATCCTATAATGTTATAGTTATAATGCATTATTTAAAGGAGATCACTCTAGCAGTGAAAGGAGAAAAATAAAAAGAGTTACGATCCTAAAGCAGGAGAAAGACTTCTGTGCCCTTGAGTTTGCCGAGTGGCTTGGCATGGTTAAGAAAAAACATTACTGGAACAGTATTCAAGAGCAGATCCAGTTCAGCAGCAGATAATAGCTTAGCTTAAAGCCACTGGATTAAGACTGGATGGAAATTTAAACATGTATCTTGGTTTGAAATAAGATATGATTTAATAGCTCAGTAGAAGCAGACATTGGCTGCTTTAAAGTTCTTCTTTTACCCTTCTTTTTAAAAGTCTCACATGTCTCAGATAGACTGTTATTACAATAACTATACTGCTGGATGAAATAGCAGCCTTTTGCCTAATCATTACTTTTATGAGTGTTTAGTCTCATACAGTAGGTTATCACAGCACAAATACTACATGGCAGTTGAGTGATCTACAATGATTTTCAAGTGAAGGGCAATTGCGTAGTATATCAAAGGTTTCAATATTTCTTTCAAATTGTCAAGCATATAAAGGTTGCCTCCAAGTAGCAGTTTTTATGTAAAAATTAGCCCCCCTTCTGTGACTTTTTATCTAGGAAGTTATTCCTACTAAAAGGAGAGAAAAAAGACATCTTTGTTAGCTGCCTAAAAAATGACGTTGTGAAATTTAATCCTTTCATTCATTAGGAGGTTTTCCTGAAGAAATACTCGGACCTGACAAAGCAATCAACTTTCCTATGTTCAACATCAGAGTTAGCTGGAAGAAAAATAGAAAAGGTTGACAAAAGATCAGCGAAGCAATGGGGAAAATACTGCTTGTTGCTGAATAGAAACATTACGTGCTGGAATAGGGGAGTTGGTTTGTTTCTTCCCAACTCCTAACAACAGTAATAAGCTAGATGTCTAATGAGTTTGGAAAAGTCGGGCATTTCAAACACTGAGTTGCTCCTATCTGTTCATGCTCTGAGTCACCATAGCTGAGCCAGACTGACATTAGTCAAATAAAATTATTTTGGGGCATAGTTTGAATGTGCTCCTTAGAACCAGTCCTTTTAATATTGTGGTCGACTCTAGACAATTTTACACATCTATTGTTGAAACTTGTTAAGTTCTTGGGACAAAGACTGTCCTCTTCTTATTGACAGCTATAATACCAAGCTGCATGAGGTCCTGAACATTAATTGTTGATGGTCTAAATGTGTATCTAAGTATCTTTCTGTGGCTTGCAGAGCACTGTATAAACATAAATGAAGAGCAGTGATATCATTCCCTGTTCTGCATGGTTCATAAAGATAGTTGGGAAAAGAAAGGCAGCTCAAAGTTAATCATACTAAATAGTGAGAAGGAACAGATAAGAGGAGCCCTGTTCTCTAGCCAAAGTAAAGAAGGCTCAAAGATAGTATCACATGCTTTGTATTCACAATCTTTAAAGCAATTTCTCTTGTACACATTGCATGTAAAGCACTGGCTACATGTAACATACCTTGATACATACCTGTCTTACCTAGATAAAAACTGTTTGGAGGCATTCATCTTACCCAGCTCCTGCTACCAGCATGTTTCTTATGTTCAGCATCTAAGCTAGTCATCTAGGCTCCTCAGCAATCAACAGAAAGAGATAGGCACCTACAGAAAATGATTCACTGTAGACACACAGGTGAAGGCAATCCATTCTCTAGATATGGTCATCCCTCTATAGTGATTATTAGTTAACTAGTTCAACTTGCTGCATAACTCATGCAGTGTTGCTGTCTGGACTAGACTGCATTTCTTCAGAACAGGTTTGAGTAACAAATTGCCTCCTTTTTGCTGCATTTGGCAGCACTAGTGCAGACAAACCTAAACCAAAGAAAAAGGAGATTGAGAGATAACGATCACAAAGAATACATATTGGGATAGATTTTAACATTGTGCAAATGACATATGAACTCTTCATTCTCTAGCTCAAGCTGCAATCTCACCTTCAATTTGCATTGTAACAGATTCAATCTGTCAGGTAAACAGTAATTCTGGGTATACAAAGCAATTACAATTTAACATTTCTATACTGAGCCAATCAAAACCTATGGAGGATCAAAACAGAATTAACACAGTGAGGTACATTTACACTCACACAAAGCTGGGGTTCCAGGTAAGTTCAACATTTTTTCCTGAGTTTATTTCCCGCATGAGGCAGGCAGCAACTTACCTTCAGATTGTTAAAGGGTTTTCCTATGGTAATAGTCCTTCCACCTCTGCTTCAGTCACATGCAAAAGTACAACTGAACTGCAATGAATTTGTCTGTAAAACTGAAATTCCTACTCTTTTGTTTTGACAAATAGCACTGAGCCCTGTCTTTTCAAGCAGCTCAGATCCTGGGGTGATAGAATAGATAGGGGCAGGAATGATTCCCTAGCTGGCAAACTAAACACGGTTTTTCTTCTGGATCTTAAATAAATAAATAAATAAATAAATAAATAAATAAATGATGCACGAAAAGAATAAGGAAGAAAAAAAAAAGAATAAAAGACTATTTTGTGAAGATATGTCTGTGTGCAACTTTGATACCCCTTTTGTAGTGCCGTTTCATAGCAATTCATAAGGTTTGGACAAAGTAGGTTACAGCAAGAGCTGTTTTCATTCAGTGATCAGAAGTCCTTTGGGCGTGTTTTAGGGACGATTTTCTGTTTCTACTTTTCAGAATGTGAAAGACCCTGGCCTGAGTTCATATCACACTCGTAAATAGTGCTTCTATTCAGGCAGGTTCAGTACTTTGCTGATTTCTCTGTTTTGTAGAATCATAGAATTGCTCAAATTGGAAAAGATCTTGAAGATCATCAACTCCAACCATAACATAACCATACTACCCTAACTCTAACAACCCTCCACTAAATCCCTGAGCACCACATCCAGATGGTTTTTAAATGCATTCACCATTTGTGTATGGATCATGTAGCAAACGGTCTGAATGAGAAAAGTAAGACTAGATAGCAGTGGGCAAGCTTAAATGCTCTTTAATTGCAGTCCAACTATTCTTTACATTTCCAGTCTACTCACTTTCACTTACAAGTAAGGTTTTGTTATTTCATCCAAGGTTCAGCTGGAAGATCAAAAGATAGGTAATATCAGATCTGACTGCAAACAGTACACTCACCCCTGGAAATGAGAACAAAAATATTGAGAAAATCTGCACTGGCAACAAGACTCTGATGATGAATTGAGATATATAAATGTGAGGATTGATATGTGCTGAGAATATGGCCCATTAATTGCAGAGTTTGTACAAATGAAAGGTTATGAGTAGAGTCATAAATTGCCATATGACCTTCTACCAGCTGCAGACCTGCTGTGAGTGGGCAAACCTGCAGGTTCTATTCACTCCAAAGATTTTCACAAAAGCTATTCAGATAAACAGTCTCTTCACGTTCCTCAAGAACACCTGGGACGTTACTCATCTAGATACGCCAGGGATGCTGGGCCATCAAATCACAAGGAAAACTACCAACCTTTCTACTCAGGGAGAAATGACTTTAGTATTTGTGCTTTGAGAAGAAAAATCTTGCAGATGCTCCTCTTCAGGTGATGTAATTCTGCCCTGCCCCACCTTAAGGACTATGTTGATAAAGCAATAACTTATCCTTGATTGTCTTGGGTGAACTTGTCAGCACCAGCCTTTTTTTGCTTCTTGTGTGTTTTGCAGATGCTACCCTCCATCTGCAACATCATGAAAAAATTAGCAACAGGAACATGTATAGACATATGCTCAGAAGCTATTTCTGTAGTTCCTTATACTTTCCACTCATCTCAGCCTTTTGAACCTTCAATATTGCAGCCAGCTACACTGAATTCCTTGAAAAAAAAATTTATATTGGAAAGATATCTGAATGCCAAGACAATCTTTTCCTCAGTCAATTATTTTTTTACAAATGGCAGCATGAGTAGCTTCTGGTACAGTCACACTCCTTTTAATTACTGAGTCAGCCATATCCTTCCAACTTCATTCTAAATTGTCATTCTCCTTGTTAGAGACATGAACAATTTCTTGAACACCAGAGCACTGATATTTACGGTTGCCAACTTTTTTCACAGCAGCATATTTGCTCTCTCTAAGAATAAAACTGTTGAAAATAGACTTAAGCCAGTGAGTAAGAATATAGTATTTTTTAGATTATCTTCTCCCTAAGGAAAAAACTGGCCTAAGATACAGAAATTGGTGAGCACTTTTTATTTCAGCAGTGGAAGTGTGGTTTTAATAAGATTTCCCCAAATAAGTCTAACCAAGGACTAAAAGAGATCTTAATTTTTATGAGTCTAAATTAATTGGCCAGTGTTGTGGCCAGGCTACAAAATTAAAATTAAAGATGAAAATCCCACTGAGTGCTCCCATAAGCCTTATGGTCATAGGCTATAAGGTCTAACAAACAGCACCTGATACTTGTAATTTTTCAAGCATCCACTTCAAACAGTTTTTAATTGGCATTTAAGCTTATTTTAATCACATGCCAACACTTGGGCTAAACAAACCAAAGAGGATGGGAAATTTAAATGCCAAAAACCAACTAATGACCACAACTATTTTTTTCTGCTTGTTCCTGAGAAAAAAAATTTCTAAAATCAGATGTTTTAAATATCTAAACAGCATTATTATGTTTAACTTTCTTTTGAAGTCTAAGTATTTTCTAGAACTTATAGGAAAACAGCTACTTGTTTTTGTTGTTGTTGTTTGGTTTTGTCATGTTTTTGTTTCTTTACTTGCTTGCATTGTTTTGTCATTATAATTATTGTCTTATTGTGTTAGCAAATCAGGGTTTTCTTTGGCTGGCTTTGGTATGCTTTTCCCCCTTCTACCATTAATGAAATAATCTCTTTTTATGTAATCAACAATATCCCAGCACCAGCTGGAGCAGACAAGACAATGAGTTGGGCACAAACACTAGTGAGGTTGTTGTTTCATTCTAGAATGCACATGCGACATCAATTCCTTAGTTGGAGACTTGCTACTTTGAATAAAACTCCACTGATTTACAGCACAAGGTATTTGCATTTTCTTCATGTCCCTGTAAAACACAGACACTGGTACTGAGCTATCTTACTGCATAGACAGAGGCACAAAAAAAGAAATGCAAAAATGGCATTTGCTTGTCCACAGTCGTACCAAATACGTAAATTATAACTTACTTAATCATAAGAGCCTGGATATATGTGTAGGTATTTCTCTCTTTTGTCCTTGTTCTTGACATTGTGTTTCTTTTTTTTTTACTTTTCATCTTCTATTAAAACACAACATAGGAAATTAGATTAAAAGACGGGAAATTATATTAAACAAAAGGAAATTAAATTAAGCAAAATTGTTACAAGGCTGTGAAAGATTTGACTGAAACCAGCCTTTGGAAATGAATATCTTCAGACGTCTTCTGACAGTGATAGCTCTCAAGCAGACACCATGATGTTATACAAGAGCAATTCAGACTCTGCTAACCAGAGGCCCTCTTGGATTCTGATTTGCCTTTCTGTCCTGGATCTGAGCTCCTAAATCAATGCAAATGAAAGTCTAGACGGACTTCTTGATCCTTCTGAGATTGGTTATTCTGATCGTGGCCTCAGAGGAGGTGACTATTCCACCATACCTGACAACAGTTTTCTTCTTACCTCAAGAAAGTAGAACAACAAGGATTTCAAATAGACTAGTAGAGATTCTGATGGAGACCCTGGCCTGCATGGCCGTGATTGAAGTTGGAAGTTGTGAAACAAAAGCCTGCTTTGTACTTGTCTTATTTTTTATTTTCTTTCTCTAAGCATCTACTTCTGGTCATTCACTCTGTTAGGTATTTCCAGAACATCCCTCCTGACACAAGTGGGAAGAGAAGGACACAGAATGAATAAATGAATGGTGACAGAACATTGTCTCTATGGACACTGCCAGCTGCTGGTTTAGAGGAAAGAGAACACAAGAAAAGGAATGCAGGCCTGATGGTCATTAGAGGTCACTTTCTTTCCTTCACTTTATCCCAGCCTTCCATGGCATACTTTCCCAACTGCTAAAAAAATTTTAAATGCTCTGCAGATGGAAAAGACTACTTACTTACTTGTTTACTGTTTGTAAATGAGACCTTTTAAAAGGATTGGGAAAGACAATAAGAATTTGAAAAGATACCATCTGTTAAAAATCTTAGGACTGAAAGGCATTAATGTCATGAAATTTACTTCCTGCATAATAATACTGGTAGAAATTCATAGAATGTCACAACAAAATTAGCTTATTCACATAACTTGGTGAGAGGTGGGGTTTTTTGACACATCCAGTTTAATTTAAACTCTCATGTACAAGAATAGCCCTGTAGATTCTATGGTATGTAGACATGGTCAAAAAAAGGATTGGTGCAGTCGGTGAAGTAGAAAGTGTTTCTGTAACCCAATCTACAGATAAGAGAGACCTGATGTTGCCAGGGATATTGGGTTTACATCTCACAATTCATTATATTGGAAGGAAGAAATAAGAGAAGGTGGAACGGAAGGAGGGAGGGAGAGGAGGTAGAATGGAAAGAAGGAAGTAGAAAGAAGGGAAAGTAAGGATGAAAAATGAAAGAAAGAAAAGAAGTCTAAAAAGAAAAAAAGAACATCAAAGTGTTATTAAAAACAGGCAGCTGTCCTTTTTCAGCATCATTTTTGTTTAAAAAGAAACAGTGTTTGACAGGTATTTTCAAGGAAAAAACACAGTGAACTTGCAGATTTCATTTAGGCATTTCATTTAGGTTTTGTCCTTCTCATTCCTGCAGTCATGGAGACACCTAACTTGTGCAGCTGAATTGGAAACTTATAACTTTAAAATATATTGATACATTCTTCTCTCCATAACACTAAGTTAAAGAGTTTGTTAATGTTACATATAATATTGAAATATCTTGAAAATAGGTATGTTTAAACTTCTGTAAATCAGATGCTCAAAAGCTTCCTGTTGCAAATGTGTTTGAAACCATAGAAAAACTGCTTTGCATTTTCTGATCTGATACCCACCTGTTTTATTTACCCGCAAGATGGGATGTAGAAGGGTGACGTTCAGTTCTAGTAGTTGAGAGACTTACTATGATCACACAGCCCAATATGTAAAAAATCATGAAATAGTATTGTTACCTTCTTGCAACATGATGAATGTGGTAGTAATCAGAAGAATTCACTAAACCCTACCTTTGAGATTTCAATTAAAGGAAGAGTAAAACAGAAAACAAAACACAAGAAGAAATCTGTTGAACAATACAATTTTTCTCCAGATGATTTTTCCACACTTGCTGCCAGAGCAAACACATGGTACATGTTAGTCTGTCGGGTCTACATTAATTCATCAGCTGAAGGAACTGCAGTGATTCATTTGCCAAAACCTGTAGCACTAAATCCCACTGTTTTTAAATTGTAACTCTAAACATCCTTTTAGCCTTGCAGAAGATTTTGAATGCAACTTACATATATAGCATTTCTAAAAGTACACTCCACACACATATATCTTTAAATTTCTCTATCTTTGGTAAAAGTAGTATAATCAGCCCATCACTGGTTGCTTTCAATTCCTCTCCTACCTAGTTACAAAAAGTAGTGACACTCTCACTTAAGATACAGAAGGCTAGAAAGTGCTAACTGGTTTGCTTTGCTTCTGACAGGAAGCTGTGCAAGCAGTCCAGCTGTGCCTTAGCATTGTTGTTTTCTGGTCTTTCGTTGGTTTTTATGGGAAAATAGACCTTGTCAGTTTCCTAATAAGTAAGTGAATTTTTTGTCATTCTTCCAACATACCTCAATTTTTTTAAGAGTCTTCAATGACTTACTAAAACAAGTTCACTGCAAGGTGTATTCTTATTAAATAGTGATCTCTTTAATTTGATGACTTTTTTTGATAAGCAAGCTTTCACTGTGGAAGAACACTCCTTTCTGAAAGAGTGGTCAGGTACTGGAACGAGCTGCCCAGGGAGGTGGTTCAGTCACCATCCCTGCAGGTGTTGAAGAAACATTTAGATACAGTACTAAGGGACATGGTTTAGTGTGGAAATGTTGGTGGTAAGTGGGCAGTTGGACTTGGGGATGATCTTGGTGGTCTTCTATGTCCTTGGTAATTCTATGATTCGGTGTTGTTCAACTCATGTTTTCTGTACTAGGTAATGTTAAAGTGGGAACTCTCGGTGTGCCATTCTAAAACACTCTATGGGAAGGTAAAGAGAGACTCACAAGTTTTCTGAAGATGTGAAAGTTTTACTCTGTTCTGAAATATTACAAGAAGGGCTTGTGGAAAATACCTAGGACAAAATGGCTCTTTTTTGTCATTGAACCAAAAGAGTAATCACTGTCTCCCTACATACATAGCAAATCTTTAACAGATATACTAAAAAAAAAACTTATCCTGATCAACGAAAATATAAATATTCTTTTCTCTTGTGAGAATAGGTACCAATAATTAATACAAAGCACCATCAAACTTAGTCACGTTGATGATTGTTTTTTATGATCTTTGAGATCTTTTACAATGTAAATGATTCTATGATTATATGGGTTATAATTGCAACAATACAAGTAACTACAATTTTCTTCATTAGATTAGTACTTAGAATTGAAAGTTCTTAAATGCACCAAGTTCTTCCTTCTCCATTTTAATTTCTTTCTCTCTTTCTTTCTCTTTCATTCCTTCTCTGAAGGAAAAGAGACATGCACCTTGATCTACACTCTGCATGTTAAATGCATCTTCAGGATTGAATAATCATTAACACCTCAAATCCTTGGTACAATAAAGGCAACAGAAAAGGAAGTGGTTGAGGAATCCCACTGACCCTACTGTTTTAGATCATAGCAAATGGTATACCCAGGAAGAAAACCAAGTAACTTGCAGTGTCCCATAGAAAGATTATTCTCATTCAAAACAGTCAACCAACACAATTCAATGTTTCCTAATCCTAACCTTTCCAACTCTCTCTTCTTCACTTTAGGGATTTATTTTCATATAAGAGTATTCTAATAAATATATATGTACACCAATAAACATTTATTACTTTAGTAAAGCTATTTTGAGTATCATTCAAATATTATTCTACCTTTGTTTAATGCACAAAAATTATTGGCAAATATTTCTAAATCATTTCTGCATGTAATTATTCAAAAATTTTTCAAAACAACAGATTATATTGGCTTACCATATCTTCACCTGGAAATTTTTGCTCTCAACTGCTTACTCCATAAGTAAGAGAGCCTTTGTGGTTTAGAAGACTGACAATTTTTCCATAGTCTTTTGAGACAGAGGCAACCTCTCTTGCAATTTAAGAAAGAAGCCTGTAGTAGACTATATTTTCCCTGATTTTTTTATCACTATGCCTGTGAAATTAGAACAAGAGAAAGGTGTTAAACACCATTTCTGTCCAACTAAATCAATAATGACAAATAAACAGTCCTTGTTTCCTCCCTAGTTTCAACACGAGTAGGCATGAGATATACACAGCAACAGAAGTTTTCTCAGACACTAATAATGTGGTTCAGATGTTTGCTTTGGCAAGAGTGAGGCTAGGTCTTTGCACTCATCCACTTATGTGTGGCCAGTTGCTATTTATTCATGTATATATTAGCACTATAAATATTGGTGCTTGAAAAATAAGCAGAACTTCTGGAGACTAAAATCAGCTTTTATTCACCTGAGCTCAAACTTTGCAGGCAATTTTGATCTCTAAAAAGTTCAGCATGTCTCAGAGAAACTCCCCTGCCTTCATCCAGACAATTATTTATCACAGGTGTTATTTGTCCCTGAAGCACCAGAGGGAATTCTATAATGATATATCATAATGTACGGTAAAAGAATGAGAAGCAAGAGGAACTTGCTTATTTTAATTCATCTGTTTCTACATTAGCTCCTCAGTAAGACTGACCATGCTGGAGGAAAAAAGGGCTTCCTCCTTATGTTTTAGTTTTGCTCTTTAACTGTCACTATTTGGAAAGAAAAAAAAACTGCCTGATTCCCACATTTCTATCCAATTCATCTGTTTACCTTCTCCCTGCAGCAGAATTTTGAGTCTGTACCTGCAGAATAAGGAATTCTTTCTACATACTTGTCTTCAGTCCTGTTGTGAGGACTTCTCAGCTTTTCAGATGAATCACAACCAAAAATGAAAAATTCCTTTAAGATATGCAATTCATGCGTTTATTTACAAATTTGTTTTCAGGAAAAGATGGAATGGACTATGAAAATATGAATATAAAGAGATACAAAGTGGTGCACTTTTAGGATATTTCAATAGCCACAGAAAAAATGTAGATTGGAAAGATGAGAATGAAATAGGACAAAGGCAATATCTAGAATTCTGGGTAATAAAATGGAGAGAGTATTCAGTGCATCTCCAATTTTGGATGACATGCACACACACAGAGTAAAACCCTGGCTACATCTCAGCCAGTGGCATGACTCCCATTAACGTCAGTGGGTCATGATTTCATCTATAATGCATGAAAGAATCTGCCAGCTCTTCTGTGCTCCCGGGGAGAAAAGAGAGGTTGCACGACATTGTACCTATTGCGTCTAAGTGACACTCAGCTCTGACATGTAAGATCTGTCCAACTTTTGAAACTTTTATCAGGACATTGCATTTATTTTCGATTCATGTGGAAATCTCTGCTGTTTTACAGAGTTTCCAAAGCCTGTACATGTTGCAGGCTAACCACAGGAGAAGAGGGTTCCAGCACTTCCTGTGACATTTAGGAGGAGAGTTGGGTCAGCTCTGCATGGTTTTCAAAATCCCAGTCATCACATAAAAGTTGTTTTGGGGAACGGGAAGGAACACTTCAGAGCCACAAGCACAACCAATTTCTCAGGAAGTTGTTCTGCTCTTTGTACTATGCCTAGACTGAGGGCAAGACAGAAAACTGTTAAATTACTGTCTCCATCACAAGCACACAAAAACTTCATTAGTTCACAGAAGACAGCAAACCCAGCCTCTGCTTCAGAAATTAAGCCAAACATTTTGTTCTGCCTCTAAATAAAAGAAAATCTGATTTCATAGTCCCTGTTTTACACTTTTATGTTTTCCTCCCAGAAATTACACTTCTCTGTGTATTCAGTAACTTGCATAAGATCATTTTATACTTTACAGCTCATGATGATAAAATTTGTTTCAGGGACTGGTGGCTTTTCCTGAAGGTCATAAGTAGTGATATTAGTGAGCCAATTCTCTTTGGGATAAGATCTTGTCCTGAGAAACCCTGGGGCTCCCCATTTATTCTTGCTGCACACAGGGCATGAAACATGCTGCTGTGTGGCCAGTGGCAACACAAACCAAAGGTACTTTGGTCTATATTCCACTGAAAAACATAAGGATGAATAGTTTTTTGGTGCTTTGCATAGGTGAGGCTTTGACTCAAATGTAGTGGTTAATCTCCTTCCCTTGGAAGAATGGAATGGCAGAAACAGATTTTAAATATTAACCACCCCATTATTAAAAACTACAATTAAGAACCACAGACTGTATCTGCTGCTTCCAGAGGAGATCTGGGGACAAGAGAAAAGACACAAAACTGCAATGATCCCTACCAGCACTGGAGATGACACTATAGGTGCTGTACAGAAAACTCCCTAGCTGGAAGTGGAGGCTTGACCTTTCTTACAGTGGGTGTATATACACCATGAGTCTTGCCCTGTCCACAGAAGAGACATGGCCCAGAAAGTCCAGGAACAGAACTGCAAAGGGTTTTCTACCTAAGGGCCAAGTTGACTCATCTGGGCCTCTTGATTCCAAAACAAAGACAAGGCATGGTAGAATAGAGAAGGACAGAAGATGCAGTTTTGAGTTGAAATTCATGTCAGTTATATGGGATGTATAACATCCATAACAATTGCTGCTACTTGGGAAAAGAAGATACCATCATTTTATCAGCAACCATCATTTATGGTCTGAAAACAACTCCTAAGAGGAAAGAAACAAATCTGCCTATGCCAGATAATAAACAAAGCTGGAGGATGGTCATGACTGTCTTACTTTCTTTGATCCAGGAAATCTTGCTTGCCTCTGTACTCTGGAGAGAGTAACTATTTTCCTTCACTTTAGAGCCCAGATCTGTCTATGCCTTGCTTCATTTTTGTCACCTAGAAAAAAGGAAGTAGGTCAATAAATTCTTCTTAACTTTTTCACACAACAAAAACAGTATGGATACTTTTAGGAACAATTGACCCATTTCTTTAAAAACAAAGATGTACCATACTATGGTCCTTCCTTTAATCAAAAACATAAACAGGTGTGCTCGTCAGTTAGCCATTATAAACTAAAAAGTGATTCAATTTATTCTACCTAAGTTTAATATCTGTGACCTTTCAAACTCATCTGATTAACATAGTCCACTTGGCCTGTAACTAACATAGAAGCCTATCAAGGCAAGGATCAAAATACAAATGCATAATATCATACAGTGTGATGAAAGATTCATCAGAATTCTGAGTGTGCCCTTCCCTCTCAAAGCTAAGTTTCCCTTGTTTAATGTATAACAAGGTACTGATTTGACTTAACATACATTTGTCAACAGTAAAATTCCATTCATTTCTATAAAATGAGTCTGGCTGGAAAAACATTGTTCTGTATGCTGAGTCTGGCTGTATATATTGTTCTAATAAGTGTAGATGTTAGGAATACTTTCACAGGTGTAAGTTGCTATAGACCTGATCTGAAAAGATGAAAATGAGAATGATCAGTTGTATCTGACATAACTAAATTACCTAAGGCAAGCATTGTTACCTTCAGAGTTACTGAAGATATAAATTCAGTACAAATTAGATAAATAGTTTTGTTTTCTGTTCTGTAACAGAATTATGGCATGCCCATGAACTATGATTTATGAATCTGTTAATGACAGATTCAGATGGTTTCAGTTTCATGACAGTTTCTGTCATGCTTGTAACTTCTTCTTAATATATATAATAAGCAGATAAATTCTAATTAGCACTGCTGGTGAGTCTATAGAAAATGCTATCACTTATATAACTGTTGAACACAGCTGGTAATTTATATATTCCTGAATAAAACAAGGATCTGTTCCTTTTAGAGTAGATTGAGGATCTACTAAAATCATAAATTGCTTAAATTCTAATCCAGATTAATTTTGAGAAGACCTGTGAAACAAAAGAAATCTTTAAAAGACAAGTTTTTAAGTCACAGTCCAAGAACTGGTAAAACATTCAACATTTATTGTGGCCTGCAAAGAGTTATCTGTTCACTTAAATGTGATCCAGATCTCTTTCACTTACCACAGGGTCACTCCAGTGATTCTCTTTCCTCTCATTCAGTTTCATGAATAGTAGAAGATAAAAAGACACAGAGCATATACCCTCTTTTGTAACATTTATGGAGGCAGCAGCTATGGAGATGCTACACAACCACAATTATGAATAAAAGTGATTCATAATTTTCCTTTGTTTTAAGACAAAAGCAACGTGGCAGTAGCACTGCAGACTCCTAGTAGAGGCTGCCAGGAGTTTACCAGCTAAAAGACAGCATAGTCTGAATGAAAATTATGATTTGAACTTAATTTATGCAATGAAATTACTTTTGTTGAAGGTAGGTCATAAATTTTCCTTCAGGAATAACTATCTCAGCAAAAAAAAAGAAACAAAAACACATCTCTACACAAAATGTCTGTGCGTTTTACCAGACTTTATTGTAGGAGTATTCACAGTAAAATACCTGCTCTTCACTTTCTCATTTCTATGTGTCTTAATTGCCCACAACTTCTATGAATCAATTATCTGCTTGATTGTTGTTTTATGAATATGTCAAACTTAAAATTCAGCCTGATTTGTAAATGCTGGGATGACTGATCTATATTAAAAATGCATGGCATTAAAATTAAGGTTTATATACTTATATCATGTTTCTGTTTCACATTTTTTAATCAGTAACATTTTTAACAAAAAAAGGGCTATGGATAAACTAGAATAGCATAATATTAAAATTTCTGTTAATTGGTAATAACTGTTTCCAAAATAGTCAAAATTTCTGCTGCATACAAATATGTCAAACTGAAATTAATTAAAATGAGCATTTTCAAATATAATTTTGGCTTTCACTTGTTAATTTCCAGAATTAAATGTGCCCCTTATGAGAGATTCCCTTTTTTGGTTGCTTTCGATAACACTTTTTTCTTAACAAGGATATGAGACCACCATCTCCTTTCATACACTAAACCAGAGAAAAAAGGCCCATGTTTTTTTCACAGTCTTATACATTCATAAGACTTAATATACAGAAGCTATACATAAAAACAACAACAATAGCAGTATTAACAGTATTGAAATCAGTCAGAATGAACACAGCTAATGTCAGAGCTCACTTCACACGATGAATGTTTATGATAGGAAACCTTGAGGAAAAGTAAAGCAGATATGCTCTTCTGTTTCATACAAAGAAGAAACACACACAATTCTTCTTTAGCTGCATATTTTTGAGATAAATATTTAGTAAAAAAAAATCCCTTTTTTCAAAATCTAGAGCTTATTGTTGGAATCAACTGAATTTTGGATTTGCTTCTTGACAGATGCAGAATTATGTATGGTCTTTTCTACAAGATAAGAATTTTCCTGTCTTGCAGAGTTAAACCTTTTACTCTACAATAATATACTAATTCCTTGTTATTGTCTTAAACCTCATCTTTGGTTATCAGTCAGAGTAATCTCACTAAACAATAACATTTTGCTGCTAGGTAGGTATAAGCCAGTGCAGATCCAGATGAGTAATAAACCATTGCAGATCTAGTCCAGTGCATGTGTATTTCCTTGAGGGTTTTTGTTGTCACCACATTTTCTCAGTCCTTCATTTGCAGAGCCTCCTCCCTGCCTGGACTTTAGGAGTTGAACCTATGCGTCTCTTTCAACATGGGATATTCTACTATTCTATGACCCAGGTTCTTACATTTAATTATATTGTTCACATCAAGCCCTGTGAGCCAGATGAGTCCATGGAAAAACCTATATCCACAGCCTATCTACAGTCAAACCAAATATTTCACCAGAAATCACACCATATATTTTTAAATTATCCAAGGATATTTGTGGAATGGGGTTGCTGTGGAAAGGACTGGAGGGGATCACTCTTCCTTGCTATTATTCATTTTCTAAATCATTCTTTCAGTTTTTATTGGAAGAATCCTAGCCCAGCTTGCTTACTTAGCAACACAAGAAAGCTAACTATCCTATGGCTATGCAGCTGATTGTAGATACTATTTTGATATGTTAGAACAAAAGCTGTAGCTTGGACTGTACATGTAAGACCATCTTAAAATGTTTTGCTTGACCATTTAGCTAAGCTTAGGCCTGTCTTTCATAATATCTTTTCATCTCCTCAAAAGATCTGTTAGGTTACAAATGAAGAAGTGTTTATAACTCAAATGCCTGTGTCTGGACCTAATTTTACTTTGAACTTTTGAGTTGGAATTAAAACCACCCTGAGTTCTGATTTCAGATGATAAAATCAGGCTTTTACTTTTAGTTTCCACCTTAGATACCAAGGCTCAAACGTGGGTTCAGGGTGACTCATAGGACTGATCTTAAATAGCCAGCTAGAAAGCTAGTTCAACCAAAAGAAAGTCCTGGAATACTAAGAAGGTAGGAATTGCTCATGTGTTTCAGACAAAAACCTTGGAAACGTCAACCAAGCACAAATTCCTTCCATGCCTTGAACTCCTGGAATCTTAGAGCAGAAAAAAAAAAGCATAATATTTCTGAGGTGAGCTCTCTGCTAAACATTTCCCAGATTTCTCTCCACTGGAAAAATCCTGCAGTAACCAGAAGCGAGTGGAGAAAAACAAATGGAATTTGAATATCCAAGTCCTTTAAGCATCTTTAGATATCCTAGCTGTGATGGAAACAATATTCACGACAAATAGGTCCTAGAAAATAATTATAATGTATGTTTGTATGTGTAAAATGTAGTGAAGTGGATCAATATTACGTGTATTACTTCCCTTTTACTGGTTAGATTTTTTTCATAGTTAAAGGAAACACAGATTTGGTGCATTATGATACATAGCCTTCAACTAAATAAAATGCACTGCAGTAACATTTAATGGGGTTTTTGCATTATTTTCTAAGTAACAGGATCAGCAGTTCGCTACATTATATCAAGAGATACTTTTAGAAAAAGAAATAACAAAAGATTCAAGTGTCAAACCCCCAAAACAGGAAATTGGAGGAAAATTTTGTGTAGATTTAAACAAAGAAGTCCCTCTAGAGCAGGCAGCAGCTAGAGAACTTCAGTATTTCACGTACAACCATAGTAGCCATCTTTCGTATCATCAGTTTACACAAAATGACTTGTAATATCCAGGAATGGTAACTCAGATCTTCCAATTTTTCTCCTTACTACTTTGTTTGACTACCCATAAAATGTGAATATTTTGAACTTTAAGGTAGTAAGTGTATCCAGATGATTATTTATTAACAATATCCAGCTGGGGAGCACTTTGATGGCAGAAAGTAAACCTTTTTCAGTGTACACATGGCCAGATCCTTTTCATATTAATTGAGATTGACTGCACTTCTCTAAGACTCCCCTACAGCGCAGCAGTAAAACACATTTTTCATTTAACAGCTGGACATGCCAACATGTAAGCACACTTCAACAAATTCACAACACACTGGACAGATATAATCTAAGTCATGTAAGTCCAGCTCAAACATAAAATGACAACCTTTTGTTGTGGTGGCACTTGAGGAGCAGAGCTGGAGGAGGAACTTATTTCTCCATCAGCCTGTATTACTGGAGACACCCAGAAGCCCTGAATGTATTCTATCTTCTTCTGGGTATCACATAATTGTCATCCTCCCAAGGACTATTAGTAACATTGCATCTTTTTATTTCCTCATAGTTCTCAGAACAGAGAGGTTAACCTTTAGGCCTCACTTAATCTTCACAGTCTTGCAGTACACTGCCAGTAGATGCACCTCATCTACTGGGATGGAGCTGCCTGTGCCTCTTCCCCGTTCACTGCCTGCTGATTAATTCCCTCTGACAGATGTCAGTGCCCTCCTAGAATCATAGAATCAACAAGATTGGGAAAGACCTCTAAGATCATCCAGTTCAACCTTTCACTTATCACCAATATTTTCCACTTAACCATGTCCCTCAGTACAGCATCTAAACATTTCTCGAACACCTCCAGGAACAGTGACTCCACCACCCCCATGGGCAGACTGTTTCAGTGCCTGAGCACTCTCTCGGAGAAGAAGTATTTCCTAACATCCAACCTGAACCTCCTCTAGCGCAATTTGAGGCCATTCCCTCTAGTTCTATCTCTAGTTACATGAGAGAAAAGGCCAACCCCCACCTCACCATAACCTCCCTCGAGGTAGTTGTAGAGAGCAAGAGGGTCACACCTGAGTCTTCTCTTCTCCACACTAAATAATCCCAGTTCATTCAGCTACTCCTCGTAAGACTTGTGCTCCAGACCAAACATCAACTTCATTGCCCTTTGCTGGATGTGTTCCAGGGCTTCAATGTCTTTCTTGTAGTGAGGAGCCCGAAAGTGAACACACTACAATAAATGCAGCCTTACCAAGGCTGAGTACAGAGGGATAAGCCAGAATGCTATTGGCCTTCTTGACCACCTAGGTACATAGAACATGAGTTCAGCCAAGCACCAACGATCACCCCCAGGTCCATTTCCTCTACACAGTCTTTCAGTTATTCTATCCCAGTCTGTAGTGTTGCCTGGGGTTGTTGTGGCCCAAGTGCAGAACGCAGCACTTGGTCTGGTTGAACTTCATCCCACTGGCATTAGCCCAGCTATTCAGCCTGTCCAGATTGCTCTGCAGGGTCTTCCTTCCGCTAGGCAGACTGACACATCTGGCCAACTTGGTGTCATCTGCAAACTTACTGAGGGTGTACTTAATGCCCTCATCCAGGTCATCAATAAAGTTATTGAACAGGACAGGCCCCAGTACTGAGCCCTGAGTGGTGGGGAATACCACTCGTGACCACTGGCCAGCTGGATTTAGTTCCATTCACCACCACTCTCTGGGCCCAGACAACCATCCAGTTCTTTACCCAGCAAAGAGTGTACCTGTCCAAGCCACAGGCTGCCAGCCTCTCAAGGAGAATACTGCAGGAGAGAGTATCGAAGGCTTTGCCGAACATTAAGTAGACTACATAGGTTTTCTATATCATTTCTATATAGCAAACAAATGCTGTTGGAAATGATATATGTGGTACCACTTGGGATCCAGTGTACTGAACTGACTTCAGATACCTCAGTGCCCACCACTGTGCCAAGTCTCATTCAGGTAGAATCAATAATTGAATTCCCATCCTGCTTAGAGAAATGACTTTTCTTTATCTAAGCAATGCAACAGGCATCCCATTGCACAGATTTCCCATCACCCTGTCTTTCTACATACATGTGCATACACCAAGCCCAATTCTTAGTTCTTCAATCTTTCTGGTGCATAGATCTTGGGTCCTTTACTACCCAAGCCTTTCTATGATTCTATGATTCTCTGCTCTTTGTCCCTTTGCCAGGGCATTGGACATCTCTGGGAAAACACAGATCCTATTCAATTAAATTTTAAAAAAACAAACAACCTCAACACATCAAAAACAACTACAAATGTTTGGGATAGCAAAGCAAGCCAAAATGTGCCTAATTTATTTTCCATATTTTAAAAATGTGCTGAACATTTGCAGTTGATTTGCAATATTATGACTTGGTTTATTGTATAGTTTTAATTTGTTTGCCTTATAGTTAACAACTGTTACACATTGTTGTCTCCGGCTGCTTATCCTTTTATCCAAATTCAGAGCGGACCTTGAAGACTGTCTCACTGCTTTAAGATACAGTTTATTATTATAGCTGCCATGGATATGCTCTGCTAATGTTGGTCTTTTTAAAGGAGAGATCAAGATTTGGTAAAATATATGAGATAATTCCTGTCTTTGTTTAAACAGATCTAACCCTCAAAGCATATTCCTATTACAAGTACGTGCATTTACACATTTTTATGTTCAACCTCAGTGTAACTGTATGGAGGAGTGCAGCTCTTCAGTCAGACAATGAATGTAGTACACGATAGAATACTGTAGTATAGTGTTTTTTCTGGCATGAGTTCGGGATGACTGCATTCATTAAGAGCAAGTTATTATTAAAGAACATGCTCCCAGATCAAGTAGAATAAACCAAAATAAGCAATCTAATTCATACCTACGGAGATACTAAAGTTATTTTAAAGGTTAGCAATTTTATGAAGATACGTGCATATTCTTTATGTATAAAACAAATACAAAGGATGTATAAAGGATATTCATATGATAGATATGTGCATGTAGAAGAGGATATATTTATGTGTAATATAAAGGCAATAGGAAGCTTTGCAGATCTGATCTTGCTTTATGTACAATTGCCACAACACGTTCAATTTCACTGGTACATTATCATTTTGACCATGAACTTTATGCATGCCATGGCATCTCTCACATGACTAGTTCTGTTTTGCAGCAAATGGCAGGTTTGAAATATCTGGAGTCAGATTTGCTTTTTAAGACTATAATACTTTCAACACCATTGATTAGAACCCATTGCAATTGCAACTGACTGCAAAAGTTAACCCAATGTGCAATGTAAATCTATAGTATTCACTGATAAAAGTAAAGAGAAGTCAGAAAATACTCAAAGGCTATGTTGAGCAGAGTTCCAAAAATAAGCCAAACCATGATTTCTGCAACCAGTTTGCCAACAAGACAACGTCTGTTTTCCAACTGCACAGAATTTGTGATATTTCAGACCCTGCTAGAAAGGAGCCTTGTCAAACTATCTACCACATTTTGACTCAGAATACCATAGGGTGTTTGACAGAAGATGTGGGGAGGCAAACACAGCCACCTACAGTTTGGGATTTGCAGAGGCCTCTATTAAGAGCAAGCTTCAGTGCAGCAATTTAGACCAAAACCTGTGCCTGAAAACAATGAAGCTCAATCACGGACTTGGGTTCACACTTTAAACTATGTGGGCTGCTCCAAAAGCAATGCCTCCTATTTTATTATGTTGGTTTATAACGTCAGAGGCAGATGTTGATAGTATGGCAGTAGAAGCTGAACTTTCCCACCAATATTCTATTACATTTTGTTGCCATGTGACAGATGGCAGCAGAGGGGCAGTCTGAAAAATGGTGTCTGACATGGAAGCACAGATGAAGCAAAGGTGTGTCATTGAATTCCTCCATGTGGAAAAAATTGTGGTCACTGACATTCATTGATATTTGCTAAACATTTATGGAGACCAACAGTAGATATGAGCACAGTGAGGCAACAGATGGTGTGTTTCAGCAATGGCGACAGTGATGTGAAAAGCAAGCCACGTTCTACACAGTCAATGCTCAGCTGTCATGCCATGAAATTAAGAATATCTCTATCAGTTCATCCATGTAAATTAGGGGATTATGACCAGAGAATGTGTATGGAGCTGCTTATTGGCTTCAATGCCTTACAAAGGATAACAGCAAAGTTGAAATATCACAAAGTTTTTGTGAAGTGAGTCTCACAAATGCTCATATAGGAACAGAAAGAACACCATATGCAAGCTTTTAAGATCTCTTGAACATATACAAGACTACAGGTGATGAGATGCAGCGTCACCACTATAAGCCAGAGTCGAAGCAGCAGTCCATGGAGAAGTGACATGTGAATTTCCCATTGAATAAAAAGCTCAAGCCCTCAGCAAGTAAAATGATGTGCACTGTCTTTGGGGATAAGAAAGGGGTGATCCTTCTAGATTTCCTTTAACCCGGGATTTTGTTTCCCCATCCGGATCTAGAGGTTCAGGCATGTGAGAGAAGTGGGAAATATCTATGAAAATCCCTTTTACCAAGAAACATCAGAAAGTACAGTAGTCATCCCACATAAATTTGATCAGTAGCTCTGCCCTCCATCTTTAGGGACCTTTAGTATCCTTGCAGATGAAAAATATTTGCTGTAAGTCATCATATTCTGGGGTGCAGGGGAGGAACTGCTCATCCATTCCTCAAAGCTGGGAGGAAACAACAACAACAAAAAAAGATAAAATTGAATAAACAGTCTTTTCTTATGGATATCTTTCCTCTGCTGTTGTTTCTACAGGTAATTGTTTTCTGCTCCACTCTGAGGATCAAAGATCTAAAGGATAATTTAAAAGCAATTTCTTATCTGAAAAGACCAACAGCAATTAATACACCTTCAGGTCTGTCTCCCTGTGATGTCAGTAGAGACAGTTGTCTTCTGTGTTTCAATGATGTACCAACATTTATTGGTAATATTGCCTCAAATTCCAGCCCTGGCACCAAACAAATACTGACCTGCTATCATAAATCATCTCCTAAGCAAATTAACATTCTGAATCTTGTTTTTCAGCACCCAGGATCCTGAATGTCAGCCTGCAAAGAAATGTAGAGTTCATCATCTGATAGTTTAATTGGCATAGTTTCCTTTCTTCCATATATTTCGATGTGTACATCTACATTTAGCTACACATTCCAGGCAGGCTTCTGGCCAAGAGATACTATAGTTGCTTTAGCAGTTTTTGTGAAAATATATGGGCTAGGTGAACAGGCTCAACAAAGCAACAGGAACTACTAAAGGGAAATAAGAAAGACTTTCGCAAGGTAGGAAAATGTAAACATAAAGTACAGAAAACCCGGAACTAGGGAGTAAAGGAGGGGGAAAAAAAGTAAAAATGAAAAAAGGATTGCTCTGTATTGATCCCAAGTGTCTCAGATCTACCTAAGGAAATAGCTGACCAACAGAATTCTTCATTCCTTCAATGAATCACAGATCATTGAAGCATTTAAACTAAATCTTTTATATTATCATGAACTTTTGATTTCTTTGTACTCTCTCATTCTTGAAGATCAGGAAAGTATTTCTGCTTTTAAAAATATCTGTTAGGTGTCACAGTTTCTTGTATCACTGTTGACATTTGAACATAAGGTTTCTGAGCTTCATAGACAATATATCTATGTTGCTTTCACACTGCTGTCAAGAAACAGTACCAGTAGAATAAAGAAATTGGAGAAAAAAGAAAACAAAAATGAAGAACTCCATTCTGGAGTTTTTGGATTTGCTAAAAGTCTTCTGAGTAATAGCTATTAAAAGATGTCACATAAATTCATTTATACTCTTGGCAGGTAAGTTCCCAAAAGATTCCTGTTCAGTGTTCCTTCTTTCTAGGACAGGAAGGTTCACAGATTAAAGAATATTAGCTCTAGAGTACTTAATTCACAAATATGAAATGGAAATAAGTACTAGTTTTACAAAAAGACCTTGATCTCTATAGAAGAGAGCTGTATTTCAGTTCTAACAGCTCTTTCAGCTGAAAACAAAGTGTGCACAATGATAATATATACCTCTACAAACCACTATAAACATGATTTGCATGCTAATTCCTTTCCATTTATTTTAACCCCAGCTCGCTGCTTTTGCTGAAGGAACAGGTTCTCAGCAATGGTGTGTGCCATTCTGTCACCCAAAAAAGACAAGCAAGTTTTCACCTTCTGTGTCAACTTGGTTCATACTATGGGTGTTCAGAAGAAGCCTCATGATCAAGCCTGGATGGGCCGTAGCCACTCCTTCAGATTGTTTTAAGAAGTGTGATTAACTTACGAATAACATTTGAGCATTGAGCTGGAGTCAGGTGATAAGACACTACACTGTCCCAACATACTCCAACATTCTGCAGCAGCTCTGTCAGAGGACAAAGGGCATAGCCATGGGGCCATGACAACAACTGTGTTGCAAGAACATATATATTATAACATGCATTACACATAACAGGAAAAACTGAAGCCCTCTTAGTCCTCAACATCTGCTCTCTTATAATTCTGCCTTAAAGAACTTCATAACAATTAAATACAAATATCTGCTAGATAATAAATAAATGAATCAAATTTACAACAAATGAGAGAGTAGCACAAAATACTAGTGGTGTGTCTAAATGTACACTGAAATGAGTCATTTCCTAGTGTATATTTGGCATTAAGTTTATGGCAAAACAGGTGTATATAACAGAATTGAGAATGTTTTGATGTACAAATTTCATGTGACTTTACTGTTCAGGGTCAGTATTTTCCAAAGCCATCTGAAATATGGATAAGGCCCACAGAAATTTTCTTGTTAGTGGTTCAGTGTCATGCTGAAGGGGTAGGAACCCTTTTAGGATGTCTGCAAATGGATTTTCTTCTGCAGCAGAAAATGCAAGATGAAGAGGGAGGAGAAAAAACATCCAGATACAGGAAATGCTGTTTAGTTAGCATTTTTTTTAATTTTGTCACAGGAATTCTTATTTTGCCTTTCCCCTGAAATGTAAACTTTTAAAATATTTCAAGAATTTCTTGACTGCATTTAAGTACAAGTGAATGAGCCAGATGCCCAAAGGAAAATGTTAAGTATTTAAATCTGTTTTATATTCTCTGCTCTGAGACTCACTTTCTTGTCATGGCTCTTGCAAGGTACAGTAAAGGAAAAAGATAACTGTCCAGGGTCAAGTAACACATTCAAAAGATTCAAAGCTTGAGTATCAATCTTCAAACTATAAAAGTAAGCATATTTTTAAGCATAACCAGTTTTTCTGGCCTGAAAAAAAAAGTACAAGATAGGAAATAAAACATAATTTTCAGCACAAAAAAACAAAAGCCATATAATGAATAGCATTGACTTCTAAAATGTATTTATTTTATCAGTATTAAGGGAAGAAATAATTGATTTCATATGTAAGTAGTTTCATATCTGTGATTCTAAGGTGATGCAATTTGTAGAGAAAGCAAACATAGGCAAATTTTCAGCATATGAAATCTGTCCCAAGATTTTTCTGTGTCTTCCAACTTCATCTTTTGGTCTATGCAATATATTACCAACCCCTCCAAATCTTGTCATTTTGACATCAGATTTACTTTTAACCGTTATAAAGTAAAAGTACAGTTTTGTCTCCTAGATAGTTAAACTAGACTAGGGTAGGACATGCAAAATAGGTGTAGTAACTACCACATTTGGAACTGGACACATTCATTTCAAACTACAGCATTTATATAAGAAACTAATTGGAAATAATTTACCAAGAGTAAATTTGCATGGTTACAACTTCGGCAGAATAATCTTAAACCTGAAAAATTTTCCATAGTTTTTTAGTGAAATGAAATCTGATTGGAAACTAGTTATACATAGCACAAAACTGTGATTGATATTAAAGCAAACTTTTAAAAAATTATTATTATTTACTTATTTCCTGCTGTTTGGTGAAACAGTCTCTCATCTCATTTGCATACCAGGATTTGGCAGGTTGATTTAGTTTATTAATATTTACATTCTCTTAGTTCAAATATTTTGACATTTTAATGACAAAGTTATGATATCTGTTATTTCATAATGAAGTAATTTTTTTCTTGCCACAAGCTTCCTGGTTATACTGAATTTGATGTCTTTTTTTTGCAACTCTGCTGTGCTACATGAAGCTGTCTTTTAAGAACAACTACTTAATCCTGATTTTGATCTCAGAAAGAGTGTTTTTTTTATTAGAGAGAGGAACAACAGCTTGCTGCGTTTCATGCACCTACTTCAAGAAGAATAAAGATGTACCATAAAATGCAGTCTACACTACTTCTGATTAAGAATATGTCTGTTAATAATGTGATCTGCCTATTAATTGTTCTGTCCACTAGGTTGTTAGTGAGCAGTTCCTCCTAGGAAGCCTTGGTAAAGCAAGGTGATTTACATTTGGACTTCTGCTGTCAAGCTTTTGGATATTAAATGCCCATAGGAAAATGACAAGGAAACATTTGCAAAGTTGCATTTATTCCATCTTTTTAAAGAGGATATTGTAAACCAAAGAGGGGGAGCAGATGGAAGTAGAGAGCTGTATGAGGCAAGCAGGAGAGACAAAGCTCTGGAAAGTTCTACTAGCTCTGGAAAGAGAATGGAAATTAAGATCAATAAATACTAATATAATGACAGTGAGAAACATAACAGTATGTTAAAATAACAGGTTTTACTCCCAATCATGGGTTAAATTGAAGACCAGTTACCATTTAACCCACATTACCCTCACAGAAATCTCTGAAATACATTTAACAGAACAATGTCTGTTTAATCCCTGCTTCTCTATTTCACATCTTCCCTCTTCAGTCCACACTTACTGCATTCTATGTTGGAGACATTGAATAATGCTTTCTGTTGTACGACTGGAGTAAAGACATAGTCCTACAATAGGACATGGCTCAGCAGAAGACAATCAGCTTTCCTGTCTGTGAATTCCACAAATCATTTTTATTATACTGTGAAAAATCAGACTAAATATAGTCAGGATTAACTGAGAGAGGAACCAAGACTTCCAGTGTAGCTACTTAAATAACAACCAGAGGGGAAAGCACTTCTAAATGAACAGGAGAGTTCTCACTTTCACTCACCTGTATTCTGTTTCTGAAAAGAATAATTACAGCAGTAGTCAGCAAGGTACATGTGATGCTTCCCTCAAGAAATACTGCAATGCAAGGAGTCATACTACATGGAATCTCTTCATAAAACATTGCTTTTTACTGTTGGCAGTGTTACAGTTTTAAAACAATATTGGAAGTAGTTACATTATTAACATGGATTATACTAAGTCTTCAGCCTGAACTTGTACATTTTTATAATAAACACTAGAGGAAAAGAAATAAAAAACTCAAGGCATCAGTATCAACACCAGCTTTATACGGAGGTACACCAAACCTGATGACATCTCTTCCTACCTTGGGCTCAGTCTACATTCCTGCTGCTGATTTAGACACCAGAACCTGCACAGACTCAATATGTCTGTCTCAAACATATCAGAAATATATGTTTTGTAGGGATCAAGTTCATGTTTATCTGGGATCTTCTGAAGTTTTAAGACATATCTCACAACTGCCACTTTGTTATTGCTAAACCCTGGCATGAGTATACATTTAATTTTGTGTGAGTTCTACCTTAGCCATAAATTAAATGGGAATGGATAACAGAATTGCATGACTATCTCTAAATGGAAATTTTCAGTGGGATAAAGAGTAGCATTTAAAAAATGCTTTCACAATCATCTTATCAACATTATGAGCTATGTACCACGAACTCCAAGTAAAAAAAAAACAATCTGAGTGGCTAATTGTGAGGTAAAGGAACAAGGAAGTGAAAGGTACCCTTGATAAGCAAAAATGTTAGTCTAAACAAATGTCCAAGTTCCAAAATGGTATAACTCAATTCTCCTGCCTAGATTTTCAGCAGTTTCAGCACAATACTCTTCTATATATCCATCCAAAAATAGGTCTAATTTTGCTCCAGATTTAAAAGAGGATCAAACTCATTGGGGCTTGAACTAGATGCAAAATAGGTGCTTTTGATCTTATTTTTACTTGTACCTGTTCATTTCTTTTGTGGAAAAAAAAACTAAAGCATATTTTCAGTAGATACATTATTGAAAAATTTCATTTCTGAATTGAATGTGACTTAGAAAACTAAAAGAATCTCTAATTTAAGTCCAAATAATGTACTAAAGCACCTCAGTTAATAAACTCCTATAAAAAGACCTAAACCATTTTTTTACATAGTCACTGTGCCAAGGAGGATCTGATGAACATAGGCATTGCTTAACCCGTCTTGAAAGCTCTGTGCTTTTACACAGCTAGTTATCCCACAGCTGATCTAATTTAACAAGCTACACCATAGAAAAGGTGAGAGACACATGCTCACAATAAATCTGACAGATAATCAATGAAAGTGAGAGGAAAAGCTGAGGGATTGTGTCCTGTTGATGAAAAAGATAATAGTAGTAGCTTCCAACCAGATCACTTGAAGTTGACAAGCACCAAAGTTGCTGCTTTCATTCTTGAAAGGCAGAGAAAATCATACGGTAGCTGAAAGCTGCACATCTTCCCTGATATTTTTGTCATTAAGGAGAACCTCGTCATCCACAGTATTTTGTGGATGAATCATGTGAGATGACTAACTTTCAGTGTTGTCAGACTTAAGATGCTTCTAAATTTGTTTTATTTTCCTTATTTCTGTTACGTCACTAGTAGCAGGTTTCATTTGGAAAGACTGAATGTATTCGAATTCTTAAACAAACTAATAAAATCCTTTACTGCTAATGAGTAGGGTGACAATCACAAAATAAGGGCAAATACATGCTACCTCAGAGGCTAAATATTCAAGACTGTAACCACTTTATATTGTTTATGGATTGCAAAATCCTCGCAAACTTTGGCTTAAGTTAACTGTATTTCCATTAGCTTATGTTCCAAATTAAATTTAGCATAGGAAGCATGAGATTCCACTCACAGTTTTAAATGTTTCAGGAAACTTAAAGAGATTAAACTGAGACTGACAGTTAAAATTCTTTAGTACTA
This sequence comes from Tragopan temminckii, assembly GCA_028571105.1. NCBI lineage: Eukaryota > Metazoa > Chordata > Aves > Galliformes > Phasianidae > Tragopan > Tragopan temminckii. Next base: position 50,912,135 of record JAOWBP010001760.1, on the reverse strand, counting down.
TTCATTTAACCATAGGAAGCTCAACATTCTATATGCGTGGTCAGTGTAGATCAGATGTATACTATATGGAATATATTATATTTTCCATTGAGTGAATTTGTCTTCATGTGTTTATCTTTCTGTGCATATTTATGTTCAAACTATTTTCACATATCTAAAGATATATAGTGTTGCATACACTTTTATTACACAGAAACTGGGCTTGTATGCTACAGCTAGCTCAATGTACAGATCGAATTAACAGCTACTTCATTAAAATTCCCATAAATACGTACCTGGAACAAATTAATTTTTATGGTTCATACCTTTCAACATAGCTAGAAAAAATTTACGTACTGCAAGTCACAGAATTGTAGAATCACCAAGGTGGAAAAGACCTCCCAGATCATCTAGTACAACCATCCACCTACCACCAGTATTTTTCCACTAAACCATGTCTCTCAGAACAACATTCAAATATTTTTTTAACACCTCCAGGGACAGTGACTAAACCACCTCCCTGGGAGACGCTGAGAGAACCTGAGAGAACTCGGGGACAAGTGGGACAGTATTCCTTCTTCACTGCCAAAATCATTAGTTAGATAGCAAGATAATTTCCTACACAAAATATTTTCAGGAGATTCTGGAGACTTCTGCTTTGGCTTCTCACCCTGGATCCTGTTTCTCCTTGCTCAGTTTTCATCATTATTTTCTTGCTCTTTATACCCTATTTTCTGGTATGGTTCTACTGTCTATTCCCAGTTCTGAGCTCCAGCTCTGCCTTCATGGTGTCTGCTGATGCAAAAAAAAAAAAAAAAAAAAAAAAAAAAAAAATCACTTTTAATATTGGTATGATGAGGCTTGGAGGAATAGTCCTTCCTGGCACAAACTTCCTCTACTCTTACAAAGTCCTCATAATACTTACCTCAAGTATCAACAGTTCTCCTTGCAGACCTTAGTACAGACATAGCACATGCAGTCCATTTCAACAAACAGGATGATATTTATCGTATTAAAGGTGTTTTATAAAGTTCCAGTTCCAGATATTATGGGGCTTACTGTTTTTCCACTGGCCTTTTGAAACTGCAGCTATGTTTTTCCTTTGACGCAAATATTTATACTTTCTCAAATCCAAGATGAAATACCTTTTTTGGTCAGTGTTACTAATGTTTGATGTCACCAAGGGTGTCCACTGAACAAGCACACGCTGCCTTTAAAACAACAGTCTGTCTTATAAACCATCTGAGTCATCAACAGTATCTGCAAGCATTTCTTCCCTCGAAGATACAATTTAACAAGCATGACTCCCTAACCAGGAGAAACAAGAAATATTTTTCAAGTAACTCCCGTTTTTGATTCCACAATGGTTGAAACTTACTGATATAGTAATGGAAGAGAGCAACAAGATGCAGTGCAGAGGATTGTGCCTTCGGGAGGCACTGGCAAGAACAAGCAAAACCACTGGCTGTGACATGTTGGCCTTGGGCTGGGCCTTGTCCAAGCACACCTTGCCAACTCTTCTGAGAGATTGCTGATCCATGCTGCTGCTCCACCTTCAGGAAGCCTTTCCAAATAGGAATGTAGGTTTTTACCCTTAGAAAGTCAAGTTAGCAGAGCCTGTCAAATAAACAAATCTGCCTGCAGCCTCATGGTGCCAGCACTGCATTAAATGTTAGACATAACAACATTTTTCTTCTAGACAGCGAAATGCTCTGTCCCTCACCAGCACTCAGCACAACTGGCTGGGTTCCCCACGGTGCTCCCACCCAGCTTGAGCTCCCAGCACACTGAGGAGGCCAGCATCCCACAGTGCTGGGGGGTGGGAGGGAGCAGGGAGCCATGGGCAGCTTCTGCACCCCAGTACACTCCCCACTGCCCTCCTGGAGCACTGCTGGCCACAGGCTGGGCTCAGGAGCTGAGCTTGCCAGGACACCTGCCTAGGTGAGCTATGGTCACAGAGGCACCCATACCTTAATGCATTTCTTGTGTCCACACCACAGGAAAATGAACAGAATGGAAATGATCTTCTTGATTCTGTGGACTGCAGCAATGCTCTGAGCTAGAGTAGCTTGGAATCAGAGAGCAGAACTTGCAAACCTTTAGTCTTCTTGCTTTCTAGCTTGCAGCAATGATGTTTTAGTCAGAATTTCTAAGGATATGATCTGCACATTCCTCCCTTTCTGGGCACCAATCAGCTCACTGCTGCTATTTAGCATGCAGTATATTGCTTTAAAGTACATAGCAATGGTTATTAGGATAATAAATTCCAAGAAGAGCCATGCTCTTCTCTTAGTTTTATTCAGCCAAATTGATTTCTCTTCAGTGTCAGAAAATATGCTTCCTCCAATCTCTCAGCTCTCAGAGTCATGTAACAGAATTTTTTTTCTGGAATGAAGAAAGAATAATAGGAATTTTCAAGCTCAGTTTTCACTTGAGTGCTATCTGCCTTAGCCAAATTGCAGCTTGGCTGGAATATGTGCCACCTTTATGGAGTAGGAGACAGAGCAAATAATGCTGACTCAACTGACTTAAGACTCTTGGCCCTCCCCACCAACATCTTATCTCAGAGGTCCCTGCTCTCCCCCCACACCTGCTCTCTTCTCCCTCCCCCCCAGTGGTGATCACGCCAACTCAGCACCCCTCACACAAATGTGGACGAGCTAATGAGCATTTTGTTGGCTCAGAAAAGCAAGCAGTGCTTCAGCTGCACTCAAAGGCACCTAGCTCAAATCTCTACAATCTTCTGCTCAGTCAGACACAGGCAGTAATTTGTTCAGCTGGTTCTGTGAAAGTGAGATGCCTCTAAAACTGCCAGCCCTTCTGTTCCCTGCAACACTCTAGCTGACCTTCTTTGCTAAGATTTTGCTTGAGGTTATTGTTTTAAATTCTGGAATGAAAAGCTGGTTGGTCAGATCTTGTTTCTTCATCACTTTGTTTTTGTTTTTGTTTTGTTTTATTTTGTTTTACTTTGAGCTCTGCACAGAATGCTGGAAGGACATGTTGCATTCACATGTTCTGTGTCCTTTCTGTACTTTTCTGAAAGGAGCCTCCTGGCATGCAAAACAAAAAGCCAAAGGAAAGTGCCTTATTGTTTGGGAAAAAAAAAAAAAAAAAAAGCGTTTATTAAGTGAACTAATTATCCTTTTTTTCCCCTATGAGTAATGGTTTTTGGCCAAATATCATGTCAAGCAAAAATAGGCACAGAAGCTAACTAACCTGATTCAGAAATAGTACAGTACATATTAGGGCACTGCTGCTGGCCCTGACCTGTAGGTCATGCAGTGTTTTACTTGTCTTATTAGTCCTCACTTTCACAAGAGAAAGTGATCAGCCATTTCAATCCTTCTCGTCTGTGATATGCCTTAGACTTTACAGATCAAATCAGCAGGTCTCAGATATTTCTAATTTATCCCTTGGAAACAAATATCTCAGCAAACATTGATGATCACAGGATTTGGATCTCTACTATCTCTTATGACTAATCTTTCTCATTAAGGCATGCCCAGGATCTCCTTTTCGAACAAGTGCAAATTCTCAGTACATAAAATATGTGCAGATTCCTGTGATACTTCATCTGTCCATCCATTTCTCTGCAGCTCTCATAACAAGTAAGATGTCAGCTTCTACTACTACAAAAGTAGTGGGTTTAAGTTTTCAGTCAAACTGCTGCCAAGAGATTTGGGATCACCTTGCTCATCTTCGCTATTCTGAAATGTTATGAGGTAGAAACCAGATAGTTATTTTGAAAAAGAATAAAAGGAAATTTAATATTCATACTTTTTTTCCACAATTAACTGTTTAGTTGCACTTAACTGCAAGCACACCTATGAGTCTACATCTCATGTCTGCCATGTCAAATGCACTATGATCTCAAAAAATCATATGATGTGTACAATCCAAGATGGTAAGATCAGCTTTGCGTAATGAAACAAAATAGTTTGGAACTACGACACACATTTTTCCAGCTAACACAATAAAGTTATGCATACTTTTTTCCCAAGAGAACAGACTTTTTAATGAGTTAATATGAGCAGTCTGCAGTTTGACTCTACTTGGCCTGTATTTATTTTTAGTATCTGTGACAATGCTTAACAGCTTTCGCAGTGTCACTGTTCACTGAAGTCAACAAAAAATACCACTGGATCTCAGATTTTTCTTTCTCCAGGTGACCTCCATCCTTTCTTCTGTTTTTTTTTTTTTTTTCCTGCAACATGTTATAAACCACTAGGTGGACCTGCAACAATTTCTCCCTTCAGTTGATAATATAGGCGGAAAAATGCTACCCAAGCTACCTATGTTCCCATCTTCAACATTTTGTCTGTTGGGTTTCATCTGAGCTGTAGTTATGGTACTTCACTTTCTTGTCCTCCATCTGAGGATAGGCAGGAATTTGTAATTAGACTGGCATAAATGCAATCTAGATCTGTTATCTTCCTTGACTTTCTATTGAATGGTTGAGAGAATGCAGTTGCATCTACCAAATCCTTCAAGATTCTTTCAAAAAAATGAAATCTCATACTGAATACATTTACATTCAGAATAACATTCTCCATAGTCTTGTATTTCAGCTAGGTATATTTCTTTCTTGGAAAATTCTGTCAGGAGTTAATTACTGAAAACCTAGTCTTCCTTCTTTGGCTATGTTTCGGTTTTTTTTCTGGATAGTAGTTGAAAATCAAACTCCAATCATTTTGCCCTCTTTTGTACCCTTTCACTTTAACTGTGAAATAGCTCTGTCAACCTTAATTTAGTCACTACATAAGTTATGTGATGGAACATCAGTACTCCAGACACCTCTGCAGAAAAATTTCATTGTTATCTTTAAAACGTAAAAACATCCAGGCATTAGAAACAACTGCTATCAGAAATAAACAATCTTTTGTCAGTATGCTTCTTGTTTATTTGCACACGTAGCTCTCTGTCCAGACATCTTAAATGTTCTCCAGATACTCAACAGTATTTTGTTTTATTTTAGGGAAGGAGGATGCTGTTTTTCAACATGTCAGCGTATAGTGCTTCTATTTACAAAGAAAACTTCAAAAATGTAACTTACTGTCTGAATTTACAGGACACTTGAAATAACAAGTCAAGGTGTAAAAGGATTTTATTTCTACCTGTGCTAACTCTGATGATAGTAAGGACATTTTAAATGTCAGTAATTCAACTGTTTATCAAAGCATGTAAAAAATGCAGGGATAACTCATACAGAAAGAGTACAATATTTGAATGATTAACCCTTGCAGTAGATCTTCAGTCATGTATTAATTCAGTGGTTGCCAAGAGGTGCTGCAAAAGGGATTTTATTTTTTTTCCAGAACAAGGACAAAAAATAAAAATGTTTTTCTTGCAAGTTTTGCTTTTGGTCCTAATCTTTTTCAATTTTGTGAATTTTTTTCTTAGTATCTAGAAATGAGTAGCTAGAAATTTGCACCTCAAAACAGGTTTGCTCACAATGCTTGTAAAGAAAGATAAGGCATTTCTCTTCCACTGGAGGAGATTTTTGCTTTACTTAATAATTTTCCTGCTAAGACATTCCTGCATGAAAAATTTTTCTGTGCTATTTTTCATGTCGTTTGGGTTGTTTAAGGCCTCCGATATTATTTTTTTTTCTGCTCAGTCTTGCCAAAATAAGTGGTTTTGAAAGCTTTTAAAAATTATCCATTACTGACTCTCAAGCACAAATTGATACTACTGGAAAGCATGAAAATCAGAACATTTTACCTGAGATGAGTACAAATCAGCTTGTACCATACTTTGTTGCCTCTAAGCTAGGTACATGCATTCAAGTAATCAGAAGCTATAAGAAAGAAATGGAAACATTGTGCACCTCTTTGCTGCCCTAAATAATGGCAATTCTACTGAAACACAAGGAGCCTGTATGGCAGCACTTAATGATGGGAGGATACCTCTTCAAGAGCTTCAAATACCTCAGGAGAAATGAAGCATTGCACCTCCAGAGATTTCCAAATGTTTCCAAAGCATTCTGTATAATTCATCAGGAAGGCAAACCTCATATCTTTATGTTACACCTTTGCAAAACTGCCATAGCTTTGTGCCAGCAGAACCGTTGGAACAAGGAGCAAACCAGTATTTTAGTTATGACCAGTGACATTCTGTGGAATACATAGAAATGAAAGTAAGGTGGATGTGAAGCTTGGCCAATCCAATTCACCATTCCATGCCCTATCAGTAAAGAGAGAACCGTTTCTCTCCAGCAGGTCACAGTTGATGACTGCTGTTCATTTGTTGCGTCCAGCTATGAGCAAACATGATACCCCCTGGACTTCCCTTCTGCAAAAAGGTGGGGAAGTCTGCTAAACATTTTTAATATCTTATTATTAAAGTTAACTTTGCAAACATAGCGCTTTACGTGCTAATACCTGTGTGCCAGATGAATGATTACTGTAAATGTGTCAGTTAAAGAGTCCAGTGACAGCTCTGTATGTGCTCTATAAAGAAATTAGTAAAGCTTGCCCTGATCAAAAACAGAGTGATTGACTCAATATTTCAGGAGCTTAGAAATATGAAGACTGATTAGAGATCTGAAACTGACTTAAGCAGATGACCTAATACCTTCTGTAATCTTCTCTGTACCGCATCAGTGCGCATGTCCTCCAGACCATTCTCTGTCCCTGAATGCACATACTTACTTTGTAGAAGACCAAATATTTACTCTGTAGAAGGCCAAATAATTTGAAGATCTCACTGCTGCTGGGTTGCTTTATGACCATCTACCCAAAGGAATTGTCACTGATGGGGACTGCTGGCAAGCATAGTGCAAAACTGCATATCTCTGCAGAGGTGAGGGCTTTCTCAAATAGTGGTATGGCATAGAAGAAAGGTAACTCTCAAAGAAGTGTCCTGTGCACTCAAAGGTAGGTGATTCAGACTTCCCTGTGCAGCTCTGCCACTCTCAAAAAGCATTTTCTGGTGGGAAGTACTTCAGATTAAGAGTATGCATGTACCTTGAGTCTCATTGTATTTCTTCCAACAGAAACTAGAGATTTTACAAAGATGGTATTATGTTTTGAGTCAGTTTTGGGTTAAGTTTTTGAAGTAGAGTAGGAGATAACATTAACTGAAATAGTTTGATATTAGTTCCAGAGGTAATTCGTTTCTCTCATATCATCAACTTCAAGAGCTTCAATATGTTATTAATTTGCAGCCACAAAGCACAGCCTTTTTAAGAAATCAGATGATGAAAGAGCCTGTGCATGTTGCTTTAGTTCAACAACAGACCTGACTTTTATATACTTTAAGAGATTTGTACTGTATAATTTATTTTCAGAATTTTCAGACTCTGCTTTTCAAACTATAACGATCTCTTAAAGGTTAATACCCTCTCCATTGCCTCCTGAAAACCAATTATTTCTATTCATCTTAGCATGGAAATCAGAGACTATAGACTGACTATATATTCTTTAGCATTACCATGCATAGTGGGTTTAATCAAAAAAATCTGCAATTACTGCAAGGCCTACTGAAAAGCACAAACTCTGATCTAAGTTAATTCAAAGTAAGTTTCACAGACATTTAGATTTGAAACTGACCAGTCACCATCAACTAGCCAGAACCACCTTCTTTGTATGTATCTTAGCATCAGTATTCTGGAAGCTATTTGCCTTCTGCCCACTGGAAGCCAGAAGAAGAAAAAAATATTTCCATAATCAAAATAAATGAAAAACTAATTAAAAGCCTCTGTGTTTCTAACTTGTGAGAAAACTCTAGCAAGTATTCTCCTTTCCTGTGCCATGGTAGGGCTTACTGACAAAACGTCCAGAACAAGCACAGAGCAGGTAGGAATGGTCTTTGCTTCTCCGTAGCCTGTTTGAACTTCAAGTTTTTGAATCATGCATGCTAAATTAGATGAGGTAATCAGTTCTTCAGAAGCATCACCATAAATCATCATAAATGAAATACAACTATGCAGTAGGAGTAACAAAGCACAGTTTACTGCCAGTATGCTCACTAGGCCCAGCGTCTAAATAGGCAAGTAATTTCTCTCTAAGGTATTGTTTTACAATGAGCAATGTATTGTTTTAAAAATAAAAAAATTAAAAGTGGATTCACACTTGACTTCTGTACTTTGTTGGCTTATCTTCAAGCATCATGTCTTCCATGGCTGTGAAATGAACAGCTGCTGCAACCATAGACTTGTGGCTTGGCTTGTTAAGATTTCATGGAACTGCAGCCTTTTTCCAATAATGTCTGTTTCTGTATTTGTTGATTGTGGTTTCTTTTGAGATACCTCCACATTTTTATATCCTTCCTTAGTGTCTGGTCTTTCCATGTATTTACTTAGCTGTGGTGTCTCCTTATTCTGAAAATTGACTTCTCATTCCCTCTAAACTGTACTTACGTATTTTAAAGCAAATACAGTTGATGTTTAAGTCTCTAGATTTATGAATTGTTGAGTTCTTTTTCTGACTCTAGCAACAACTACTCTTCTGTTTCTGCTTTCTAAATTTTAGCAAAGACCAGTCCTCAGCTTCTGACTGCTGAAGAAAAAACAGCAGTAAAGAGCTTGGTTGTTCTGTTCCATGTTTACTTTGTGACTTACTTATGGTGCTTGGTTGTTGGTTTTTTTGTTTGTTTTTGGTTGTTTTTGGTTGTTCTGGGGGGCGAGTGTGTGTGTTTGTGTGTTTGTGTGTGTAATGCTACAGTAGCATTAAAAACCTCCAAAAAGATAATGGTCCCTGAATTAAAGAGTGTACAACTCATAGTGTCAGAAGTATGACAAGGGATAGGTAATGTCAAAACATGTAGTAGACAAGTTGCTAAATGACAGAATCATAAAAATAAAGCAAAGGCAGTGGGTGAAATCTTGATCCTGTTAAAATTATATCATCAGTTATGAAGCCAGCGGTTCCCTTTTAAGGAGAACAACATCACTAAAGTAATGTGGTAATAAAAATGCTAACATGATCCTTAAAATTATTCTAAACAGATACTTTCAGATAAGATATGGAAGTATTAATGTCATTGTACATAGCAGCACTGAGGTTTTATCTAGAGTACTTAGTACCGCTCTGTTTACAAGGAAAAAGTAAACAATTTAACTTGTTTAGGTGAGCAGAATAAAAACTGAAGGAATATGTGTGCTGCCTGAAATATAAATTATTATGAGGACAGACACAAAGGAGACAACAGTACTTAGCCATTCAACTGAAGGACCATGATGGATTATGAATAAATGTGCAGAAGATGAACAGGACAAGCTGTAGGCTAGAAGTCGGAAGATGCTTACAAGCCAGCAGAGAACGGATACTCTGGAAGCTTAGTGACAGGACAGAAACTAGACTATCATTAGGGGGAAATGGTTGGATAAATTTATGAGGGTCTTTGCAAAACAAAGCACTGCAACAGCAGATGCAATTTCACCTCTGATCTAAAGATTGGGGGCAATAGGATCACTACTGAAAGCTTTCTTCTTCCTACATGGAAATTTTGTTCTGATGAGCTCTAAATGATTCCTAGATGGAGAGGCCACATAACAAACAGCTGTTCATAATGCAGAGCCTAACCCTATGATCAAGTGGGAAACAAAGGCACTCAGTACATCGTGGAAACTGCTTAGTGTTTTGAAGATTTAGCACCTTCTAAATAAATGATTTCACTTTTACAGTTCAGTCCCAGCCTTCTGACAAAAAAGGTAGTGTTTTCACTGATGTCAGCATCAAAGGGATAGGACAATATTTGTAATTACTAAGTACACAATGAATCAAGTGATTGATTCCACCATTCATTATTATTTTAAGCCAGATGCAATGTTTCATTCAAAAAACATTATTTTTCTTCTGTGATAAATGGCCTGCTTCTAAACTCTGAAAGTTCATTAAAAGCTTTGGTGTCATGTCTGGGAAGTCCTAATGCAGATAGCATTTTTGGGAATTTCCTAAGATCTCAAAAAATGCTTTGATTGAGCCAGTCACACCTATACACAATTTCCTTCTCTTCCATTTGGAAATGAATTGTGATAATCAAAACGGGCACCCTCTCACACTTCCTATCACTAAAGAATTCATTACCTCAGGAAAAATCATATCAATGACTTATGAATGGCAAAGACAGGCAATCATTAACGTTGCATTTCAGTTAATGGCTAAATTACTCCTAATTCATTGTGAAATTACTCCTAATTAATTCAGTTACTCCTACTTAAAGTATTGCATAACACCAATAAGGAAACTTAACAGGTCTACAAAGGCCTGAACTTCAAAAGACTGGTAACACAGAACATCCTTGAAACTGAGAAACCTTGTGCTGAGAATTTTGGTTCAGGCCCATCTCTACTACTAAAAAGGTGCTGAGCATCAGAATCTGTCAGGAATAGACTTAGCAGGAGCAGATCTGCTGGTACACTGGTGCCATATCTATACAATTCTGAGAGGGCTCTCCTTTTCTTTACAAGAGGTAATCCCTGAATGTGTTTATAAACTGTTTGGATGTGGTGTTCAGGGACATGATTTAGCAGTGGGTTGTTAGAGTTAGGGAAGTATGCTTAGGTTGTGTTTGGACTTGATGATCTTTAAGGTCTTTTCCAACCTGAGCAATTCTATGATTCTGTGATTCTATGATTTTTCCAGAATAATGTGGGGCAAGGGTGAGGAGGTTGGCAGTTACTAACTGAGAATCACAGACAATATTTCTGGCTTGCTTGCCTCAAGCCAGACAGATAGCAGCACAAATATTTTAAGAGAACCTATCTGTGTAATGATTAATAAGACTATACTAAACATCCCAGAGTTAGAATTGTTTTTGAAAAATGATAAACCATTTCTATAAAAATATCTGTAAAATCCTGAAGGCTGTGAGTAGTATAAAGTTCTGTATGTTTATTCAAATGAATAAAGATTTTGTTCATACGAAAACAGTGATTTATAAAAAGGACAAAGGGAGATGGAATATTTGAAAGTCATAGGAAATATTTTTTTAACCTATTAATCATTGAAATTGTTTCTAAGTGCTTTTGAAGTAGAACCATGTTTCCCAAACCTATGTTTTTCAGCAGTTTCCATTCATTCTGAAATTCAGTCTTTTTTTTCCTGAAATCACATGTATTTTATTCTTGGAACTTTTAAAATACTCCCAGCATTTGTGATGCAAGTGGACAGAGGACAGAACACTCAGGATAAATTAATAAGTTCATCTCATCTGAGAGCGTCACTGACTTAGTTCTCTTCAGCACAGACTGCTGTGGTTTAACGCAGCAGGTGGCTTAGCACCACACAGTAGTTCACTCGCTCCCCTCATTTCTAGTGGGATGGGGGAGAGAAACAAAAAAATGTAGAACTTATGGGTTGAGACAAAACTACTCACTAAGACAGAGAAAATGAAGAGTGAAAATGACAAATATACATATGACTGCATATAACAAGTAATGTGTAAGCAATCCACCAGTGGATGCCCACTTAGCCCCTGAGCAGGGGAAGGAAGTCTCACGAACATCCAAGCCTTTCAAAATTTTCCTTCCACATGACGTCATGTGGTATGGAATATCCCTTCAGCCAATTTAAGTCATCTGTACTAATTCTATTCTCAGAGCATCACCAAGAAAACTGAAATGTCCTTGGCGCTGTAGAGCACTGCTGGGCAACAATTAGAAACATCAGTGTGCTATCAGTGTTGCTTTTCTCGTAAAACCAAAACATAGCATCATACCAGACACATGAAGAAAACCAGCTCCGTCCCAGCTGAAACTAAGGCAGAGATATAGGATAATAGAAGTACATGGGACAGAAATTATAGTGTGCTATAAGGCAATATGTTCACAGGCATGTGGGTACAGTCTGAATAAGACACTCAAAATGTATGAGACTCCATATCTGAAGCAAAATGTTTTGTTCCAGTCTTTGGAATTTCTAAGCTTCTTTCTTCCTGAAGCAGGGAAGCTATCCATACCTCACCTCTGCTCTCCCCTTCCTTCTCTTCCCTTCCCCTAGGCTGGTGGACTTCCCCTTGAGGATGAGACCTCTTTTAAAAGTAGCTAGATGGTTTAACATTCTCCCACATTTATCTTACTTCTTCAATAAGCTACAAGCTAAACAGTTTCACAGTTTTCTACAGTTTCCACAGTTTTCCTAGGGTTTGTTCAGCCTCCTTGCACTACCCTTCAACACCTCCACCTTCATTTCCAGCTCTTCCAGTTTTGGAGCCCCGATACGTCAACATACTTGTAATCTCTTTTCTATTGTTTCTTTACAGCTGTGTCTGCTTTAAACTTACACAGCATTTCTCAGTCATGTGCTCTGTCTGGATATTACAACACCCATAGAAAACTAGCTTCAGTGGAGTTATAACTCCCATAAAAAAAGCAAAAGAACAGACGGAATTATGGGTTACAAGCCCAAAATACATCATTATACCACCCGCATAACCCACACCTTACCAGCTTCACTCAGTAACTCATGAAATTACCCACTAATTGCTGGTTTAGCAAGAGTGCAACTTCTGGAAGGCTTGGGGCTGCCTTTCATAACTGCAGTTTCTCTCTCCCACAGAGACTTTCATTCTAATCAACACAGAGGAATGAATAAAATTGGTTCATTTCAAGTATGCATAGACACATTGGTCTCATAAAAGAACACACCAAAATACTTTTTAACAAATATAATAGCACAATTGCATTTCTAAATGGAAAGAAAAAGAGAAAAAACAACACATTATTTTCTTGCCTGTAACAATTCTGCAGTTATCACTTTGACTTCTGTTAGACTTACCTCATAATTTATTGAAAGAGAATTCATTCCAGTAATGAATTAAAGTATTCATAAGCACACTGGGATCCTTTAGGCTGAAAGACATTTCCATAAATACAACACATACACTTCTAACAAGACAAACTACTTGCATATATTCAACTATGTGCAGTCAGATTTAGATGCAAAACAAATTTAATAAGTTCCTGTAAGTTAAAAAAGAGCCCTTCTCTTCTAAACATAGTTTAAATTGGCATTTTTTTTTTCCCCGTAAAAGGCAGATTACCTTCTGATTTCGTCAAGAACAAGAATGGCAGTTTTCCAAAGAAGTGGTCATCCTAACTGACTCATTCATTTAATCTAAGTAAACTGCTTTGTTCTAAATTTTCAACTTTTTCTCCATTTCCAGCAAGACTCAGTTTGGTTTTAGGTTGATAGAACTGAGCTCGTGGCAGTATATACCCAAGCAATTTGCCTGTGCTGAGGGTTTTACAGCTCACCAGAACTGAGCACAGTCTTAGAGGAAGTCTTTGGGGATAGGTAGCCTCTAGAAAGTAGCTTAATCTTCCTACTAGTATAGAAATTAAGGAAGTACTGTTAAGGAACAAAACTTGATGAGTTACAGGACTGTTTTCCACTGTATAAATGAAAGACCATAATTCATTTTAAAGATGTGAGCTGATTGTGACTAATAGTTCTGCTAAAAATCCAAATGTAAGTGAGGAAAAGAAGTGGTAAGTTTTGGAAAGAAAAAAAAAAATAAATGAGAGTACCTTCCCTTGAAATGCTGTTAATAAAAATGGGAAAGCTTTAAACTGGTACCTCTCTGCACTTTTTCCCACTCATTAGATGTGCCCAGTAATGGAAAATCCACTGACAGCATTTTCCAGAACAGTCATTATGCCTGCAAAGACAGGATCAGTAACATACAAGAAAACATGTTTACATGAACATATTTAAACAAAATGTTGGAATTAAAAACTTGTTCCTTGAAATAGTCTATTCTTTTTCCTGTGTTCCCTGCACTATTTGGTCAAGTATTGTTTTTCTGCTGATTAAGCTTGCATGACAGCTGAAATGATATAATTGTGAGAAATCCACAAGATTCAAATATACCTGTTTGCAGATTAAAAAAAAAAAAAAAGAAGAAGAAGAAGAAAGGAAAAAAAAAGACAGACATGAAACTGAAGATGAAAACCAGAGTAGAGAAAGAATTTTTTTATTTCAGGCTCAGCTCAGCCCCAAAAAACTTACCACAGGAACTCTGCTTTTCTGCTTCCTACAAGCTTTGCATGGGAGCAATTAGCTTAAAGCATGTGACTTTGCACAGCGCAATTCAAATAGCACAAAATGTGGAAGCTGAGAATTAGCTTGCTGTTCAGAAGACATATGTCAAAATCTCATGGTTAATTTCTCCGCTTTTTTCCCTGTTTGGGAAGGTGCGTTGCAAGAAGTTACATTCAGATACAGCATTTTTAAAAATGTAAGTTTTCAGAACCACATACAGAATAGAAGGAGTAGCAAAGCATGCACTTTTGGTAGTAAACCAGACAAATTCAGGGTACAGGGTTAATATGAGACAAACTGTAAATGAAATTGTATTCACATAAATCACACAAGAATAACGCAGGATCATACTGTTCCAAAGGAAAATGAGAAACATCTCAAGTAGAGAAATATTCTTCAAGTTCTACACTGTACATTGTTAGGACATCTGGAGATTCTTTGTTCTTTGCAATTCCCAGTTCACTCCTAAGCATCATTATTAAAGTGTCTAATAAAAACTTCTGGCGAGCCCCAAGTATTTCGTAATAGATTGTGCTATCTTATAAGATAATATCTTGTTAGGGTGTGAGGGGATAAAAAACAATATGTGGAAAAACATTCAAATCAGAGGAGTCAATACAAAGCAGAACAAAAGTAGGAAAAGTACTCTTTTTGCTCAGTTGCAGCGTTCAGACAAGCTCTTAGAGGAAATGGCAGGAGCCTCCATGTGCTGAACAATGCTTCGAAGAATACACTGAGGAAAGAGCAGTGATGAGCCGAGGGAAAGATAAATACACCCTCAGGAAAAAATGTCCAGACCTTGCTTTCTGTATCTCTTATTTGATAAAGATCTCCTGAAATACCCATGTCTTGGGAAAAAATAATAACAACAAATAAATGAATAAAAGCCGCCTATTGATTTTCTAGATTTGGTAAGTTTTTTAAATGGTCTCTATATTTCAACTCCTACATTTCTCTCACTGGTCCTTTAAACCATTTCAACACCAGCATGACTCTCTGTTGAAACCAGCAGGGTTACATCATAACAGAGTAGAGAACTAGGCCTACTAGTGTGATTGCTGGTTGCTAGACTGAAGGAAAAACAACTTTGTTTAAACTTCACATAAGATCTTTTAATCACTACATGGACTAAACTAATCCAAGAGACATTAGGCTGTTCCTGTGTTTGAAGGACATCAAGTGAGCTGCATTTATGGTTTCCCAGTCAGAGACATTACCGAACTAAGACAAAAAGTGGCCTGGACATCACAGCTCTCAAAATACATTTCTAATCCCATTGATGTAATAAGCAAATTAGTAGAAGGGGAAGGCAGGAAGAGCCATCAGGTCATCCTATCTGCCCTTTTGCATATCCTGTGCCAAAAAAGGTCCTCTAGTCTTTGAGGGCATTAACTTCCATGTCTAAAAAGACATTCCTCATGCTTTGGTTAAAGCATGTTTTCCCAGATGATAACCAGATCCGAGGATTTTGACAGATATTCACTATCTCCTTGCGGTTACGTTTCTGTTAAAAAATAATACAAAAGAGATTGAGAGAGAGAGACTTTCCAGGAACATCAGTGCTGTACAGAGATAAATCTGGAAACCGTGCCAAATCACAGATGATGCATGCCAACAATCAAGTTAGCAAAATGTTGAAAATCTAAAAAATGGCTTCTGCCCTCAGCAAGCAATGCTTTGCTGAAGGTGGATGGTACCAGGAGGCTTCCAGGACTGCAACTGCAAAAAGTAGAATCCCAATTCAATCCCTGAACGAACACCTCACTTGCAAGCTAAGTAATTCTGTGCAGCTGCTCAGGCTCCATGACACCAACTTATTTGCAGTTCCCAGAATTAAGTAGTTTACTACAGCTACTGACAGTCATGTGAAGGAACAGCCAGGGCTGAGAGATTTTTAAATCTGCAGAAGTGCCAGCCTAGTACCTTTCCTAGTACATTTAAAATCCGAGTGTAGATGTTGCATTGTTGCTTTACTTGAATCAACTGTTCTTAAAAATCCGTGTTTACTGGTCTTTTAAACCCAATATTTCTCTCTATGTATATGAAGATACTAGATTGTTTCCACTACACACTGACAAGATATTTGTGTTTCTTAGTTTTTCCAGGCACACTAACTCAAAATGGCAGGAAGCCTAGCCAAAGATAGAAAGATTATTTGATTGCTGATATACTTCTAGTGCCTTGCAGATTATGTGATGGTTTTCCTTTTTTCTTTTTTTTTTTTTTTCTTTAGGATAAAGGCTGTAAAAAGCATTTACCTGTTTGATGGAACTGTTTTCATTTCATAAGCTCAGATGCAGAGAAACTGCATTGCTAACATGGAATACGTGATAGATAGGAAATTGCCATTCTTCCCACTTGATTGGAACATTATTACTGAATGCAGGCAAGTCTCTCTTCTTGAGGTTGCACAAGTAATTACGTATTATTGCATATAGTTGTGTAAATTATTGTGAGAATGGTGCCAAGTGGCTTAAAGGAGCTCATATAGGTAAGCTGCTTTAGCAAATCCCATTCTTCAATGGTTGTTTTTATCTTTGCCCATTGATTAACCATAGGAGATTACTGACTAATCAACTTCAGAGTGAATTCAATATTCCTTAGTTTACAAACATTCTCTGAAGATTTTGTGGGTTTTCAATTGCAAAGGAGAAATATGAGCATCTGATAAAGAGAAGGGTCTGAGGTCCCTCTCACTGGCATGGAGAGCAAAGGCCTTCTGAATAGCTAATAGGAAAAAAAAGAAAAAAAAAAAAAGAGGAAAAAAAAATAAAAGATAATGGAAGGAAACAGATGAAATACCTTCAAACCTGAAATGTTTTTGGAAATTAGGTACTCAAAACTTGTATACAGATTAACATGCCTAAAACTTCTAGATTTAGGAATTCGAAAGATGTTTCTTGCAAACAGACCAGTATATTGGTTTTATAAGTAAAAATAAGCTCAGATTGCAGTCTGAAAAAGAAACAAATTTGCAGAAGGCTGCTAGCCAGGTGAATGTGTTTGCACGTTTCCTGTAATATATGTTACATTTTATACCGAAGATTAGAAAGAAAACACAGACAGCTCTTCAGATCATGGCATGTGCAGTATCATTTCACAATAGGATCTAAAGATGAAAATCTCCGGAGTCAAAGTTCATGAGGAACTCTAAGGATCCTTCCAGGTGTTTTCATGGCAAACGATACAATAGAGCATAGAGATGAAAGAGCAAATATATATTATTTTAAATCATAGCTTCAGGGCTTAAAGTTAAGCTCAGCAAGTACTAAGAGACCCAGCATGGATTTCAAAGCAAATGTACATCTAAAGAAAGTAATTTTTCATTACAGTCATATTTTACATAGTATTGACTTTTTTTCCCCCTCACAGTTTTCTCTTCCTGTACCATCACAATCTTTTCTTCCAATGCTTCTTTTAGGAAAAAAATGGAAAAAAAAAAGAAAAAAACAACAACAACAAACAAAAAAAAACAACACTTCTGTTAGTCTTCGTGGCCTCTTCATTATTTCCTGGCTATATGCAGAATTCAAATATATTTCAGTTTAGAACTGGGTATGGCAACATGCCACACTCTCCATTAAATAAAAAATTAAAATGAAAAAAAAAAGTGTTGTAACAATAATAACTAATGCGAGGTTTCCTATTTCAGATGTGTGTTATGAGAAAGTGTGATAAGTTCCAGTCATACATAAGGCCCAAGGTTTAGAGAAAGCAGGATTTTGAAAGCTCCTTCTGTGAGAACATGAGAGTTCTGTGTTCTGACAGCCATGTATGCAAAAATAATACATTATTCTGAATTTTTGAGAGAAAATACTTAATCTTTTATATGCTTTCATGCTCCTTACAGTCTGAATAAAAGAGAGTGACATCTGAGATCCGCTTTCACCATTTATCAAACTTCTAGGCAGACAAATAGATTCATTACATGTGCAAAATTCTCCAAACTCACAATACTTATTTACAGTTGAACAGACAGCAGATACAGTGGGGCTGGTGAACTCTTGTTTGTGTATGCAGGCAAGGATTTTATAGACAAGCATGTAGAAAAACGTAAGTATGGTTCAAAGTGATTTCAGGGAGCACTTCATTGATGTTTTTGAATAACTCGCTCCATCCCTTAGTTCACTATGAATACTTCCAAGATGTTGATGCTTTTCATATGGGTGGTAGGTAGTATGAACATGAATATTATGGACCTTTGTATTACACAGAAGAGACATATAGCCCCAAACGCCATTTACAAAAAAATACATGATGTTGTTGGGTTGGTTTTTGTGTTTGCTGGATTTGGTTTTTTTCCCCCAAATTTTAGCTTTCTTTTACTGTTATCAAAAATTGAACAAATAACATTTATTTCACCTGGCTAAGTTAACACAATCCAGTCTTTTATTCAGTTACCAGCACAACCTCTTTACAACTGTTCCTTGGAATTTATAGATTTTTCCATTCGCAAGTAAACTTTTAAAAAGTTGTAAAAAAAAAAAAAAACCTTTGAATAATAAGGAACTGGATGCCTAAGAAAAACTTCTTTGGAAACACACTGAAGACAGAAACTATGATTTTATCACATTTTCCCCTGGGTTTCTGCTACCCTTGATGCCAGAAACAGTAATATCAGGAAACATCAACTCTACAAAAGGGAACACACAGAGTAGTTCTTTCCAATTCCACTTTTATATGATTCGAGCACTGATATGGGGAAGTTTTATTCATCCACAGATCTCAACATAGAAATAATTTTTTGTGTTCTAATTAAATGCCAGGTATATTTCCATTACCACATTCTGTTTCAAATATCTGCAAAGTTTTGATATGCATAGAATATTATTTGGGTATAAGTAAAGAAGCATATAAAAACATATTGGTTGCCCCCAGATGGATGCATATGGTCTTGTGGAAGACCATAATACTGCACACTGTTTAGCAAATGCGTCTTTCCAGTAAACTCCATACAGGACTGTAGAAGAAACTGTGGGTTAAAAGAAGAATGGAAAAAAAGTAAGAAATCAGAAACATATACGGGCACAAACAAGATATTTATCATCATTATTATTGCATATTACAATGTTTCAAATTTCTTAAAACCTTTCTGCTAAAAGACTCTGAAGCATTAGCAGCTTTATAGGAATTAATGAAGGTGAAAGGCAAGGCCACTGGAAGGATAATTGAGTTGTACAACAATTACGGCATTTAATCAAAGGTCAGGTACTGAATTGGTGATATGGAAATAAAAGCATGAAGTCTACATTCCAACACCCTCACTTCACTGCTATACATCATATAAAAGTTTTGCTGCTTTTCATGGACATTCTGGCAGAAACCGAGGAACCTGAACAGAGAAAAGTAGTACCACTTGCAAGGCTTTTTTTTTTTAAATGTATTTGCCTGCCTTGGTATATATATACATACACATTTATTTATTTTTTCAGAAACAAGATCAAGAAAAACTACCTGTAAAGATGGCAAGTTCGCATGGGAGTTGGAAATAGGTGCTCTTTAAGATCTCTTCCAACCCAAGCCATTCTATGATTCTCAAATGTTCTTGCTTCAGTGTCAGCAGAACAACTACCTACCATGGAACTTTTAGGTGTGTTATCAGTGTGACCAAAGTAGAATTTACCAAAATAAGAGATATGTAAAACTACCTTTGTTTGCTCAGGAAATTACCTTCAGAATATATATACAAAAACTTAGGAATAGCTGCACTCAGATATAGATCTGTTCTTCCATTCAACATCAGTTAAATTCTCTTCCATCTCCCCTAAGAATGTCTCACTGGCCATTTTCCCTGTAATTATCTCTTCTATTGGCCTGATCTGAATATAAGAAAAAAAAGAACAAGTCACATGAACGGAGGCTACTGGTGATATCATGTAACATGAGTATTGTTGCAGCCCTATTTAATACAAAAAATACAAGGTCTGTTCAGAGGTAGTGCTGAGCAATCCAACCACAATGGCCATTTCTGCTGACAGGGAGCACTGCACCACAGAGTTACCCCATGAGTCTGCTTCTGAGCAAGAGAAGCTGTATTCAGCATAGCAGATTTCTGTATCTGACAGGAAGAGGATCAGTGTCAAGGGTCAGGAATAGAAACCTCAAAATGCACTGCATATCTTGGAGATTCACAAAATCATCAAAACTTTTTCAGAATTAAATGAGCCAGATCAGTTCCTTAATTGACTGTGGTTTGTCTGTCACTATTTTCACATGTGCCATGACTACTCTGTAAAAAGTTACCCATTAGAAAAGCAAACCTCTTTATTAAGAGGCAAGTCTACACCACATATTATAAAAGAACATGGAACAAAAAGAATTTATTTTCAGCTAAATGGCTCCCTTATCCAGGGCGATCTCCAGAAACTTCCTGCAGTGTATCGGAAGCCTTTGTTGCACATACTAACATGCATCTCAATTCACACCAAGCAAAGATTAATTATCTTCAAAACTGATGCATGGTGGCTGATTTAAACAATCAGTGCTTACTGGGTCCCGATTAGAAGATACACCATTATCATGACAGATAATATTAACTGCAATTTACACAGTTGGGACTCCAGTTGAATCTAATTTTCTGTGTGTTCTACAGCAATAAACTGCCAAACTGTAGTGAGAAACTAACTGGCATATGTGTGAGGTGTCTCACAAGCAGTGCTGCATTCAGCCACCGGTAATATATGTCAGCAGATTGCATATTCTCAGCCTAGTGTGGCTTACTGCTATTTAAATAGATATCATATGTGTAGTTACAATGCTTAACTGCCTTTATAAAGTGCTTGGGGGATCTGTGGGAGGAAAGGTCGTGTGACTTCAGGACTGCTCTCCACAAACAAAGTCCCATTGCACAGCCACCTGTGATTGCAGGGGCCTGGCTCTGCAACCTAAAGCACTGATGGGACTTCTGCACACTTCTAATAAAACAAAATCCCTTTTTTAGCTCCTCCAGAGAATATGGGGATACTGTTACTAAAAGGTAATATAAAGCAGCGGTGAATGGTTTAGCTGTAGTCCCACGTTTTTAGCATATGCAGTTAATGCTTTAAAATTATGCTACAGAAGTCAGCACTGGTTAGGTAGCCAAACTCTAATCCTCACCGATAATTTAAATAACTTTGGTGAAGTAATGAATTTGCATTTGTCCCAGGATATGAGATCAGCACCGGCCCCTTTAACAGAGCAGATCCCCACGTGGTGTTATTGTCATAGCTCTGTAATTACTGATGTTTATTACTGTTCTGTCTGCCTGCAGTTTAGTCATAATACTAAGATGCTGATGACTCTTTACCATCCAAATAATTTGGCTAATCAAGATAAACTATTGATCTACTCATGTTCATCTTAACTTCTTAGGAAGCGGTGCTTATTTACTGCAGAGTGTAAATCAGTGACGTATCCCTATCGATGACATCGCTGCTGATGTCACACACCACTGAGTTTAAACAATGACATCAGTGGCAACAGGCACTAAGCAGGATGCGTGTGGTGTGTCACACACAAGCAAAAAACAGCTCTGTATAAATACACATCTTTAAATCATCCTTTCTCTCTCAGATTTTCAAGTTGTAATGATAGAGATTCACACAACCAGGAAATCTACTGCGGTTTTTCATCCCTGCAAGCTTACCAACAAGGTGTTCTGCTTCAAGAAAATATATACATATTTATTTTGGTTGCTTGGATCGCTGCCTGGACAGGAAGTGATGAAACAGATGTCAGGGAGTAGGATGAATAATAGAATAAATGTGAAGGGTGATTTGAGCTGCTAAGAAGATGACACTTGAAAGGTCAGAGGCACAAAACACTTTCCACTTTCTTTCCTTCTGAACTCAGAGCTTGAAGCACAAGCTGTGTGTGATTCAGCCTTGTGGAGCTGGTGAGGCCAGGTCAGCTATTATTTAGATCTATTCAGCCATTGTGAAGGTCTTTGGCAGAACCACCTCAGAAGGTAAACTTTAAAATAAAATCAAAAATGAAAAGCAGGTCGATACATTGCAGCTAGCTAAACTGTTTCATGCACTGTTGTGCTATTACAGACTCAGATCTACCCAAGGGGCTGAGAAGCTATTAGCTACCCGATCTGTTCCCAGCAGCTCAGCCTTCACTCTCACAGCTGTGCAGCTTCCCCCTCCCTCTCATTTATGGAGGAGTTGCAGTTGGGGCTGTCCCAATGCTAAGTGGATATTGAATCACTATTTATGCTACAGAGATAATCATAGGGTTTCAGAGCCCAGATGAGGAACTTTCCCTCCCAGTATTTATTCCTGGCCAAACGATGGAGGCATGCCTCCTGTTCCCAAAGTATTCAGCATAGGCTGGCAGGACAGAAGAAAGGAATGTGTGAGACAGTATTGTGTCTCTCCTCATGAACTGGGAAAGAGAGGCACTCAGAGCTGAATTCCAAGGGAGGGTTATGAGAGGATGGAGAGCCACCAAAGTTCCAGTCCCTGGGCACTTCGATTGCAAAACCATCTTCAAACAGAAGTTCGTAAAATTGACAACTCTTTACCCAGGGGCAATTGGTCTGACTTCTCAAGTCGATGAATCACATGTGATACCCGCAGGAACAGACACAAATGCCTCTGCTGCAGGGTGATGGGACCATTTCCAGCCTCCCGCCCCCATCCTGACAAGCCGAGCAGCCAAAACCCAAATAGAGGATGCAGTGCAGCAAGAAGGGTACCCCAAATGTATACGCTGCTATGCGTGCATGTTTTTGGGGTCATAGCAGCTGCCATCCTATAAGAGTGTTCTAGGGAAGTGGTAGCTACAGTCAGGCTATTTCTGCGACAGTATTACCACAGCAATAAAATGTAAGTAGCTAAAAATTCAGCTACTTTGCTTTTATTACTGTACATTGCAAGTTACCTGTAGATAACTATTAGTAAACATTCAAGGGATGTTCTGTCTCACAACGAAAGCTCTTTGGTCCAGAAAGTAAGCACAGAGTACATCTCCATTTACTTGGCTAGGAGTCTAATATACAGAGCCTAGACAGTATTAAGATTAATCTACAACACAGCAACAGCCTTAAATTTTTTATTGAAGGAAGTTGCTGCCACCTTCAGGCGAAATTGGGGTCCAGCAGAACACCTATAGAAAATGTATTCTGGATTACTGGAAGTCCAAATAAAAGGTGAAAAGCACTAAGTCTCACAATGCTGTATCAATATTATTTAGTTACAGGTTTTTATGATAAAACTGTTATCTTTATATTGTTAGATGTCAGAATAAATGATGGGCAGGCTTCCTTCAGAGCTTAACACCTACTGGTTGTTTTTTTTCCTATTCTGTACAAAGCTTTTTTCCTTATAAAGAAAGGCTTACAAAATGATTTAGAGTAAGTACATGTAGGTTCGGTGTATTGCTGCTCAGCAGTGAGAAGCCTTTCTCCTAAGGTGAAAGTCAATAGAAATGAGATCAGGAATTGTAGGTAACTGAACTTTAGTTATTCAGATCAGACTTGGGCTAAATATGGAGTTCAGCAAGTTTTCTTGTACATTACAAAGATGGCATGGATTTGTTAATGGCTGTATCTTGAATGAGTAAAATGAACAAGAAGAAAAACATTAAGTAATTTTTCCCTGAAATAAACAGCAGGAAAATGTCTATTTTTCCTTATCACCCTTACTTCAGAGAAACTCCACAGGTTCCTCTCGTATTTCTACAGGTTTTAGGGATCTGGTGGAAACTCAGAGCTACTGAAATTCAACAAAAGAAAATGCCCCAGGTTCTGCACCTGGGGTGGAGCAATGCTGGACACATGGCTGGGAAGCAGCTCAGCAGGGAGAGACCTGGGGGTACAGGCGGCAGCAGCTCAGCAGGAGCCAGCAATGTGCCTGACAGCCAAGGGGCAAACTGCATGTTGGGGTGCATTAAACACAGCACATCCAGGTGGTCAAAAGAGGTGATACTCCCACTGCATTTAGCACTGGTACAGCCTCACCTTGAATATTGTGTGCAGTTCTGGACTCCACAATATAAAAAGTATTGTAAAGTCCTTGAAAACATCTGGAGGACAGCAACAAAACTGGAAGCAGGGCTGGAAGGCAGGTACTGTGAGGAGAGACAGAACACTTAGGCTGCCCAGTCTGGAGAAGAGGCTGAGAGGTGACCTCACTGCTCTCTACAGCTCCCGGAGGAGTGGAAGCAGAGGGCTCTGCTCCTGGTTACTGACAGCAGGGCAGGAACGGCACAAAATGCCATTGGTACAAAATGCCACGGAGGGTCAGATGGGCACTGAGAAACACTTCCTTACCACGAAGGTGGTCAAACACCGGAAGGGCTTCCTAAAGAGGTGATTGATGTCCTATCTTCGTCAGTGTTCAGAAGGCATTTGGGCAACATCCTCAATAACATGATGCAACTTTTGGTTAGTCCTGAAGAGGTCAGGCAGTTGTATTGGATGATCTTTGAAGGTCCCTTTGAACTGGATTATTCAATTCTGTGCATGAGGAAGCTGTTACCTCAGCTTTAAGGCTGGAGTGCCCTTGACAGTGTTCCTCCACTGGAGTCAGGATCTCAGCACCTCACTAGTCAAAGAATTACAGGGTTTCTGAAAAGTGGAGAGGGCATGCAATAAATTTACTGAAGCCTTAGACTATAGTTACTTTAAGTGTTTGCACAGAGCTGGCATTTGTCTATTAATTCTGCACAGGATAGCCCAGAGAGCTCTCAGCTGCTCTTCAAGACAGCCGAACGTCAATCACAGCTGTGGCTGTCACCCTTTACAAATCAGTCAGAAAAATAAGCAGTCAAGGTTGTTCTAGTTGTGTAGATCAAGTAAGCCTCACTGAAAGCTACAGGTGATCAGCACCTCAGAGTCCACAAGATGGTACTCACAGCACTGTCCAGAAAGGGCCTGCTGCATAAATTCCAACACTGTTCCTGGCAGGCTTCAGAGAATTGTACTTATCTGTAAGATCAAAGCATAGCCAAGCATCAATACTGGGTTTCTTCCTGAAAAATCAGGACCATGTCTGCAGACCCACATGCAAGACTTTGCAAAGAACTTTTTATGCAGAAGTAAGTACTTTTATAAAATACATAGTTTTTGTTAGCAGGATTCTTTAATGATGACTTTAACTTGTTCTCAGACTTCAGTTATGCTGAAAAAAGTTAGCAGAGCAAAGATCAGGCTGCATGAAAGTCTCTCCCAATCTTTTTATGTGCAGGAATACATCAAAGGGCTTCAAGGGTTTTAATAATGGAACTATGACAGCCCAAGGAATAAACAGAATTTGAGTGGACAGTTGCACAGGACTTAGAGCTTAATCTAGAGAGGCTGCAACTTGCTGAAAGGAGCCAATATTAAAGTAATTATGTATTTAAAACAATTACTATTTATTCTTCAAAGAGACATACTGAAGTGAAGTAACCCACTTTAAATTATTTCTGGTAATTGCACTGCATCCCCAAATTATATGTCTACATTCTCTTTGAACTAGGCTTTCCAAAAAAAAAAAACCTTGCATTTTTTCTTAAGGACTAACTTCCCTCTTGAATACTTCCTCTCTAACTTATAATTTCCTGCAATAGTAATACAGGGTGTTAAGCCTGAGTAAATATCTATAATTTCACTTTTTCTATTTAGAACAGAAATACATTTAATAATGAACAACTGTATATTATAGAAGCATAGAATGGTTTGGGTTTGAAGCAATCTTAACTTACCATTGACTTTTGATAATCTGGGAAATTCTGTGAATGTATCAGCATATTCCTATTACAGTTGTAGTAGCTCACCAACGCATAATTGCACATAACAAAATGGCTGAGCACAAATTTAAGAGGAATCACTGTTTTTTTTCTTGAACATCTTTTGCTTTCTTTCATTTCTCTCACCTCTACATGCAAAATCTGATTGAAAGTAATTCCCACTGTCCATCATTTCAACTGAGGTACAATCACATTATTCTTGTGTAACAGAACCTAAGGAAAAAACTCTAACACTTGTGTTTTATCCTCACTGGCCAGGACAATAATGTAAATTTTAGTTCTATTTAACAAAGTTAATGACAGTCTGTGGGGAGATTTCCAGTGCTACACTTAAAAATATATCTTGCTCATGCACACATGCAAAGATTAAAAAGAAAGCAGCAGAACAGACTCAATACAGACTGTACTCATGGAACAGGGTCATTTGGGGCATCTGGTTTATGCCAAGATCTAGCTTACAGCCACCAGCACTGCAAGCAGTACACACCCTTAACAAGCTGAGAGCTGGTTCATGAGCTGCAGTCTCTCTAGCAGTTTCATATTTGCACTGAATGCAGACCTGGTGCTAGAGAAAATGGTTTGGCTTCCTGCAGATATGATACTCCTTCTAGCCTGCCTTGAATCTACTAGGTCTGTCATTCTATCCAAAGATTAACTCCTTTTCTCTCCATGCCTTGTTACACTTCCCATTCTCTTTGATTCTATTTTGGGACTGTGTCTAGACTAGATTTATCTCACATAGCTATG
>JAOWBP010001760.1:50874467-50885606 GCA_028571105.1 Tragopan temminckii | reverse complement strand
ATTTTGGGACTGTATCTAGGCTAGATTTATCTCACATAGCCATGCACAAGCTTAGCTAGTTGCCTGTTCCAGCTATATCTACTACTATATATATTTAATATATATATTTAAAAAAAAAGAAAGGAAGATCAATCTGAAGGGACTGTCACCTCTACCTCAGACCTTGCCTGAGAATAGGGAGATTTACCCACTGAAGAACAGCTTCCACAACACAGAAAAGCTTTGAATCAAGATTAAAGAGACTTATTTTTGTAACATCTTCATTTTTGTGTCTCTGCATTAGAAAACAATTCCTCTGCATATAGGCAGGTCACAGATGAGTTGCTTAGGCTAGCTCTCTGAAGCTGAATTCAGCCTCCTAAATATTTGCACCTAGCGAAATTTGAGTTGCCACACAGTATTTAAGACACGCTACAACTTCAGCAAACAAGACACAAAACATAGAAGAAATCCACTCCTTTCTGATGTGGCAGCCAGCAGTCACACTGAGTACCTCATAGCAACCCAAATTATGTAGGTGCTTGCACATAAGCAACTAAATACAGTCACTACTGTTTACATATTTAGAATTATTTATGACTATTCCTATGCTTGTCTTCTAAGAGCATGTCTTTACTATTTAGAGAGTGCGTGATTTTCATTTTCTTAATAATGAGAACCTGTGGACTGGCCTACAGTAAAAGCACAGTAAGAAGCGAGAACTTCCATTTTATTGTGGGTGAGCCTCCTCATGACAGGTGTGCCATGGACACCAGAGTTACTGAGTTTTGCTTGCTGTAATCTCTGGATGGATAACATGTTCTGTTTACCCTGGGTAAAAACCTGGAAATGAGATTTGAGTATTTATTGAGCATTTTATCAGCTCACTGTATATTAGTTCTTTGTCTATTACAGAATTTAATGAACATAAAGCATAAATATCTGAAGACCTGATAGCACGTAGACCTCTTCAGTAGCTGTTATGCTCATGTTATAACTAATCTCTTTAAGTAATTTCCTAATTTCAAATGCCTCTAGATAATTTCCTAAGTTCCTTAAAAATTCCTTCAGAAGTGTTTTGGGGGACACCTCATTTTCCTCTAATATACATATTTTTTTAAATTAAGGGAAGTTCAAGCAATCCATTACTGTACTCCATAGTACTATTAGCCACGTGATGTCAAGGGGCCTTTTTCTCAAGTAAGGAAATAAAATATCATTACATTTTCTCAACACTTCTACTCTGATCCACTCTTCTTCTTGAAAGCACTCCATGTCACAGAATGGCTTGGGTTGGAAGAGACTCAAAGGATCATCGAATTCCAACCCCCCTGCCATATGCAGGGCCACCAACCTCCAGATCTGGTACTAGATCAGGTTGCCCAGGGCCCCACCCAACCTCACCATGAACAGCTCCAGGGACAGAGCACCCACAACCTCTGTGGGCAATCTGTTCCAGTACCTCCCCACTATTTCTGAAAAGAACTTCCACCTGCCAACCAATCTAAACCTTCCCTCCTTGAGCTTAAAATCATTTCCCCTTATCACTGTCTACCCTTGTAAAAAGTTGGTTCCCTTCCTGTTTATAATCCCTTTTTAAATTCTCTTCTCCAGGCTGAGCAAGTCCAGCTCTCTAAGCCTGTCTTCATAGGGGAGGTGCTCCAGCCCTCTAATCATCTTTGTGGCTCTCCTCTGGACCCTCTCCAATAGTTCCACATCTTTTCTGCATGGGGGCCCCAGCCTTGACAGCATTCCAGATTGGCAGAGTAGAGGGAAACAATCATCTCCCTGTCCCTGCTGGCCACCTCTCTTCTGATGGAGCCCAGTGCTACCACTGCCTTTATTTTAACGTAAAAATACACAAATCATACTGTCTGAGGAATTATGCACAGGGCAGATTCTAATTCAACTTTTAAAGCAGACTCCTTCTCTTGGTTGCCTGGTTTTCTCTCCAGAAAGTATCACATCTTCCAGGACTCTCCTGGGTCAAAAAATTCTATTTGGTCAATTTTTGTCTGCTTCAGCAAGGTTACCAGCACCCTATCCACAACCCAAGTTACTCCTGAGCATCTTGGTGGCCAGCCCCAGGCATCCAGGGATACCAGTGGGTCACACTGGTGGACATATCTTCCTGCCTGAGGTCACTGCTAATCCTAGAACACTGCTACTCTTCCAGCACTTCAGACTAACTGGCTGCATCTCTTCAGTTTTCTATAATTCAAATTCCTCTCAACAACTTCTTGAGATGATCTTTCCTGTGCTGTTTATAACTTTTTTTTTTCCCCCACTCAGCCTTTTCCTTCTGCCTTCTGGAAAAGGACACAAAAAAACATATTTCTCACTTGATTTTTGTTTCAGCAATACTGTTTTTTATTAGCACCACTTTTTTCCATTAGTCAGACAGCGCACATTAAGAAAAACTAAACTCAGTGTTTTCATTTCACAGCAAGAAAGAGTTTTGCATAGAGTTCAGAGCCATCAAGCCACGCAGAAAAGGTGTGAAGCATCTGTCTGGGTAGCAACAGCACCTAGGCCTCACGGGCTCCCCAGCCTGCCCAGGGCACAAGAATCCATTTCAGCCCCCAGTACCATCAGTCCCTGCCACAGCTGTTCCACAGTAGGGTTGGTCTCCAGCCATGGCCCCACCAGTGGACCAGGCCACACCACCCTTCTTCTTTGGGGTGCAAGTGAGACATGAGAGGAGTCAGTGGGCAAAGGACATCCTGCAAGTGAGGGCACTTGAAATACCTTTCAGGTGAGCAACGTAAGCAGGACTGCTGCTTCTCCTTTGGTACCATATCACACTGTATTTTCCCCATACTTTCCAGCTTTTGGTTAACTGACCAAGATCTAAGAGGAATTTCTTTTTCTCTGTTTAATTACTGTTATTACCACGTTCTGGACAATCAGAGTCCAATACATAGTCTGCTACTTAAGGAGACACTGATTTACCTAAGAAAAGGCCAGTGTAACGCAGTGTCCCACATCTGATACAGGAAAGCAGTCTAAGGATCAAAGTACAAAGATACTTAAGCTTACAGCTTGCAAAAACATGTACCTCAGGACATCATAAGCCAGAGTTTCTATCCTTATATTTGCATTTAATATCTCTAGGAGAATTTTCTACCCTGAATTCATCTAGTTGCTATTTTTGATTCCCACAGTATTCTGAGTTCCAAGATTAAACTGTACATGGCAAGAAGTACTTTTGTTTACTCGTTCACTGTTATCCTCAGAGTTCACAAAAAGGTAGTAGTTACCTAACAGCACAACTGGGGACACACAGCTAGGATGCAAACTGCTCCCAGCTTGGTCTGCATCAAGGAGAGACAGCACTTATACCATGCTTGTGAGATGTGGCAGATAATAGAGCATCCCCTTTCAGGGGAACTCTGTTCTTCTTAAAGAAATACTGAATTTTCAGACTGAAACATCAATTTTATATTACACCATAAACAAATAGACATGTTACAGCATCTTCCTATCAGAGGACAGAGTACTGCCATGGATGCAGGTAGGAACTGGGACGTGATATGCAACAGATGTAACTGCCATTCTCAAAACTTTCTCTCTTCAG
The DNA here is from genome assembly GCA_028571105.1 of Tragopan temminckii. Taxonomy (NCBI): domain Eukaryota; kingdom Metazoa; phylum Chordata; class Aves; order Galliformes; family Phasianidae; genus Tragopan; species Tragopan temminckii. Next base: position 50,882,050 of record JAOWBP010001760.1, on the reverse strand, counting down.
TAATATCTCATGCACAATGGAGAAGGGAGTGAAGGAGGTCTCCAAAATAACATAAATGCAGAAAACCTCTTATGCAAATACATAAGCAGTTGTGTACCAAAATATATTCATAAACAGCCTGAAAACTTGCAGACATGGAAGGCCATGAGAATGAGTAATCTGTAAGAACTCTTTGCGATAAGTCTGCTAAAACTGCTCTGTTGACAGCAAATAAATGAACTGAAATCTGTATTGTCCCAAAAAATAAGTAACATGCTGGGCTGATGATTTTCATAATGAAGCTGTGCGTAACATTAAAATCACAGTTTGAGAATAGTTCTGTTGTATCTTTTATTTTAGGCATAAAAAGATTGTTTTCTTCTAGTATGAAAATGTGAAAATGGTTTAGTACTTTAGAGCACCTGTTTATAATTGAGAAATATCACTGCTTCTCTCTGACAGTGCACGCTGGGTATATTTTGCTCTAATTATTACTGTTATTTATTCATTGATTAAGTACACTTTAGGCTCATTTCCATAATTGTATACCAAGAAGACATCTGTGTGAGTATCAATACCATGTCAAGTGAGCTAAAAGTGATTGCAAAGCATACCAACATCCTTTGTAGACAACCAGGAAATTGGCACTGTACTGTCAGCTGAAGAAAATAGGATGGCTTCTGCAGACTTCTTTCCTTCGCAAAAAAAAAAAAAAACAAAGTCAAAAACGCATACTTAGAAGTCTTGAGTTGCACGGTTCAGCATTTCCACTAATAGCTTGAGCTGCCTCAACATAAAACATGCATAAGGGTTCAGTCAAGCTTATTTCTATGTGAAATGAGGTTCAGAACAACATCCAAAAAGCTTTGCTCCATGGTCAGTAAGCAATGCCATTCAGTTGTCATCACTGGATCTAGCATATTCTTATTCTTATTCTGTGAGTCACATAAAATCTTAATCCGAGAGTCACAAGACACATATCAGAACTTCTGAAGTGCCGCATGTCCAGTCAAAATTATTCACTTCCACAAGAATATTGAAATCACAATACCCAGAAGTTTGGCAAAAATCACAAAAGTTACTTTGGAATGAGAAGTTTGTAACTGGGTTCTGTCACACATGTAAATGAAATAACTAAATGACAGAAAACTGGTAAGTAAAATATGAATTAAAGTTCTGCAAAACTATCTAACTGCTCCATAATACCTTAGAACTATATTTTGAACTACAGAACAAAATTTAGGAAACATTAACTCTTTCCTTGTTGTTTATTCTCTGAGAACATACTATAATATACAGAATTATTTGAGAAGTTTCAGGACTATGAATACCAACACTGCCATGACCAGTATTTACTTTTTTTCTATAGTTGAATATTATACACAAGCAAGTATATTAACTTCAGACTGACATTACACTCTTATCTCAGCTGAACAGATCAGAGTTCAGTCCACGTATGTACAGCTACTAACCAGATAGATTAACATAGAGAGCTTCTGCAAGCACATTCTAGATGTCCTAGACACTGATCAATGATCCAAAAACTGAGTAATTAAATCATTTAGCTACCTGAAGCTGCAGTCATACAGCAGTCTGAGAGAGCAATCTTATCGCTGTGAGAGGCATCAGCAAGAAAACAGCTACAGGTTATAACTCTGGATCCCTTTCAACACCTGGATCAGAACACTTCACTCAGAAGCACTTCTTTCACTTAACTTTATCTTACACACTCAGAATTTTGAGTAATATGTACAGCAGTTAGAGTCCTTTGCAAGATGCATGCATTTCATGATTGCTCCAGCAGTGCTGTGTTGTGTTTTTTTCCGATAAAAAGTCAGACTTTCCGAGTGCATTCTCGGTTTTACTTCCACTTCCTTAAACAGATGAATCAAATCACTGACAAGTTAGCAGCTCTTTTTACTCCTTGCTGTGCTTTGTTTGACTTACTGTATTTTAGTTGCTTTGAGGAAACGGACCTTTGGATTTTGTTTCAACCCAGCAAAATTCAAATTAACCTCCATTGGTTTCTTTTGCTTTCCACAAGCTTTAAGCCTGTTGCAGTCAATATGTTCTTTAAAAAAAAGACATAGATGCCTTCTTCCAAGCACTTTTCATGAATGCCACGCACTGAAGTTATAGGACTGTCAGATGAATGCTCTTTGAAAGTTTTTGTTCTGAATCTGTAGCAAAGCACAGCAATGGCTCATTTCCAGCAACTGTCTATCATATTCCATTCTGACAGTTGTTTTCCAGCTACATATACCACTAGAATCTATAACTTAAATAAGAAGGAAAGAACAAAAAAAGATACTATAAGATTAATGGTCTTTGGAACTATATCACCACAATCCCAGCTTCAGTCACCATAAACAGAAACACATGAACAAAATCAATATATCATGTTGGCCTAGTGACTGAATATGCTTTCCATAAACTTCAGAAGAATAGCATTAAGCTAACTTAGGCCTCTAAGCACCACCCTGAAAATCAAGCACAGAATATTCAAGAATTTTCTCAGAAACGCCTCTTACAATACAGAACTTCTTCCCCAGTTATTTATTCCCATAAAGAGTAAATGTTATTCACTTGAAAAAAGAATCATTGCAAACTTGTTTTTGCTAGCATGACTGCACCAGCTGAGATATCTGAGGGGTGCACATTTGCCCCATTTTCCAAACAGCTGGTATTAAAACTCTTCCTTGGTTTGCCATCTCTCCACTTACTAACTGGCCACACAAGTGCACAAGGAATAAGGGTAGGTCTCATTCTTCTGTTTCAGAGGCAGTTTAAAGCACGAAGAGTTACCTATCATGAAATACCCATAGGTCACCTCCATCATGGGGGAAAGTGAGAAATGAAGAGTCAGTGAGGATGTTCAACAGCCGAAATCAGTCAAACCTGCACCACAAATTCATAGGCATCTGAATATTTAAGGTTCAAAGCATGAAAGTTGGTAGAAGGCTTTATCTCCCTTCCCAGCATGCACTACCTTTGAAAACATTAACAGTTACATAGTAAATACTGTGCAGTGCAGCTCCTCAAAACCAAGCTAAAAAGCATTCCTTAGTAAAAATGATAAAATTACATTGCTGACTTGAACATACCAGGAAATTCTTAAGTATGTTTAAGCAATTGGAGATTTTTTCTTGTGCCAAAGAACTCAACTCAAAAAAGGCTTCTGACATACCAGAGCATCGGTCCTTGGAAACAGTAAAATTGCTTCTGATAAATTTCTTGCAATACCAAACAAAGTGTCATTAGGAATATCAGTAAATACATATAGGAAGAAATTAACACACTCAACTGGTAATAAGGCTCTACAACTGTAAAACCACTCCTCAGACATCCATAACACCTTTGAAGGCTAGCTCTTAAACCAGCCCAAGGAGACTTCTGGTCAACTGGAAGGCACAGGAGAATTACTTGCACCTGTGCTTCCTGGGCCAGCCATCCCCTCCACCAGGTGTATCAATTCAGAATATGACATAACAGTTCCCTTACAGAGAGAAAAAGAAAACATAATTAGATTGTATGGGAAATCAGAACAATAGATGGCCTCCTTATTCCTAATTAACTCTGCCCACAAACTCACACACAAGGTAAACACACACAAACAAATTTGATCATGGTGACAGAGAATAAAATCCTTGTAAATGTATATTGGTGTCCTGCCTTATACGTCTCCCCAGAAGTTTTTAAGTTGAGTTTGTGATGGCATCTGATGATTCAACAAGAGTTGGCTATTTAAAAGAATAGAGGTTTTCCTATGGTGCAGCAAAGCTTGCCACAGTGGGAGTATCTCTCTTTTTTCTGTGATGTGATACTTCAGTTCTGACTGCTACTACTAGTAGTGCAGAAAGAACAAAATTAGTATGCACATACCTTATTTTCCTTTCACTTGAATGAGATTAAGCAAACTGGAATTAAACTAGATGAAATGTCCATAGAAAATTCTCCATCTTTGCACATAAATATCATGACAGAGAGCCAAGAATACCCAGCAGGTACTCAGCTAGAAACTGCACCTTCAGATAGTCATTCTGAATTTACACGCAGTGGCTCACAGTACCAGTATGGCAGGAAGACCACAAGAAAAGAGACAACATTTGATTTACTTTCTTGTTGGATTTAATTCTCAAAGATTTTCAATGTTTCTGCTGTGTTTGATCTAAAGTTTAAAGATTTCCAGCAGTGACAACTTTTAATACTTTGCCTGTATGCAATATAGAGGTTGGACTGTATGCAATATAGAGGTATATGTAGGTTTTATTGACTGCCCTTCTTGAGAAATGATAGAAGAGATTCATATATTGTTTCCAAACTTAGCTGCCCAGTACATCATGTACATTCTCCTTGCCCCAGTGCATCTCAGATTGTTGCCTGCTGAGTCTCTCTTAGGACATGGACTGTTGTGGGAGATATCGTTGGAGAGGATGTGCCCCAAGTTTTCACTCTTGATAATTGACTAGAAAAGGAAGAGGGAAAACAACATTTTCAAGAGAGTACATGCCTTTCTTCATTCTACTAAAAATAAAATTGCCATAGTCTGTAATTGACACACATGAAAAAAAAACAACACACACAAGAGTTTTCAATAGTTACTGTAGTGATTTTTTATTTTTTTTACTATCACTGTTAGTTTTCAACAGCCTTGTAGTGAATTTTAATAAAAGAAAGATCCTGGGGTAAGATTCAAATTGCATGCAATGGTTCTGGCTTGCCCTTCTCTATAGAGTAGATTGCCTCAAAGCAAATGAAGGAAAACCTTTGGCCAGCTTGCTTAAAAAAAGGTGTTATGAGAAGACTAAGCTAGTGAAAAACTTAAAAAAAAAATTCTGGCAGAATTATCTGTGTTAAAACTTAAGGAAAAGTCATAGTTACATATTGTTTATAGGAACTGCACAGTGCTGTTTTCCCGGGAAATAAATACTGTAAATTTTGTAATGATGTTTTTATCCTGAAGAATCAATGAATAGAGGAAAGAAGGAATGAAAGTAATCACACTGGTACTGGAAATATTTTTAGTTTTCATTATTCAATTTGTGCTCCCAAATTCATATAAGTAAATACTAGAAATTAGCCGATTCATTCGTGTAACACTGAGAGTATTTTCTGCTGTGTATGAAGTGGTCATAGCTTAAAATCTGTTAGCTTTTTCCTCTGTAGGCATAGCTTATCCCACTTGTAAAGAAACATTCCTGAGTTTCTTGCATGTGGACCAAGAAGGTTTCTTGTATAAGACCTCTAAGATGTCACATTTCCAGAAATTAATGAATTATTCTGAGTTATACAAAAGGAAGGAGAAGGAGAGCATATGGTTCCCTTCAAACTTTTATATTTGGATTCAGAGGAACAAAGACTTGGTGAAGCAAAATGAAACACTGTCATATAAAAAGTCTAAAAACCATTTCAAATACCCCTGTAATCGTAATCATGTTTTGGTACCAGTGTGGTATACAGACAGAAGAGGACTTTTTGTCACAAATCAAAGAATGTATAAGGACTTTTTTTTTAGTTTACTTGCTGTAACTCAAATGTAAATTCTTTTTTTCTGAGTAAGGTGATACTATCTCAAAGAAAATTGATTACTACAATCTAAGGATACCAAGTGAGTACACTGACTTGGACTTTGTAGGCTGAAAAAGAGGAGATGGAGACACATATATGATAAGCCATGGTTTTCTGAAGTTCCAGGTACCCTTAAGCAGCAAGTGATAAAAGAAAATGCTGTCATGGAAAAGTCTAAGCAATATCCTGGTATGAGAACACTGTAGAAATGTAGAATGTCTTGGGTTGGAAGGGACCGCAAAGATATCTAGTTCTAACCCTCCTGAAACAGACAGGGTTGTCACCCACTAGATCAGACAGTAGATCAGATTGCCCAGGGCCCTGCCCAAACTGGCCTTGACTGTAATTTCATATGTACTGAGCCACTGAGCTTTGTGTTACAGAGAACCCATTGCTAGTGGAAACAGCAACTTTAATAATGTTTTTTGACAGTTTGTCTCTGTCTAATGCCTTAGATTAAAAGAAAAGAAAAACAACATACCACAAACAAAAGCTGAAAAGAAACCAGCCCAAATTCCAGCATGTGGCTCCATAATCAGACCCACATGTTCCTCTTGCAGGGCTGGAACCTTTCTCTCTTCCCTTCATACATCTGCCACTAACCAGCTCTCTGAGGTGCAATCTGGAGTGTCCAGCAGTTCTGCTCCAGTTTCCTCAGGTTTCCCAGTCCATCACCTCATCCTGCAAGTTTCTCTCCAGTTCTAAGCCTTGCTCTGTCACTTCATTCCAAAAAATGTGCATTTTACCATTCCCTCTCCTTGGCTAAATGTCTGCTGGTCTGAATGTCAACTTAGAGACATCATCTTCCACTTTCAGATAACTCCCCAAGCTCCTAAACACAGCATCTTCACAAAATATGCCCTGGCCTCTGTCTTACTTGCCCTTTCTCCTCTGGTTCCCAGCCTGAGACAGTTTTGTTCTTCTTGTTAATGAGGCTTTTGTCTACTCCTATCTGTTTTATCTCTTCTTTCTCTCCTTCTTACATAATATTTTCCGTTTTGCATTTAAACCAGGTAACGTCCTTCTGCAGATTTCCTCATTAGGTTAATGTAACCACAGTTTCCCCTTCTTCCCATATCACCTAGCTGGGGGAACACTTTTTTCCCCCCAGATCAAACTTTTAATGAGGAAATACTTATCCAACATAATTAAGAACAGTAGAGCACAGCATTTTTATGCCCTAACAGTGAACCTCTGGGTAGGCGATTGCTTTTTGCTGTTTTTGGTCTCAAACATCCTTTATTCTTGTTTTGCATGTGTCACCAACCATGTGACCAACCATTCTTGGACCGCTGCTCAAGAGGTTTATACTTTCTGCTTTTGCAAAATATCCTCAAGTTCTCCTGCTGGTCTTGACTGGTAACAGCCAAGGCTCTGGCAATGGATTTGGAGACCACATGTATCTTGGAAGGCTTGAAATTGGTTTTCTCCAGGACTTTCACCGTGTTCCAGCCTCTATTCATCCCATTGCGTCAACTCCTCTCCATCCTTCCTGTGCAGACAAAATGGCCTTGATCTTTGCCATGATGCTGGAAGCAACAAGGCTCTGAGCACAAAAGGCAGAAGCCACATGAGAGCAGGACGCAACAAAATTCTGGGTTCACCTCACCAAGCTCATGTTTTCTGTCTGTGATACCCGTTCATCTCCCAGCAGGGGAGGAGATGCAGTATAGTCAGTGACCACATAAATTTAGAGATTTCAGAGTGCTGCATATGTGAACACAAGCAGAGATCTTTACTTCGTTAAATGCTTCTTCCCAAATAATATTCTCAATAGTAGCCAAAATAGTTTAATGGCATTTTCTACACATGCATACACAGCAACAGTCTGCCACTGACATACAGTTTAACAAAATTTTCCAAGTTGTAGAGTCTCATCTGATGGGCAGATGATTTTACTTCAGCAGTTGCATCTATAGTAAAATCTGATTAGCTATTAAGAATCATCACCTTAGACAAAAGTGGATCTTCGTAATATAGCAATGGTAGAGATTTCTTGGATTGCCCAACAGACAACCCATGCATTACACCTTCAT
>JAOWBP010001760.1:50801411-50824515 GCA_028571105.1 Tragopan temminckii | reverse complement strand
GGTGTCAGCCGAAATAGAGCTGATTTTCTTTGTAGTGTCTGATGTGATGCTACGTTTTGGCTTGAGGAGAAAAACAATGCTGATAACAGACCAGTGTTTTAGTTGTTGTTGAGCAGTGCTGTACAGGGTCAAGGATGTTTCAGCTTCTCCTAGCGCCCTGTCAGCAATGGGGGCTGGGGATGCACATGTAGCTATGGGGGGACAGAACCAGGAGAGCTGACCCAGACTGGCCAAAGGGATATCCTGTACCATATGGTGTCATGCACAACTACGAAACTGGGGCAGTTGGCTGGAAGGAGCAGCTGCTGATCAGGGGGAACTGGCTGGATGTTGGTTGGTGGGTAGTGAGTAATTTCTTTGTGCATCCCTTATTTTGTAAATATATATGTGTGTATGTAGATGTGTATATATTTTTTGTCATTACCGTTTTTCCTTTTCTGTCTGTTTTGGAAATTCTTTTCACTTGAAACTAACTTCGTATGTCTAATGATATCAGAACAATAGATTACTGAATGGAAACCACTGATAACACATTAGCTTAGCTTGATGCTTAGATCTGTGATGTGCCAAAACTGGTATAAATTCAAAGAGTTTGCAGATTCTTATTTTTTTTACATATATTTAAATTATCTGCAGCTTATAGTATTACTATAATTACTGTGTCCTTTTTTCATGCTGTTCAGGCCAGATGTATGCATTTAATTCTTAATATTAAAACGTGCAGGAAGAGAGACTGAGATTTCAAGGGGGAAGGCAGCTGATGAATACTGTCAACTGTATGGGTACTTTCTTCTGAATTTATCAAAAAAGCTTTTCACTAGGCCACGGTATTGATAGATACAGGTTATACGAATGGTCAATACTCTTACGTTGCTTATGAGAATTTTTCTAATAGTTGAATTTACTGATTTTTTTTTCTCTATACCAAATGAAGTGTACAAATTTATTCTTAGTGCTTGCTATGTGAAAAAGATATCTTGGTGCTTTGAGAGAAGCAATTATAGAGCAATGTAACTAACTATAATATTCTTTTCTTCATAGATTGTACAATTTATTGTTACCCTGGTACAGAATAACCAACTAGTGAGCCTAAAACGCAAGAGGTAAGTATGGTCTTGAGAAGTTGCTATCCATATATACTGACATTTCTTTTCTTAAATAAAACATAAGAATTAGTTCCTAGATGACTTCCTTCCTTTTCTGTGATTTAGGCCTCTACTTCTGAACACTAATGGACCTACAAAGTCGAATGTATTTCAGCAAATTGTGAAAGAACCAGCAGACAATAACCATCATGTAAGTTTTATTTTATGCATACTATTTGTTATGGTGAAGGAAGTAGTGGAGAGGGCCAGACAGATCGTGTCTTTCTTACTAGGGATAAAAATGTTGAGAGCTTTCAACTTTTAGAAGTGGTATACCACATTTCAGTATAATCGCATAGAAGCCACTTATCTATGTATAGCGTCATGGGAAAATGCTGGTAGCAGTTGCTTTTAATAGTAGTGCTGTTAAGGACATTAATGTTACGTTGTTGTTGTCTTGAGTTAGGAGGCACAGTGCATGAATAGGAATCCACCTGCAAAGCAGCACCTAGCCCTGCAGAGTCATGTCAAGTTCTTGTGCTGCTTGTATGTCCCACTACTGAAAGATATATCTTCCTGTCCAAATAATTCTGACTGGGGAAATTATTAGAATTATTAGCTTGGGACTAGAATTAATAGCTTTATAATGAAGTATAAATGGCAGATCATGACTAATAGTAAATTTTTAGTATTTTTAGTTCATTTGTACTCTTGCCTTTGTAGCTTTTTGTTGCTTTTGTTGTCTGACATTGGTAGTACTTTATTTGAATACCTTTATTAATTGCCAAATATTTTTTCTGTAGCTGCTCTTTTCCAGCTTGCTCATTTATATATATTATTTATATACGTATATATATTTCTATCAAACATAGATCTGTACAAACTCATTGTAGTCTCCAAGGCATAGGAAAACCTTCTACCTCTTTAGAATTGCGGTATTGAAAGATACAGTGGTAACTGTCAGAATGCTGAAGCTAATTGTCCTTCTGTCCTCTCATTCTTAAAAAATTATTCTCAGGTACCTCTCAACAGAACTGAGGGCTTAAAACAAAGAGAACAAATTTCAGATGACATCATTATTTATGATGTGACTGAGGATGTGGCTGATGAGGAAAATACCATGGTTGATGAAGAAAATGCTCCCATTACACCAGAGACAAATGAAGATACCACTTCAGATTCTTCTAAGTAAGAAGTCTTTAGAAGTCTACATAGAAGGTGGCTTCCAATACTGAATAGCATGCAGTAATTCAGGTGTCCGGAGTACTCCTGCACGTATAGGAGCATGATCTCCGAATTTGCACTAGATTTCCTCTGGATTTGTTCCATGTAGTTGATTGGCTGTAGGAGGTTTTAATATGTTGATATGTTAATACGTATGACTAGTGAAAAGTAATCTGTATTATTATACTCTTGTTAAATGTGCTTTTTGTCCAAAGACAGAATCAATTATGTCTACTTATTTTTTGGTTGTGAAGAGAGAGAGCTATTCAATTTCAAGAACTTTGGTTTGTTTGTTTGTTTCGTAGTCCCAAGTGTTTTGTGACTGCATTTTATCTTTTTGTACTATAGAAGTAGTTCATCTTTTGTCTATGAGCACTCTCAAACTTGGTTCAGAGATTAAGATGCAACTCTGTTCCTTGGTTGCGTGGTCTGATAGGACCTGTGTTATGCCACAAGGAATAAAATTTAGAGATTGCTATCTTACACTTGAATTAGCACTGTTGTGTTTGTTGAACTGATGTCTGGGAATGCATTCTCTGATAGAAAAGTTTAATTGAGCTTAGGTTTCAGAAGATAGCACAACTACTTCAGGGTTAAGAAAACTGTGAAAATACGGAGATAGCAAATGAAAACTGTTTTTTCTGGTTTTTACATTACCTTCCTTGTATACATAAGAAGCTTAATTAACTGTAACAGTGTTGACTGAGATCATTCATGTTACGGCTAATCCAGAGTTAAATTGTGTTCCACCAGACAGATGCAAACTACATGTGGTCTGTCTTGTTTGGTGGTCTTACGTGCTTTGTTCTATTTCATGCATAGTTCACATTTATGTGCAAGCTTGTACTTGTTATAATACAAAAACATCAAAATTCCTATATGCTTAGAATAGTTGTTGTTGTGATCTAGCACAGCAGTGCTTACTGGCTCAGCTGCATTTGAGTATTGAGTGTTACAGTGCCATACGAGTGGAAAATAGATATGTTTAGAATATCTGGCTGTATTTCCTGTTAAAATGTGGAAGAAAAATTAATTTCCATATTTTAGCTTGGCTGAAATGGAAAGTAACTAAACCTATGGAATAGTAAAAATTTAAGAGTGAATGAAATATTCATAATTTATTTGTCTTGTTTTACAGCTGCAGTCGTTCTCCTGATATCGTAATTGTGGAAGATGATAATGAGGAAGAATACGCCCCTGTAATTCAAGGGGATAAAAGCACAGAATCAGTTGCTGTCTCAGCTAATGATCCCCTCAGCCCCATCAGTGACAGCACAAGTCCGCTCATGTCAAGTGCTGTACAACTGAATAACCAGTCAGCTTTAACTGCAGAAGACCCAGTCTCAATGATGGATTCCATACTCAATGAAAATGGAGTAATTTCACAGAATATAAATCTCCTTGGAAAGTAAGTAGCCTGTTTAAGTATCAGAAATTATTGTTTGAAGTCAAAAGAACCGAATAGTAACTCCTGTTGTGAACTTATTAGCTTTATTCTGGTAATGTAATTTGACAGTGAAATGTTGTAGATAACGCCAATGTTAGGATTTATCTGCAGGGTTCCTGCAGGCGGATTGAATTCCATTAGAACAAGTGAGATGCAGTTGTATTTCTGCTCATGATAGTTGTAGTCTAACATTTATGTGATTTCTCTTTTGGAGTACCAGTCTTCCTTACTTGGCTTCTCCTCTACAGAGTAAGGTTTAAGTCTTTCCCAGGAGTTTATTTTTAATGAAAAGCAGTCATCATAGTTCTGGTGAAAATTTTTAGGTGATATAGTATATCTGTGTAAAACTTACCTGTGATTTCTTTTTTCTTCCTTCTTTTAGTAGATGCAATATTACAATATTGTTTTTGTCTTCCAGAGTTGAACTTCTGGATTATCTTGACAGTATCGACTGCAGTTTAGAGGACTTCCAGGCCATGTTATCAGGACGACAGTTCAGCATAGATCCAGATCTGCTGTTTGATGTAATTTTCATAGAATCTTAAAACGGCTTGGGTTATAAGGGTTTTTAAAGATCATCTAGGTCCAACGCCACCGCCTATGGACAAGGTTGCCATCCACTGGATCAGGCTGTCCAGGGCCCTTTCCAGCCTGGCCTTGAATGCCTCCAGTTCTAGTGCCTCATGACTCCCTGAGTAAAAACTTTCCTAATATCTAATAGAAATTTCCCATTTTTTAGATTTAAACCTTTTCCCCTTGTCCTGACTCTATCAGGCCATGTTAAAAAAAAAAAAACCAAAAAAAACGGTCTCCCTTCTGTTTATTATAGAGCTCTTCTGAAGTATTGAAAGGCTACAGTGAGGCCTCCCCAGAGCCTTCTGTTCTCCAGATTGAACAAGTTCAACTCTCTCCACCTTTGTAGGAGAGGTGCTCCACTCCTCAGATCGTCTCTGTGGCCCTCTGGACTTTTTCCACCAGTTCATGTTCTTGTGCTGGGGCCCCAGGTCTTCATGCAGTACTCTTAAGTATTGTAGAGCAGAGTGGTACAATTGCATCCCTTGCCCTGCTAGCACCCCCTTTTGATTCAGCTTGGAATACAGTTGGTCTTCCAGGTTGCAAGCACACACTAGCTCCTATCAAGCTTTTCATCCACCAGAACAGAACTTCCAAGTTTTTCTTGGCTGGGCTGCTCTGAAAGATTTCTTTCTCCAGTCTGTATGCATCTGGGATTGCCCTGACCCACGTGCAACACCTTACTCTTGACCTTGTTGAATCTCTTTAAGTTCTTGTAGGCCCACTTCTCAAGCTTGTCCAAGCCTCTTTAGATAGTATCATTTCCTTCTGTTTTATCAACTGCACCATGCAGCTCTGCTGTGAGCTAACTAGCTGAAGGTGAACTCTATCCCACTGCCTAGGTTATTGATAAAGATGTTGAAGAGCACTGGTCTCAGCTGCTCTTTGTGGCTGGCTTCTACCTGAACCACAACCCTATGGCTGCAGCCATTCCATCCCTTATCCAGCCTTCAAATCATTCTCTTTTTTGAGGTAAGGATGTGGTGTGGACCTTGCGGAAGTCCAGATAGATGACATCAATTGCTCTGCCTCTGTCTGTTGCCATCACACCGTCACAGAAGGCCACCAGATTGGTCAGATCTGGCCTTGGGAAGACATGCTGGCTGTTTTGCATCTCGTCTTCGTCTCGTGTATCTTAACAAAGCTTCTAGGACATTCTTGTCCACGATCTTAGGCGCAGAAGCTCAGCAGCCTGTAGTTGCCCGGATCTTTTCTCCCTTTCTTAAAAATGTGAGTGATATTTTCCTTTTTCTAGTCCAGGACCCTGGCATGCATGTCATCCAGCCCCGTACACTTGAACACATTCACTCTCATCAGGTGGTCTCTGACTTGCTCTTTGCTTATAATTGAAGGAATTTTGCTCCCTCTATCTCCTGTCCAGAGGTTCAGGGACACGAAATGTGGGAAGACTGACTGCCAGTAAAGTCCAAGGCAAAGGACTTACTGAGTCTTTTCCATGTCTGTTGTAGTCAATTCTCCCTTCTCGTTTATCAGAAGGGCTATACTCTCCTTGGCCTGTATTCTTCCTGGGCCCCATGTCCCTGCTTCCACCTGTGCATTTCTTTCTTATCTATTAGTTTAATCAACAGGTTTTCAGCCATGCTGGTTTTCTGCCTCCTCTGCTTAATTTCTTATGTTTGGGATGGAGAGCACTTGTACACTCAAGAAGATATCCTTAAAGAACTGGCTGCTCTGCTGTGCTTCTTTGTTTCTAAAGGATAGCTTCCTAGGGGATCTCATCCAGTAATTACATACACAGCTGGAATTTTGCTCTTTGGAAGTTAAAGGCCTTGACTATGCTCTTTGCCAGGCCCATGTTTCTCAAGATCATGAGCTCAACCAGGACATAGTCACTACAGCCCAGACTGCCTCCAATCTTAACCTCTTTAATAGGCTCATCTGAATTACTGAGCACCGTGTCAAGTGATGCTTCAACTCTGGTTGGTTTGTCTGAATCAGGAATTTGTCCTCAGTGTGCTCCAGGAGTCTCCTGGATTGCTAGCAGCCTGCTATGTTGCTTTCCCAGCAGACATCTAAGTAGTTAAAATCGCCAATCAGGATGAGAGCCTGTGAGCATGATATTTCTTGTAGGTGGAGCAAGAAGGCCTCATCGACAGGTTCCCCTTGAACAGGCATTGTTGGTAGACCTTGACAGCCACATGTCCATTATTGTTCCTGTCCCTCATTTTTATCCACAAGCTCTTGACCTGGTCATGACTCTTTTTTAGAGGCAGTTCTTCATGATCTATTAACTTCTGAACAGAGAGGGCAACTCCTTCACTCTTCCTGCCCTGCCCGTCTCTCCTAAAAAGCTTATAGCCCTCAGTCATAGCACAGCATCGTGTGATTTGTCCTACCATGTTTCCATGATAGCAATTAGGTCCTCATTTTTTAATTGCATCATTTTTTCTTCTCCTTATTTTCCATGCTAAGTGCATTGATGTAGAGACACTTCAACTGGGCTATCAGCTGTGTTACCTTCTTGGAGAGCCCTCTTGATTGCCTTTGGGACAGATATTGAGGTTTTCTTGTGCTGCATCCTAAAGTGATAGTGTTCCCTGGCTCTTCTCTGTCACTCAAAAGTACATCCCCTCCCCCAATCAAATTTAGCTTAAAGCTCTGCTAATCAGCCTAGGCAGTTTACTGCCCAGGATGTTCTTGCTGCACCTGCTCAGTTGCATCTGATAATAGCTTTATTCCTGATCCTTTCAACATCCTCCCAAAGGGCATAAAATCTCTTTTAACGTTTCAAAATATCCTTGTTGCAGCCTCATATGACCCAACTTGAGTGATCAGGAGTGGACAGTAGTTCTCTGGCTTTATCAGACTTGGTAGCCTCTTCTTGATGTCATGAATGTGTGCCCCCAGCAGCATCAAACCTGTTTGATGATCCACGTGACAAATGGGTGCCTCTCAATAAGGAGTCATGAATTACAAACATGCCTTTTTTTTTTTTTTTTTTTCATGGTGGCACTGGTTCTGACTTGGGTCTTTGGTGGACGGCTGCATTAAGTTGATCCATTTCTGGGTCTGAACCCTTCTCATGCCCTGTCTTCTTTCCAGCCCCAGAGCCTGTTGCTTAGGGGCACTTTGGTGGCAAGGTAAAAACTCCTTCTGCAAGTGAAGTTGAGAGTCCAGTTTCCTTTATTTTGCATGTCTTTGTGGTCTGTCTCCTCCAGTTTGGAAGCTAGCTTAGCTTCTTCTCCTTGCAGGGGCTTAAGACAGGGCTGCTAACTTGCTTATGCCGCTGAACAATACTATATGCATTGGTTTCTCTCCACTTCCTACCTGGTGATTGCCTCATGCAGCCTAGCAGCTTGTACCCATGACACCCCTCTCTTCCCTCAGGCCCTTGAGGAAATTTCAGAGTCTGGAACTGAAGGTCTGGGCACCTCTGTGGCTCCTTAGGAGGTCTGTTTGAGGGCATGTGTTAGCCTGAAATGGTTGTGAATCTCCAGTCTGGGTTTCTGCCTCAACGTGTCTGTTGCAGCAGGTGGTCATCATGTTTATTTCAGTAAAGTGGTGCTCCGTGCTGTGAGCAGCCTATTGCCCTCCCTTTGCCAACTGCTGTGCGGTATCCTAACTGAAGTGCCAGATCTTGGTTGCTCGTGTTCCCAGGGGACTCACTCATGTTGCGGGTGTTATGCTGCTGCTCCTGGTTCTGCCCATGCCTCCTTAGCCACTCTCAAATGAGAACTGGCAGCCTTAGGTGGCTGTCACCTTGTCCTGGGGTCTCCTCTGCTTCAGGACTCCCCTTGCACACCATGATCCCGTGCTCTACTGCAGAGCGTATCTGCACTGGAGCTGATGGCTGTGGAAAATGACCCAAATTTTCTCTTTATTTCAATATTTTTGTACTGCTTTGGTAATATTGTGTGGATTGTTACTGTTTAAAATGGACAAGATTTTTTTTTGCCTTCCATTTAAAAAAGGAAAGTTATAAGTGTTTGTGTATATGTGTATCTGGGGCATTGGTAAAACTGTAATACACAGCTGCCCTCAGTGCATGCTGTAGTGATGACATTGATTTAAACTTTTGATTAATGGCTTTTTTTAGTGAAATAATGCTTGTATTTGTTGCTGCATGAACTCAAGATACTGATTAGATTAATAATCTTTCTTTGAAATAGCCTAGCACGTTATCTGTCATCTTCTCAGTAAGCTTGTGCTAAAAAGGCTCTTTTATTACAAGTTTTTCTGACATTTCAAGTTATTTCTTAGGATTATTTGTATGTTCTTAATTTCTGTTCAGGTTCATGTCAAGTAGAGTGATTTGGTTGGGAGGGACCTTACAGGTCATCTAGTCCAACCCTCTTGCTCAAAGGCCAGCATGAAAGATCATGTTGCTCTGGGTCTTGTCAACATGAAGTCTGAACTCTCCAAAGGGAGTCTGCTTGGGTGCCTGCTCTACTGCTTTGCTCTCTGTGAAGAATTTTCTTATGTCAGTCACAATTTTTCCTGCTGCAGCATGAAACTCTCACATCTTGTCCTATATCCAGCTCTGTGGAGTTTGTCATCTCAGTAACACTTCTTTATTAGTAGTAGAAAAGTGCACTTAACCACCCTTGTCTGCCCTCTATAGACAAAATAAGCCATGCTTCATCAGCCCATTGTATGTCTCATGCTCCCTAACCATTCCTCCAGACTCTCTAATGTGAACATTCTCATACTGGGAAAAACTGGTCACTCCCTGCAGCATGGTCATGCTGCTGGCTCATGTGGGATGTTGTCTAGCAGGACTCCAATCTCTGAGGAGCCATTCCCTGTCCGTTTGGTCACTAACCTGGGTTGGTGCATGGGGTTATTGTGTCCTTGATACGTTTGTCTGTTGAACTTGACAGAGTAACTGATAGCTCACTTTTTCAGCTTGCTGAGATCCCTCTTAACACCAGCTCTGCTCTCCCTTGTGTTGTTGACTCCTTCCAGTTTGGTGTTTCTTGAAAACTTGTTTGGG
This sequence comes from Tragopan temminckii, assembly GCA_028571105.1. Classification (NCBI taxonomy): domain Eukaryota; kingdom Metazoa; phylum Chordata; class Aves; order Galliformes; family Phasianidae; genus Tragopan; species Tragopan temminckii. Next base: position 50,815,232 of record JAOWBP010001760.1, on the reverse strand, counting down.
GTTTGTTCCTCATTATTATACACAGATTTCTCCATGGAGCAAATCAAGGATGAATCAGTATTCCCAAGACTGCAGCAAACAATGTTACTCCAAGTTAGATGTGCTTATAGTTATTTTCTTTGTGACTGAAGTTTTTGTGACTCCAAACAATGTAAACTCTTAACATTTTCTTTGCAAAAGTGGTAACTGCCTGTAAATAAACTTTAGTTGTGATTGGGGCTGAAAACATAGTTCAGGGATTATTCTCACACACACAGATGTGACATTCTTGTATTTTTATAGGACATTGAGATACCTAAAGCTTGATATGTTTTGTCTTATTCAGCTTTTTACAAGCTCCGTGCAGATGAATCCCACAGATCATATCCCTAATACCAAAGTAAGTCTTAAATCCATTGCTCAATGTACTCAGTAGTTGAGAGATGCAAACTTTTTTCATCCTTTTTTCTTTACGGGTATAATTGCACTTTTTTTCATTCTTTTAATTTCAAGAATTTCGTAAGGATAGGAGAGCTGCAGGTGAATTCATCCTGCTTGTTAGGCTTTAAATAGGAAGGAGTAATTAGGAGCAAATAATGTCATTTAGAACTGTTAGGCCAACACCTGTGCATATTACTAGTCTTTTTTGTATTCTCTTAAATTTTAGAATTTGCAAACATATATACTTTCTCAGTAGGTTTTTGTCTGTGCTGTCTGGTGGGAAACATTAGAATAAGCAGCAGAGCAACATACTAGCTCCTAGAGTTTGTCCTATTCATTTGTGAGTGTTAGTTCTTGTTTGAGTAAGTCTGTTTCCATTTCACATTTTTTTCTCTTCCAGGCTCTTCAAGTTACTGGTATCAGTGCCTCTTTTACAGAATAGTAGGGGTTGGAAGGGACTGCTGGAGACCCTCTCTGTTAAAGCAGGTTCTCTAGAGTAGGTTGCACAAGAAAGTGTCCAGGTGGGCTTTGAATATCTCCTGAGAAGGAGATTCCACAGTCTCTCTGGGTAGCCCATTGTAGCCTGCTCTGTCACCCTCAAAGTAAAAAAGTTCTTATGTTCAGATGGACCTTACTATGTTCCAGTTTCTGCCTATTGTCTCTTGTTCTGTCACTGGGTACCACGGAAGAGCCTGGCTCCATCCCCTTGACACTTAACCTTTAGATATTTATATATATGTGCATCCCCTCTCCTCCAAGCTAAACAGTCCCAGGTCTTTCAGCCTTTTCTAGTAAGAGAGATGCTCCAGGCTTTTGATCATCTTTGTATCCCGCAGCTGGACTTTCTAGTTCTTTGTCTTGAACTGAGGAGCCTGGAACTGGGCTCTGTACTCCAGCTGTGGCCTCATCAGGGCAAAGTAAAGGGGGAGGAGAACTTCCTTTGAGGCTACACTTTTAATGTACCCTAGGATACTGTTGGACTTAGTGGCAATGTGAGCATGCTGCTGGCTTGTAGCCAACCTGTTGTCCACCAGGACCCCCAGGTCATTTTCCACAAAGCTTCTCTCCAGCTTGTCAGCTGCTAACCTGTGCTGATGTGTGCAGTTATACCTCTGCAGGTGCCGGACTCTACACTTGCCCTAGTTGAACCTCAAAAGGTTCCTCTCCACTCACGTGTACTCTGCAGCCTTTCCTGGTCTTGCTGAACGGCAGCACAGTCTCCTGGGTGTCAGCCACTCCTCCCAGCTTCGTATCATCAGCAAACTTACTGAGGGTGCAGTCTATCCGTTCATTTAAGTCATTGATGAAGATGTTAAACAGGACCAAACCCAGTTCTGATTTCTGGGGAAGAGTGCTAGCAATGGTTCCCCAACTATTCTGCTGCTGATCACAACCAATTCTCAGTTCATCTCACTGTCTGTTCATCTTTGCCATGCTTTCCAGGCTTAACTCTGAGGATGTTAGGGGAGGCAGTATCAAAAGCCTTACTGAAGTCAAGGTACACAACATCCACTGTTAGCTATTCAGTCATGTCATTAAAAAAGACTACCACACTGGCCAAGGATGATTTTCCCCTTGGTGAGCCCATGTTAACTACTCCTGATAACATTCTTTTCTTCCACTCACTTGGAGATGACATCTAGAATAAGATCCTTCTCAATAATGGGGAATTTTTCCTTTTTTCAGACTCTTCCAGTGTCTAGGATGGCTGAGGACCAGGCATAGCAGTAAAGAAGCAAAGAAGGTGCTCAGTGTTTTCAGTGTCCTCCATTTACCAGGGCACCTACCTCATTCGGCAGCAGGCCCCCATTTTACCTAGTCTTCCTTTTGCTATTGATATACTTAAAGAAGCTCTTCTTGTTGTCCTTAACCTTCCTCATTAGATTTAATTCCAGGTGGGCCTTAGTCTTCCACATTGCATCCCTGCATGCCCTGACAGTGTTCCAGTATACCTTCCAAGTGGTCAGACCCATTTTCCACATTCCACTTTTCATCTTCTGTTTGCATTTTTCCATGAGCTCCTTGCTCATCTGTGCAGGTCTCCTGCTGCTTTTACCCAACTTCTTAATTTCAGGGTTGCAGTGATCTTGAGCTTGAAAGAAGTGGTGCTTTAATGTCTAACCTACAGAATGACTCCAGGTAGATCCTTTAAGAGGTCTCCTGAAGGCCAGGATTGCAATCCTACTTATTACACTGTTGTTTCCACACAAGATCTGAATTCCACTATCTTATGGTCATTGTAGTCAAGGCTACTCCCAGTCTTCACATTCCCAACTAGTCCTTTGTAAGAACAAGGTCCAGCACTGCACTTCTCACCTCCTCCACCACTTGTGTTAGAATCATCAGTGCTCTTCAGGAATCTGGACTGGGTGTGCCTGGCAGTGCTGCTTTTCCAGCAAATACCAGTGTGATTGAAGTCCCACCATGAGAACAGACAGGTGCCTGTGACTGAGAGGCTCTTTTCAGCTCTCTGTAGAAAGCCTCATCAATTTCCTCTAACTGATCAGGTGACCTGCAGTAAACAGCTACTGTGGTGTCACCTATATTAGCATGCCTCTTAGTTCTTACCCATAATAAGCTCTCAACTCATTCATCATTTATCCCTAGGCAGAGCTTTAATAAATTACTGTTCTTGTATGGAGAGCAACTCCACCATGTCCCCTTGCTGGCCTGTCTTTTCTGAAAAGTACATAGGCAGCCATGAGCTGTCCTGCACATACTTTGTGATCACAATGAGATCACAGCCCTGTGACCGCACACAGATGTATCTCATTCTTCCTCTTTATTCCCCGTGCTGTGCGGCCTGCTATGTGGGTGCTTCAGAGAAGAAAAGGGGAGCTGAGAATGCTGGTTTCTCTAGAGGGGTGCAAGAGGATCCCCCATAACTATACACACCCTTGACGTGGCTGGCCTTCTGCCTCATGCTGTGGGAGACAGCTCAGGAATGCTTGTTACTGTTCTGGTTGGCCTGGCTTGCTCTCCAATCAGTTGCAGTCTTGTGAGCCCTTTAGGACCTGTTCCCCAAGTCCTTCAGTTTAAAGCCTGCCTTCACAAATACTTTTTCAAAATAGTTGGTGAGCTAAGTTCTAGTGTTATTGCAGTTGCATTAAAGAAGCTTTGAGAGGATGTTTTTAAGATTTAACTTTATTTTCTAGATGGAGACAAAGGGAATAGAAACTACCAAGAATAATGCTGGTCCAGCTTCTTCACAGGAAACACAAGTTTCTAAGCCTAAATCAGGTTAGTTGTAATAAGTGGGGTTTTTTTGAAATGGTTTAAGTGTTGAGTAAGTATTGTTCTCACTGTTGTTGTTGTTGATCAGCATGACACAAGTGCAGACAAACAAACATTGACTATATCTGCTTAATGGTACTATATGAAACTGATGTTTTGTGGGAGAATCAGAATAATTTCATATAGTAGTTCTTTAATCGTTTTAAAACAAGCATACAACTTTTAAAAAAATTCTTAATAATCTTTTAATAAATTGTAAGGTGTTGCTTTTTTTTTTCATTCTACATTTAGAATGGCAAGTCAACTGATAATGTATTGGGAATTTTTTTTTCCCTTAGATAAACAACTCATACAGTATACTGCATTTCCACTGCTTGCATTCCTTGATGGGAACCCAGGCTCCACTGTTGAGAGCGGGAGCTCCGCAACTGAAACTCCTTCCTCTGTGGACAAACCCCTGGAGGTGGATGAGCTCCTGGAGAGCAGCCTGGATCCTGAACCCACTCAGAGCAAGCTGGTGCGCTTGGAGCCACTAACAGAGGCAGAAGCAAGTGAGGCCACGCTGTTCTATTTATGTGAACTTGCCCCAGCACCCATGGACACAGACATGCCATTCTTGGATAACTAATGTAATGGGGACTATGTACATTGTCATGAAGAGGAACTATTTATTTAGAATATTGTTTGGTATGAGTTTTTTGTAAATCACTGTTTTATGTAACCAGATAGTGTGGAATCTGAAATACCTTTGCTATCCTACAAGCAATTGTTTAGCTACAGTTAGACAAGCTGTTAGACACAGTTGGCAATACCAAGTTGGACTGTTACAGTACTGCTGTCAAATGCTTGGTATACCTACGCATATCTCTAAATACCTGAGGTAACCAAACACTTGTTAAGAGTAAGCTTCAATTTATGGTTTCTTCCACTTCTGGTCTTACATATAATGATGATGAAAACTAGTAGTGTATGGTTAGGGAGCACTGACTTTCTGTATCTTTTTTTTTTTTCTATTTTCTACAATATTTTGTTTAATAAACATAAGGCTTTTTTGGGGTGGGGGGGACCAGGACCTGATGTTAGGCTTTTTTTTTCCCTGCTTGAACTGGGAACAAAGTGCCTGTACCTTGCTAAATCTTGGTTCTGCCTTACTTTCACTTCAGTGAAAGTGCTTATACATAGCACAAACCGGGGAAGAAGTTCTTTACAGCCGCCAGGCCCCTTGACTGCATGAATACTTTAACTTGGACCATCTACTCTGATAAAATAAATGTTATGTAAGTAAGTGTGGTAGCTTAAGAGTTGTCTCTTATTCCCTGTGCCAAGCAGATGTCAATTTAACAACTGTGTTTTTACCGTGCCAAACTTTTTTCTATGCACATTTATTGCAAAAGAGGCTCATCTGCAAATTGAGATTTGAGATTTATATAGAAGATCCCAACAACAGTATAACTATTAGCCAACGTAGCAAACTATTTTAGTATACACCATATTACTTTCCTCTTTTGGTTCCTTACAGACAGCTGCTGCAGAGCCCACTTGTTCCTTTCTGAGCATCTGATTTAGTATAAGTAGTTCAGCTGTAACTGAAGATCCCTTTTTGCCCTCAAAGCTGTAGCTACAGAGCTTTGAGAGAAGCTTCAGCATAAGATGTCCCAGTAAAGTGATAAACTGTAGTAAACTTGCTTAGTGAGACATTCAGTGGGAGAAATGCCTTTATGATACTAGAAGCACATTAAAGCTGTTGAATTTATCCTTTTAAGGGCATAGTCCAGCCTCTTCTAAGAGTAGCTGAATTTATGCTGGCACAACCGGCTCCTCACCTTCCTTTTTCCAGGACCAGTTAGTTACAGGTTACAGGCACTACAGCAAAATACCAGTTAATCCTTATATCAGGAACTACTGTATTAAAACAAGCATTAAGGTATTTTTTTTTTTTTTTTAATGCTTAGATAAAAGTACAACACAGCTCAAATTATGCTCTGGTCCTGTTGTTTAAGTAGGAATGCAGTTACAAGTATAAAGCATTTTAGTGTTTTGAATGATATGGGTGCAAAGGCTGCAGAGACAATCTGAAAGACTTCACCCAGGCTTACATGTGATACAAAGAGTGAGCTGACACAGGTATATTTTGCAGCATTGTCAGTTTCCGCTTTTCAACCCCCAAAATACTTGAAAATGTCCAGGGAATGTAAGATTCAAACACATGTTCAGAAGCAGTATGAGACATCAAAAGTAATTACACAGCTTCATCCAAATTTATTTATTAAGGTAACAACAATATTCCAAATTACTGCAAGCCTTTACTAATCCTCTCATTACCATCTCAGGTTTGAGTGACATGTCATACTTCCGCACTAAATGTCAGTATGATTTATAATAAAAGCTTAGAAAAGAATTAGCAACAAGAAGTAACAGTATAAACATCACAGTAATAGATAATCATGACATCATCTAAGTGCTCTAGGGTACCTTCCGACCAGACAGCTCAAGTCTCAGGTCATCGCAAGTAAAGGAAAAATATAAATAATGCAGCTTACATACTTCAATTACAAAGCAGCAAGCACAAAAGCATTTAATTTTTCATAACTGCAGAAACTATACAGTATTTTAATCAAACAGATCTAATGTTTTAGCTTTTGTCTAGAACTACTTTCTAGGCTCAACTTCATCTCTGGTAATGGACAGCAAAATACCCAAATCAAAACGTAGAGCCTCGAGTATCTTAAAGATTTTTGTTAATGCAAGCCTCCCCTAGTTACTGCAGTTTCAGTGCTGCTTCTGCTTCTGTTTGAATCATTATACCACAAAAATTCCTCTGACGTGTTAACACTGTTCACCACTCGGCTCCTTGCAAAGTCTGTGATTGTAACTTAGCCAAGAAAGTGGCACAAAACCAGCAATAAATTAAAGCACAGCTATTCCACTTAAACTACCTTTTAAAAAAAAAAACAAACGTAGATGCATATTGTAAACAGGTGTCTTAAAACATGCTTCTGAGCATCTGCTACCAGAATATTTTTTCCCCAGTCCTGTCTGCAATGGGACACATCAGACACACAGGAAGATGTCAGCCCCTCCACAATTTCAGGTGCAAGTTCCCCCATTTAACATCTGTGCTAAACGTACTGTGCTGCCCTTAATACAAGGCCAGGCTTTTAGTGTCAAAATGATGCAACATGTCCTGTAAGTACTAACACACAATTTTGCATCTAACACTGCTAACTCAAGATTACTTTGGAATCAAGGCAACATGGATTATCAAAGGCAGCCCGTCCTTCCCTTGCAAAGCCTGATATAATACTATTTTGTTAAATTAACATTTGCACTTAAATCCCCCCAGAGAACTATTTAGTACAATTGAGGGGTGGAAAGACATACTTCCAGAAGGCCTTGATCTTCTAATGCTCCCAAAGCACTAGATCTAGGAATAGTCCTATGAAAACTATCATTGTAGCAATTCTCACTGAGCTCAGCCAGAAAGAGCCATTTAGTGAAGTGACAAAAAGACATGATTCAAGGTGATCATGCAGAGTAAAGCAGGGTATATGCTACACAGATAGCACACGCACACATATTTACAACTACACTATAATCCTGAATACTGTTTGTTTCAAAAGACACGGTGAACCTAACACCATCTTCCCTGGTGAGCAATACAGCTCCCTTAGTCAAAGTCACGATTTGTAAGAACCAGTGGAGCAACCAGAGTCCACACATACAACACAATGCCAATCCAGCTGGAAGATATCTTCACCCAGACAGACGGCCATTTGCTGGTCATTGTCTCGTAAGTAGCATCCGGACTGTTGAAAAAATGAAAAAAGATGATTTGCAATTTTTTTTGTAATATGGCAATCATGTAGTAAGCTACTAAACATCTGCACAGTCCATTATTTTATGTCAGCTCAGCACCTCAGAAGATGCCTCCTCTTTACTTCCTCCAATTAGGTCACACCAATCTGTATGAAAACACCATTTGCAAATTGTGGAAAACAACAGCAGCCCAAAAAGTATTGAGTAAGAGATTCTGTCAAGAGCAGAAATAACTACTAAGAACATTTGCAGAAAGAAGACCTGGATAGCATTTATGCTACTGGTAATGCATTTTATCTTGTGAAAAGATACACCCTAGGAGAATTAATTGTCTTGATATCACATTTATTTAAGCAGAGCCAGGAATCAAAGCAAGAACAAGACTATCAAAAGTTATTTTAGAAGAAAACACCTTTCTAGTTTCATTATTTTGGTACAAACAGTTCATCAACAAATCTGCTCAAGCTGTTAACATAACATTAGTAAATGTTATACAACTACAATTCATTCACATGGGTCAAACAGTACACTTCTCAAGGGAAGTCCCATTCAGAGCCACGTTCCTTCTAGCACATTAGTTGTGCCTGTTTGACCAGCTAAATGTAAGATCTTGCATACAGACTGTTAGCGTACTGTACTATGAAATGTAGATACCTGTACCAGTTGGTAAGTGTCATCATGATATACAGCGATGCCAGGAAAAGCATAAAATGGAAGAAGGAATAGCTGTAAGTAACTCCATCCCTTTCATTATCTATGGCACGGTGAACATCATCTCCATCATCAAGGGAGCCGTCGTTCCTGGGCATTCCATCCTCTATCAGAGTTGATTCATCACTGGTCAGCATCAGCTTGTTAACTTGGCTGTTATTGGATGTTCGGATGCTGTATTTGACAGGAAAGGATGCAGTACCGTTATCCAAATGAATATCATTTATCATCTGACAATCAGAAGTAATACAAGTCAATGGGATATTTCTTTTTTTAAAGCAATCTTACCTTGAGTAGAGAACACACAGCAAAAACAAAATCAGTCCTACAATTCCTTGCGCATCCCACCACTGCACTACTTGACCTTGGGTTGGAATGGTGGTGGTATTGTAACCAATGATGCTCAGCAAACTTGGGTTACAGCGCCTATCTGTGAGGGAAATTACATTAAAACTTCCATAAAACAAAAACTGAACAAGTACTTAAAAGTGTATTTCCATACAGAACACTGAGTATTGTATTGAGCAAAAAACGTCATGACCATTAAAGCTTTGAAGCATAAAAACTTGAATTTTAGCCAACAGAGTCTCTATAACAGAGCCAATGACGGTACAAAAACTTATACAAATTTAAAATCCTTTATCTGCCCTGGGATACCTATCAAGTGCTTTACTTCTGCCATCTCATATAACCAGAAGCAACCAAGTAAAAGTTCTCTGCATATTAAATCAAATAAATTCTACTGCTACAAACCAAGTATGCCAACCATATCATCTACAGATAGGTATCAGTCATCTCAGAGTTAAAAAGAATGCTATGAAATTAGTTTCTTATACCAACAGTTCCCAATTTCAGCATCCACACACAACACATAGATGTTACAGCAGAAAGCAGGCTACTTTTCCATAATTACATCAGTAGTTACATTTACTCAGATCTCTGTCTTTACACAGGAGCACAGAAGATTGCCTACAGTTAAGATTAAAGGCTACCTTAATCTTAAGAGAGACAATTTAAAGTACTGAAATCAATATTTGGTAGTTTATTTTCATCAATGAAATTGATGAACTTTTTTTTTTTTTTAAAGACATCTGGTTGTTTTCAGGCAAGAAGTGTTACAACATTACTGCATTGAAATAATTCCTCCATTAGGAAAAATATTATCAATAACATCTCAATACCAAGCAAGAAATTTCAAACTTGGTATGGAAATATCTTTGAAAGAACGATTTCTTTAGTGTTATTGTAGGAAATCAGAGCCATGGGAGAAACTTGTGGCTGCACACATTACAGTACCTCATTCCAATGCTGCTTTGCAAACAGGTGAAGATAGAATTTATAGCTGAATTGTCTACCTAAAAAGCCACATACTACTGCTACAGTTACCTGGTTCATTGGTCATAGCTGACCAAGTCAAATACATCGTATAGATGGTAATCACAGAAGACTGCAGCAAACCAGATCTTGGCTGAGATTCCTGTATGAAATAGCCATGAAACAGCAGAGTTAGGCAACTCAAAAGTCTCAAGCACGATTATATCATGGGTTTCCAATAATGAAAAATACAGAAAACAAAAATAACAAAACTATACCTGAATCCTTGGCAGAATAGACATTACAGAAGCACCAATACACAGTAGCATATTAACACTGATGAATGTCTTGTTCTCAGAACAACCTTCTGGATGAGTGTAATAAACATAAAACAAGACAATAGCTACTAGAGACAGAAGATAATTGACAGCTGTAGCTGACAGCAGAGCTGTGAAGAAAGAGAAACAAAGTAATTAGTAATACAGCATATTAAAACTGAAATAATATTGTAAATTATCCAAAACCTGATGACTATAAACAGAATTAGAGAGCAGTTCTGAGCTCTGGCTCAGAAATATATAAATAAAGGCCTCTAACTTGAGGTGTTAAAAAGAACATCTGAAAAAAATAAATGTGAAGCCCAAAGCTTTATTTCATCTTCCAGTGCTTTAACAGCAACCAAACAGACTAAGCATGAAGGAATACAGTTCTGCTACATACACTTTGGGTAGAGGCTCACGGAGAAGAAAATAGAGAACTACTTCTCCAACAGAAGGAAAATCAATGTCTCAAAATTACATTTTAAGAACATTAAATAACAAAGTATTCACTGCACACAGACAGGCTGAGCTGTCTCCTTACAAGAATGAATTACCACATTTGAAATTGCTTTATTAAAATGAACAAATAATCTCTCCAGCAAGATTACCTGTGCTCTCCTTTACTATCTTGGTCCTTCATTCAGCATATTCCTATAGTGAGCTTACATGGCTAGGTTTTGGCAGTGGGGGACTACTGAGGTGGCCTCTGTGATCAGAGCCCAGCAGCTGCCCCTTGTCAGCTCCAGTTACTCCAAAAGGGACCCACCGCTGGGCAGAGCTGAGCCACAAGCGATGCTGGTTGTGCCTCTGTGAGAGCAGATTGAAGGAAAGAAAAAAAAAAACGCTGGGCAGGAGGACACAGCCCATGGAAAGCCCCTGTAGGAGCAGGCCTCAGGCATGAAGCCCATTGACAGAAGCTCAATATGGTGCAGGAGGTCGTTGAGCTGCTGCCTGTGGAGCCCTGCACTGGAGCCATTACTGAAAGACAGATCCCACAGTACAAAGCCATGATGGAGCACTGCTTGAAGAGCTGCAGCTCATGGGAAACCTACTCAAGATCAGCTCAAGAAAGACAATAACCCATAGGAGGGACCCAATGTGGAACAGGGGCAGAGTGATCATGAAGAAGAAGCACAGACACAGCATTATGGACTGACCACAACTCCTGCACCACTTGGTGCAGAAAGGACAGGGGCATGGAGGGGAAAGTGCTTTTACTTCTCACTGCTCTAGTCTGTTAGTAATAGACAAATTACATTTATCTCCTTAAGTTGTGTCTATTCTGCCTGTGATGGCAATTCATGGGTGATCTCCCTGTCTTAATCTCAAACTTTGTGATCTTTTCCATCATGTTTTGTCTCCCCCTTCTTTTGAGGAGAGGGAGTGAGAGGGCAGCGTGGTGGAGTCTCAGGATGAAACGATTCCTATACCCTAAAAGAATGACCAACAGGCAGGCATAAAGAAAAGCTCACTGAACTTGCACTCAGTATGAAATCAGTTTATTTTTAATCAGTGCTAAGGTGTAACAAAGCCTGTGCTTGTGGCTGAAAAAAAAAAGAAAAAAAAAACAAAAGCAAAAACCTAACCTATAACTGCCTCTTCTCTGATATGGTATACTGACTTCCTGTGCCCAGGGACTAGATATCATCACTTAGCAGCAGTTTCCTCTTCTCCTGCTCAGGGTCCCCATGCTCCATTTTTAACTTTGTATCAGAAGAACACTGTGACAGTTGATTACAATCACACGACAACAAAATGATACATAATGCACAAAGTAGCTCTTCTGCTTTCTGGTGAAATACATTACTCAGGTGAATAATATATCCAATGAAATACATATACAATAATATACAATGAAATGTAAAAGTTCTTGTTGCAATACAATACCTGCATACCAGCATCTTGAGTTTCCTTCCTCCATTTTTTCAACCCAAGATTCATTCCAGGAGTGAGCAAAGTCAATAAGCAAGACCAGCTGAATAAGAATAAAGCAGAATGCTCCAGACATACCTACGTAAAACCACACTATAAAGAAAAATAAAAGCAGTTCAGGCCACTGATAACTTAGCACCTTGTCTTAAAACATAAAGGTCTACAGTTATGCAGCCACAGAAACTGTAAGCTCTCAATACACATTAAATTAGTTTTAAAACCACTACCACTGCACCATAATCCAAGAGAAGGCAACGTTCTCTTACCAGTAGTAAAAGGTCCCTCTGGGATGAAGAAAGCTCCAACACTAATTGCAAGTGCTGTTGCAAATTTAAAGAACCAGAATCTAAAGAATTAAAGGGAAAAAAAAAAGGTAAGAAAAAGTCTGGCAACTACTGCAGTCCTATCTGCTTCACAAGAACTCAAAGTAACACAAAACACACATTCTCAGAGGGTTCTGTGATTGTTTTGTTGTGGTTTTTTTTTTGTTTGTTTGTTTTAATTCATTCATTCTTGTTTCTTTAGAAGATAAAATTCTTATTCTATCTATCCAAGATTCTTTTTTCCTCCAGTAAATGATGCTAAACCATGCTAGATTCATAGAGTTCAACACTAATTTCCTGTAGATATCTCCCTGATGTATGAAGCCAGGATGGAATGTAACTGTGACATACATGCTCAAGGACAAACAAAACAGATCAGATGTCACATAGAAAGGAGACAGGGAAATATTTTCCATCAATGATTCACCACACACCTTAACATCCTGTGTAGTGAACTTCAAATTAAAAAAAAAAAAAAAAAAATCACACCAAACATAAGATGCAGACTTTTTTTTCCTTATCAGAATGGCACAGAGCTCCAAATATAAGAATGATAGCATCTACATGTATTTCAGAACTGAATATAGCACAAAGACATGTACCACACTCCCACATTTCAAACAGCTGCATGGTCTTCACATTTTCTATCCCTTCGTATCTTTTTTCAAACCTCAGTCACCACTACTTGTTCATAACAAGCAAAAGGTGAGATTAAATTTCTTCAGATGAGAACTCAGAGAAGTTCAGCTGGGCAGAGAGAAGCGAAGTAAGACGGAAGAAGTGCAGAATATGGGAAAACATGGATTCACTGGGATATTAAAAAAAAGTATGTATGAAAGCTGAACTACCTCTGAAAATTTATTGTAAAATGCTGTAAAAACCCACTTAAACTAGTTTTTAAATTCACATGGACGTTTCAATGTCATTATAAAAACAGTTTCAATTTTGCATAAAGTTCCTTCCTAATTCCATGTATTTTTAAGCGCTCTTAACACTTCATCCACACACAGTTTGTATGACAGCTAAAAATAACACTTCTCTTAAAAAACACCTACAGTTGCTATTCTGTGCGAGTGAGTAACAATCCTCTGAATACATTATAACCACGTTTGCTACTTTCCTGGCAAGAAAACGGCAAGCCATTTTGACTGCCATTAGAAAAGCAAAGAAAGTGAATGCTGGCACTAGATCCTATCTACTAGGTTTGATTTGTAAGCTAGCATGAAAAAGTTAGTACACAGATGTGGGAAAACCTCATTCTGAAATAGTTCAAATCACTTACAGAAAGATTACACTGCAAAGTATCACTGAAGATGTATACAATTTAAAAATCAAAACCCAAAGTTTCATAAAGCTATCTGTAAGGTACGTTATTGAAACAGCTACTTGTCACAGAAGTGCTGGCAGTAGCATCATTACATATTTTACCAGTAACAGTTAAAGAACATATTTTTTTCTTTTATTCTAGTGCTGACACTACATTGGCTAAGAAGAATAAACTTCTGTGGGTTGTATAAGTAGTACCAAAAATTTCTATCAGACACTGCAACTCCAGACAAGCATATCAGGAAGATACCAAACACCTAAGAAGTGGTCCTCAGTAGGAAGATTCTACACCATATATACTGTCTTTTAATAACACAAACAAAAAAAATCCCTCAAAGCATTCACAATGTAGCTTCTCTACTTTTGTTTGCTTTTTAAAAGTATGTTTCAACAGAGTTTTCTGTGACTACTGGAAAATTTAGAGG
>JAOWBP010001760.1:50753175-50773469 GCA_028571105.1 Tragopan temminckii | reverse complement strand
GGGCTCCTACGGCCGGCAGAGCCCCGCCGAGCGGGGACCCACAAGCGTGCAGGTAACGCGTGTCCGTGTCGGGACGGCCGACCCTGCGGGCATCCCCTCGGCTCGGGTCTGCCCTAGTACGCGGCTGGGGAGGAGGACGGGGAGAAGTGAGAGCAGGGGAGGAGAGCTCGGGCGCTCCGGGGCAATTTGGGCATCTGGTGTGTAAGGGGGCTGCTGCTGGGCGTCCCACCGTGTCACCGGGAGAGTCTGCGCCGCGCTGCCCTGCAGCTCGGCAGCAGTTGTGATGTTGTTAGAGCTATGTTCTAACGCTTAGGATTTGCAGGGAGAAACTACGAGTAGATGTCATCGGGAGATTGCATCTCATCGCGGAGAAAACTAAAGTGACGTTTTCCTCAGGCAGAAAAGCAATCAGAAGTGCTCTTGTTGCAGTTTCTCTTTCCCAGATCCTATTTCTACAGTTAATCAGTACTAGGAACATAGCAAAGTACGGAGTAAAAATAATCTGCTCAGTTCATATGGTGGTACTGCTTAGTAAGGTGAAAATAAATTTCTGAGCAATAAGTTTTGTGCATAATGTCTATAACTGAAGTTGAATGACAAGGGAATGAAGTAACCCTTAGTTTGTCAGTGCAGAAGATGGCTCTGGGAAGTCAGTTAAAATACATCACTGACTTCCATCCTTCTGTGATTGTGAGGAGAGTCCTTATAAAAGAGTACTTTGACCACTGACAGGAAGGAATTTTTCTGATTGCAGCAGAATTGTGGCAGTATGATGGTTTTTCTAAATTCAGTTAGGATAGATGCGCCTTTGCATTTGTTAAAAGTTCTTTATGGACTCAGAAGGCCAGACAAGGGCCTGAGAGGGAAAAAGTGAAAATATTCTAAATATTCCAGCAGTGATACATAAAGTTGTCTCCATCATGCTGTTTGGTTGGTACAAATACACCCAATTATTGAATGTTTGAATTTTGGAAAGTAGTGAGATTTTGGTAATTTCAGGAAAATCTTTGCCTTTGGGAACAGCAGAATTAGAAATGATGAATGTGAAAATAGATAGGGTGTGCTGGGTTACCCAGTATACCTTCATCCCCTTTTGTACACAGCAAAAACCAGATTGGAGCCTGAAAATGCATGAAGTAAAAGCCATGACTGTTTGTTTTCCTTTCCTCACTGAAAAAGCCATAGGGATGATGATGGTCCGGATGTTTTTTGTTTGGTTGGTTGGTTGGTTGGGTATTTTTTGAGCTTCTATTGTTATTATTCCCTTTGAAATGATAAATGTCTCTGTTATGATGTCTGTGAAATGTTGCATTGTGACTGATAAAAACCATTTATGTGGAAGTAAAAATAAATTGGAACTTCACTAGAAATATCCAATTAACTTCTGAAAATGATCACTTTACCATTAGCATGTTTCATTCTATAGACATTTTGAAATAAACTCTGTTGGAATAGACCTATATATTTCATCTTTGATATATCAAGACAGTTACAAATTTAAACAAAGCAGCACAACATGCATCAGAACACTATAAAAATATTAATGAGCTTCCAAATCAAGATAAATTAAAAATATTGATGCAAGTCATAAAATACAGAGATAGAAAAACTCATTGCATATTGTTAATGTGCCTGGAAGAGCAAAATTGTTCCCTTACATCCAGCTGTTGGTTGATTTTGTTCAAATAATATTTTCTGCCAGTATAATGATGGACGTTTTTAATGTATCATTCAGAATGTACCTTCTTTCCTCGGTTTTCAAAATCTGGGAGAATCGTGTGTACTTTTCTCCATCAGCTAAAGATGATTCTCTTGCGAGACTGTACACTGTCTGAACTCCTATCAGGCTTCTTCCTGCAATATATTGATTTATTCTTCTGGTGAGCATACTCCAGGACCTTACTTACCTCTGTTTTGGAGAAAAGGGAGGCTCTGGAGGAACAGTGAGGGAAATCTGTGTTCTCTCTCCATTTCTTGACTGCTGGAGAACTTTCATTCACTGCACATCTTAGCATGTTCCTTGTTTTCTCAAACAGTTTTGTGAGCGGTGAAACAATCGAGGATTCAGAATTGAGCAATAGTTCACATTGAAATGAATTATCAACCTATTATGTCAGGCTTGGCAAACACCAACAGTTGTTACTGTATCATATTGACTCAATTTGTATTTGAGTAACCTCAAGCAGTGACTTATCTTCAGAAGACACGTAATGAAGTTGTGGTTTTCTGGAGAATAAGGAAGCACACTTTAATATCAGACACGCCAGAAAGACAACAACACCAGCTTTCTCCTAAGTCTGTCTTTGTCGTTTAAAAGTGTACATTTCTCAAAGGCTGCTGATGACTTGATTTATTCCACTGTTTGGCACCCAGGCTGGCCACACTCATGGGACTGTTTTGCTCTGTGACTGCATCAAAAGGCGATAATTATAAAAATACATCCAATAGATCTTGTCTGGTAGGTGTATCTGAATAGTCAAGTACATATGTTTTAGAATTTGGATAGTCAAATATTCTGTGTTAGAGTGAATTGAGATTCTGGCATTTAAATTTTTGCAAGGACATGGAGATCATCCAGATTTTCATTGCAACCTGTGAGTGTGGCTTAACAGAAATTGTAAGAAGTCAGGCATGGTGATCAGTCTGTGAAAAGCTCCAAAATCAATCTTTCCACACATACAATAATTCTATACCAGACATAATAATTCTAATTGTGGGAGGTTACCCGGTTTGAGATTTCTGTATATTATTTCCTCCCTTCTGTCCTGACTATATTTTTTCACCTGTTTTCCCACAGAGATGAAGTTTAAATTATAATGGTGTCCAACTGATAACTCCACTCATAGCCCTGCAGTAGTTTATTTTTTTTTTTTTTACCCCTGGTTATCAGTTTCAACCAGAATAAATATAAGAGCAGAGATTTCAAAGTGTTGAAATTCTGACACGCCTCAAGACTGCTAGTGACCAGGGAGATAAGAGAGGTGACGTTGATGTCCCCATTGAGGAAAGGGCAGTGGCAAGCATTCAGCTTATTAGGCACCAGAAAAATCTTGTGGGTACTCCATAGGATGCTGAACATCATAGCTTCTGCTGCTCACAAGGTTGGTGATTACAGCTTTCAATGTCTGTGCTCCTTGGGAGTGCAGAGTCTCTGGGATGTTTTGATCATGCATTTTCTTTTCTGTAATCAGTTCAAATAAGCTCTTGTTCAGAGATGTTTCTAGTAATGAGATAGATGGCGGTGCTGCTGTTGTTCCTCAACTTTATAAACTGATCTGTTGCTTTCCTAACCCCTAATTTAATACTTTTTGATACAGGTCAATAACATACAGAGCAGTAATTTTCTTTGTTATCCTGCCTCAGTGCAAATACTTGATTGCTGTGAACACAATAAAATATACTCTTCTCCACAGTCAGTTTCTCTGAGTTCCTTACAAGTTTTTGATCAGGATGTTATTTGTTTCCTACTGTCACTACTGTTTCTTCTTGTTACGGCTGCATCCGAACTTCCTCTTCTGCTTTCTTTTCATAGAATGGTGTCAAAACAATGTGTGCATTATGACAGCAGAAAGATAATCAGGATAAATATGAAAATGTATTGTCAGCTTATCTAGCAGGACATTTATAAATAACTATTGCTCCTATTGTCTGTTAAGGGGCAATCATTCTAATTATTTTTTCTGTTACATAACTGCAGTTAAGAGAGTTATCTGTGGGATACTGATGGATAATTACCAATTTTCTCCTATCTTGCTTTTCCAGTATTAATGCTATTACAGTATTCGCCTTTCTTCTCTCTTTCATTAACTCTCTTGAAAATAACTTTGTATGTTTGGATCTAGAAAGCTTTGATGCTAGTTGATTTGCTAGTTTAATCCTACTGTAGAAGTCCTATTGACTGGACTTGCTGTCTGTGCATGAATGTATACAAATTAAATCAACTGAGAAAAATGCTTAGTGGCTAATGCTAATTTCTTGTTAAATATTCATCTGCTTTCAGGTCATGTTAAGTTCTTCTTTACATACTATGGAAATCATTTAAATATTATTAAAATCAGCATTCCACACTCAGAGTGTTGAGCTTGAATAGCAATTGCTTTTGACTCTGTTCTACCGGTTTATATTAGTCAGAGGGAGAAGGAATGAAGCACATAAAAATGTTTTGGTTTTTTTTCTGCAGAAGATAGAATGTATGCAGGTGTGACACCTTGCCCTGCCTCCTCATCTTGTACTGTGACAGGGACGAACAGCCACCTTCCCCACTGCAAGGGTCAGGGCCTCCAGGCACTCGTAAGGGTGAGCTGCATGGCGCTGCCCACCACTGCATGCAGTGAGGCCAGGTCTGCTCCTCTGGTCACCACTCAGCTGGTTGGAGAGGTTTTTCCCTCTGCTGCCTCTCCACCCTGCCCAGCAGCAGGAGTTATTGCCTCTCTTCCAGGAGCACGGGGTATAGCACCACATGTAGGTGCTACCCAGTCTGCTTCAATTAAGCCAGATCCAGAGGGTCTTGGAAACCTTTGCCAGTGAGAGTGTTTAACGTGAATCTCTTTGGCAGATCTGATAGGGTGTGGAAACACCTGGGGTTATGTTGGCAGGTCTGGGAAGGAAGGGCAGTGACATCCTGCAGAGAAAGGGAAACAGCCCGAGGGTAGCGGCTGGGTTTGAGGCCAGGAGGGTGGGTTGGGATGTGACAGCCAGCAGCTGGGCTCTGAGCAGCCTTCTGGCTTGACTCAGCTGCAGATAAAGCAGCATAGCTGGCTTCAGCCTGAAAAACGGTGTCAGCAAAGGGAGGCAGTGGTTCCACCAAATTGTCAGATCTCTGCTGCCTATGGAAAGATGTGTACTTTGAGCAGTCTCTGAATGTAGAGACTAAGGCATTTGTACAGAAGGTCTTACAGCTCACTTGCCGCAACACAGTAAGTACTGAATGTTTGCAGCAGAAGCTCTTCTCTATGTGCTTTCCTGGATATGTAGTACAGATCTTTCCTTGATAACAGCAATTCTGTTCTAGGCTATGCTGCAAAGACACAGATTTTAATTAAAACTGCAATTTCACTGTGTTGTCTTTTGGAGGATCCCAGGGAAACAGTTGCTGATTGGGAAGCACTTCCTTCTTTTTTTCTTCTGTAATCCACATTAGGCAGTATTTGCTATATATGTTATGTTAGCAACAAGTTGTCTTCCTCTCTGTTGGCTTTTCCCTTCCTGTCTGCACATTCCATCTGAATGAGGAAGGTGAAGTGTGTTTGCTGCCCACAGCGTTTATGTCTGCAGACCTAAGCACACACTGATGTAGGACAGGGGAATCATTTCTGCCACTTTCCAGCCTTCTTGGACAAACAGGCCACCATTTATTAGCCTTTTTTTGTTACTTTTGAACTGGATCACAGCATTCCATGAAGAAACCACAAGTTTGTCAATAGACTCCTCAACAGCCTGAAACTGTGTTCAATCATGCAACTGCAGAGTTGTTGAAACATCCTTGCAAGAGATGTAGGGGCAGCTTCTTCCTCGCAAATCAAAATCCCTGATTTGGAGCCAGCCTCGGGTGGGACTGAACTTGTGCACCTTTCTTTGTGTAAGGAAGGGCTAGTGAGTCAAGAAACAAGTATTCAAGTGAATATTGCTGTAGTGCACAAAATATTTTTATAAAACAGATCCAAATGCTTTCAGATCTCTTTATGATTATTATTCCAAATGGAGTAAGCTGACTTGTAGGATATCCTCCAAAACATTTTGAGTCAGTTTAAATTTGTAATGGCTAGCAGTGCTCACATGGTAGGTCTTAACAGAAAAAGGAACTAACAAAAATTCAAATGATGAAAACCAGGGAGGAAGTTTCAGTCTGTGTGCCCTGAGCATTAATAGCACTATTTCTTTATACTTTGCAGACTTTATTGCATTAGAGCTTGTAAATTTTTGCCATGATATAGCATGTTCCAAATAGGAAGCTTCGCAGAGGTATTTTAGGAGCTCTGTGGGTTTGAGTACATTCATTGCTACAGAAAACACTTGAAAGTGTGGTATTTCATGATCTCTGTACTATTGTTTAGTGACAGAGATACTAGACAGGCATTAACAAAATCTATGCAACTATGTATTCTGTCTGGATAATGAATTCCTTTTTGTTCAGATTTGACACATTCTTTAAATTCCATTTTGCCTAGCTTTGAGTCCTGCTTTATTTGTATTCTTTAGGTGAGATCCTCACCCATTGGTATTTATGATGTCTTCATTACAAGGTGTCTGCTTAGACAGAACCAGAAGCCTTGGCAGCTGCTGCATATTTCACACAAGTTAATGAAAGCGTTCTGTCACACACCACCGTGTGATGCCAGAAAGATTATTACTAAGTTGAATATATGCCCTTCCACTGTCTTGTCAAAAATAGCTGTAATTCTTGGTCAATATGTAGTATGCTTTGTTCATAAGTAATCAGTAACTACGAAGTTGGATGTTAGAGTCTTTAACAAAGAGAATATTTGTCTAACAGTGTCAGTAAGATTTGCCATAGAAGTATTTATATGAAGTACTTGGTCTCTTCTGTCTGTTGTGGACAGTGTTTGGTTAGCTATGAGGAATAAAAGGAGCAGAAGACGGGAAGAGGATGGCTGGAAGTTCTATCTCCGAGTGTACAAGCAGTTCTGAAAATAGTATTTACCATGTAACTAGAGTTTCCCTCATGGTACCACACAGAAGGATGTGGTTTGTTCAGTACCTGAAGTATATAGACATATGTCAAAGCTCAGGCAGTTTTGAATAGCACTATTTGATTTGGCAGCTGGTATGACAAGATGTTAAGCAATCATGTGGCACCTCATTTTAATTTAAGCCTAAGGTACAGAGGGAATGCTGGAGCTTTTCTGCTGCTGTATCAATAAAAATCTGGAGGACTGGCTTTGTATGCTGTCCTTGGAAAAAGGAAAGGAAAGCTGCTCTGAAACCAAAGAGCAGAACAGAGATCTGTGTTTCTGTTGCCATTGTTCCAGGGGAATGGGATGTTCTTCCAGAGAAAACCTGCAGCTGGAAGATGAGGTAGATGCCAGGTATGGTGGTTTGCCTGCAGTCCTGTCTGGAGCAGAGCCTTGCTTGGGTAGTGCTGCAGCTCAAGTTCACCAGGGCTGTCAGCATGACCCATTTCCCTCTCATAGAATGCTTCTTCCCTCAAGGAAGGTTGGGCGACCGGGGCTGGCCCAGCCTTATGGAGGTGGTGGAGAAAGGGAGATGGAGATATGAGGAATCTCATCTGAACCAAGGGAAAAATTTACTCCCTGTGGAGCAAGCTGCAAGGGAAGGTCATGCTGGCTCCATCTTCCGGGTTTCGAGCCCCAGTCCCACTCAGCCTTGAGCACCTGGCCTGGCTTCAGCTCAGCCTATTTCTAGGGCTGGGCTATGGGCATCCTGAGCACCCCTCCCAGGCCCAGCCGTCCTGAGATCCCACCATCCGAAGTGCAAAGCTAAGTCTCTGAGTAGTTCTTGTCAAGGTCTCATTGCCATCTGCACATGAGAAATAAACAAAAAAGAGGGACCCTTATTTCCCAGTCTAGAAGAAGGACGGTGACAAGTTATTAAGAAATAACAAAGAGGTAATTACAACAGCATGCAGGTTTGCAATCCCCATCTTTAAAAGAGATTACATTGCATTAGCAATATATTTAATATGATTACATTCAATTATGTGAAATCATCTGTAAGTATAATCCACGTGCTCTGTTTCAGGCTTTAAGTATAACTCAGTGAGCAGCTGCTTTTGTTAACCTAAGAAAAGCTTTCTGCAGAGCACAATGGAGTATTATGAATAGCAGGGACTTCTGTAAACATGTTTTGCTTAAGTGTTTGCATGTGATACTTATGTTCTACTAATTCGCTTGCTTTCTTGGAAGTAGTTGTTACTTGTAAAGATGTGATGTTGAGGCTTTGAAGAAAAAGGTCTCTCGGTGGGGATTGGCTCCTTAACATACATCTTTTGTTTTTCTTCTTGGAAAACTCAAATATTAAAAATTCTACACCACTGTTCTTGTGTTTTCTTTAAGTGTCTTCTCAGAGGAGCTGGAATACAGTGAAACCTTGTGATGATGAAGTCTCTGGAGGAGACAGTCACTCACTACTGTGTTATTAAGACTGTAGGTTGCTTCTACTTAAAAGAGAGAGAGAGAGAAAGGCAAAATAAAAGCAATTGCTTCTACAGTCTCACTTAAACAAACATCAAGCAAAAAGCTCCTGTCAGTGTTGTCAAAGTTAGTTCATAAGCAGTAATTGAACATATGTTCCTGAGTAGTATAAAGGAGTTTGAATTAACAAGCCAGAGGTGCTTTCAACCACCTCCTTGCTCTTCCCCCTCATTACTTGGAAATTGTCACTAGCAGTGCTTGCTGTTTACATCAGAGAGCTTAAAAAAGCTTAAGAAGATGAGTGTGTGAGTGTTTGAGGAATATTTTTTTTCTCTCCCCTTGAGATTTTATTTGTTTGCTGAAAAAGCTAGAATTGTGAAAGGAATTAAACTGAATAAAAAACCTCTCCCAGTCACTAATGGAGGTATCCCTTTATTGATGTGGTTATAAGCTCTCCGCTCCAATGTGAAAGACACATATCACGGAGCCAGGTCCTTACAAAAAGGACACTGGGAGGACAACGGTAGCTTTTACTGTTCTGAATTTGGTAGCTTTGTTACTGATAGTTTGAAGAGAGTGCACACACTCTCCATGCAGTTCCTTTTATAAAAAGATTCACTCTTTTCTGTTTACTTTTGCTCCTTCCAGATTCTCATTACTTAGAGGTAGCTGGAAGTAGCACTTAAAACAGAATAAATGGGAACAAATTCTCAAACAGATTTAATAGAGCCAGCTTTTTTTTTTTCTGTTCTACCAAGTTTTGAAAGTAAAATAAGTATATATTCATAATACAAATTCATTAAACTTTACTGATTATTAAAATAACTCCAAATGGAAATCTAGTTGCTGTAATCCCATTTAAGTAGAGACAGTTACTTGTTTTGAGTGAGCTATAACAAATCATGCTTCTCACCATGGAAATTGAATGCTGTTACAGGAACTCATTTATTTTGAATGGAAATAATAAAAGATGTAACTGTATAGTCTCTGTGTTAATTAAGTGTCTGGTTAATAACTCAACCTTTGTAGAGAGTTTAATTATGTCATGTAAAGAGAACAAACAAATCTGTACCCTCCTCTAGAAAGAAGTAGTAATTGTTGAAGCATTTAAAGAGAACAGAAGAAAACTGAACTAATTTACCCAGCTGACCTATTTTGCAAGTTCACGTGGAGTGATATTTGCCTCTTTTGACATCCAAGCAGTATCAATTAAAGCTTTGTGCTGTAAAGATCTTAAAAGTTGTTTATTCCTTAAATTTCTATAAAATTTCTTTAAATTTCTATAAAAAAGCTATTGCTTAAAACTGAATACAAATTTATACTCTGGAAAAAGTGAAAGATGAGATGCAGGGACATATTTCTTTTTAAAAGGAAACTTTTAAGATATATTTGATTGCTTGATCAGCTTTTGCTGTAAGTATTTGACTATGAATGTTTTCTAAGTGTATGTTACGAAATGGTCATTATTTTGTCTCATTTCTGTGCTTTTTTAGTATAATTTTTCTGCCTAGAGCTTAGGAAAAAGTGTGTAAGATTAAAGTGAGTGCAAACGTGTTTTGTTGTTGATGTTAATTCAGATTTTGGACTATGGATTTTATGCCTTGCAAATAAATGCAAATACAATCAGTGCTTTACAAAGCTTGTTGAAAGCTCACGGGTGTGTTGAGTGAGGGAGTAGTAGGTCTGACAGTGAATGGGAGCACATGGAGGAAAGATGCCTAGTCCCATTGACCTTGTGAGAGGAAGAATTGTGTTGCTGAGATGCAAGACTCCCAGTCTCTTTTTGAGAAGCTTGTAAGCAGATTGATAAGGCTGTGACTCTGTATTTGGACAACATTTTCAAATTCCAAGGTGACAGCAACAAACCACACATGAGCTGAGCTGGCAGGTAGTTCTGGCTCCACTCCACCCATTCTGAGCTGCTTCATCAGAAAATGAGGCAATCTAGACAGCTGAACAAAATATGTGCAGAGTAAGACCTAGATCTGATTTTTCCGGTATTCATGTTGACCTGTCCTATATTTTCAGGCAGAGGCCTTGCAAGGAGCTGATGGAGACAGATGCTTTCTCAACTGAGTTCTTTTTAAGACTCAATCTCACAAGAGAGAATGTAGGGATTCAGAAGCATGAGAATAGATGGCTCATCACTAATTGGGATGTGATGAGGAGGAAGATGCTAAGTCTAAGGCAATGTGGGAGCTAAAATCAGCTCGGTGTTTTCAGATCTGCACTTGCACAGTTCCAGCAGGAGTGTGTCAGGTGGTAGAGTAAGGACTTAAGTTGTGAGCAGTTTGAGTTGTTCTGGGGCTGTTCAAAGGTATGCATCCTTGGAGAGGGAAAAACCCCTAAGCTGAGTAAAGAATATTACAGCATAGCTATGGCTAGTGTCAGTATGTGAGTTTCAAAACTTGTTAAGCAAATAAGCATATGGGCTGTAGTGTCTAAAAGGCACACTGGCTTTTTTGAGCAAGAACATAACAGACACTCTTCTCCATTTTATGTCTCTTCAGAAAGTGTCTTCACACATTTTCTTGTATATTTATGACTCTGAATGTAGAGAGGGAGGCTGGGGAGAAAGGGAAGCTGAGGAGACAGCAATGCTGGGATTTGATGGAGATTAGCACCAGTTTGTTTGCAAATTGAAGCTGCAGAGGAGCGCAGTGATGTGTTATATTGTTAATTATGTTTCAGTGTAAAAGCTGCTGCTCAGGAGAAAAAGGCATTTCCAGTAACAGCTCTGGAACTGGAGCTCCAAGCAGAAATGCCTGCCCGCACGAATGTGGTGCTTTGTATTTTTTGGTGAACTGTGACGTGAAATGATACTGCTGTAAATAAAAATAGAACCTAACTGTGCTGAACAGTCAACAAGCACTTACTGAGATTCCGATTTCAATGTTTAAACTGTGAACATAATATCAGGAAAAAAAAAAAAAAACAACCCAAATTCTGTGGCATCTACTTTCTGAAGGAAATTACTTCCTCATTTTCTAAACTAGAGAACCAAAAATAAGTGGAAGATTTTCTTTGTTTTTGTTGTTGTTTTGCGTTGGATTGTGCTGCATTTGGTCACAAATAGCAGGAAAGTAGCTCACAAAGTTCCTGTGCTTCTCATTTGGAGCACTGAGTTTGTAGGATGCAGTTACACCTGCCTTTAAACACATAGTTCAGGAGCTGTGGCAGGTTATTTTCCTCTGTCAAGGTAGAAGGCACTTTGAATAGTAGTACTGAGCTGTATCATAGAATCATAGAATGGACTGGGTTGAAAAGGACCATAATGATTATCTAGTTGCAACCCTCCTACTATGTGCAGGGTCGCCAACTACTAGATGAGGTTGCCCAGAGCCACATCCAGCCTGGCCTTGAATGCCTCCAGGGATGGGGCGTCCACAACCTCCTTGGGCAACCTGTTACAGTGTGTCACCACCCTCTGTGTGGAAAAACTTCCTCCTAATATCTAACCTAAACCTCCCCTATCTCAGTTTAAAAACATTCCCCCTTGTCCTATCACTGTCCACTCTTATAAACAGCATTTGCCCCTCCCGTACTGTTAGACTTCTCCTGTTCTGGTTGCAAACACTATCTTGTTCTCTTTCACAGCTCAGGAAAACTCTCATGTTGCAATGTACCGTTTTTTTGGACAGGAAATGTAATGAAAGATTATACTTACAGGGTGAGTCTGCATAACCAGAAAATAAATCTGTAATCAAGCGTGAACACCTGTAGGAAAGGTGACTTTTCGTGGTTTAGGCTGTGGCATCACACAGATGCTCCCTGTTGTGGTTTGGCAGAGGTTCCTCATGGTTATGGGACACCATATGCATTTAGCAATCCCACCCCAGCTGGAGGTAGTCATTCAGCTGGGAGAGCTGTGAAGGACGTGATATCAGAGACTTCCAGCTTCTCCTCACTGGCTCCACAACATCTAGAGGACAGCGTAAGCCGGATCATTCACATTTATTTGATTGACTCAAACATATTTCCTTTTCTATTTTTTTTTTAAATTTTTAAATATTTATTTGTTTATTATTTTTAATTCTAGAGGAAAAAAAGCAGAGGCCAGAAGTATGTTTTCAATCTGAAGAAAGGGCATTGAGAATACTTTGCAGGCCTGAGATTCTGTAAAGCAGACTACAGTAAAATGTGTGTTCTCATGAAGAAATTTCAAGTTGCCCTGTAATCTGTAATAGTCTTGAGAATAAATTTTACCTTCTGAGTTTTAAGACAAAACCTTCAGAATGCAGAACAGACAGTGTTACAGGGAAAGATTGAATAGTTTTATCCTGCCTTTTATTTATTTGTTTGTTATAGCTGTTTACAGTTTCAAGTAAAATTTCCAGTTGCACTGGACTTAAAATGAGCTTCAGGTTCACCATCCTTTGACTAATTTATTTTGTCCACGTCAATTTGTGGTATCTGGAAACAACTTTTCAGCCTCCAATTCTGTAGCTGAAAAACTGTACGTACAGGAGAGCGGTTTATTTGTGGATGTTGCTCCTTTTTTTTCTTCATAGAGATGTAAATTTCATATGTACATTGAATAATTTGACAGTCCCAGATGTTTTCAAAATGAACTTGTCTCTAGAAATAAATAATGAAATTTAGTGAGCATGAGAATTGAGAGGACAGCATAAGACCAGCTGACTGATGCATCCATAGAAAAACCTATGGTAGGAAGAAAAATGGGCAACAGGCACAGAACTGACCAGTGGTATTTGTGGCAGGGTAGCTTTCATGTTAGATAATAGATGTGATACTGCTGCTAATTGTGTGCTGTCTCCTCTCCTTCATGCTGCCCTGAGAGTTCTCTGGAATACCACAAAAGCACTAAATGCAAACAGTGAGAGAAAATCTAGTACCATATAGAAGAAGCTGGCTGTGGGGCTTCTACATGCTTCATTGGGTATGGGCATGCATGAACATTCTTCTGAGGCTGAATGCAACCCTAGAGGAAACTGGGCTGAATCGTGAGGGTTACGCCATATGCTCATTTGGTTCTGTGAGATCTATCCTGAATCTCGCAGGTTACCTCAAAGTGAGAGCAGGTTCCTCAGCGCTTTCTGTTTGAGGAAAAAGCTTCAGAGCCACTCTGGGCCCCATTTCCAGAGCTTGACCATGTTCACTATAAATCTTTGCCCAAACTGAACTTCCCTTGTTGTGAATGATGTGTCTTGGATTGAATGGTGCCACTTGCCCAGCCTCATCTTGTATGTCGTGTGCTCCAGCCCCCTAAATCGTGCTCTGTCCCCCAGCAGGCTACCCTCGCATGCAGGGCTCTGGTGCTGGGTTGCTGCTGAACACAGCAGTCATGGCTTGGCCTTGCCACTGCTGAACAGTGGGAATGAATTACAGGATGTCTTTTTAGTTCATGTAAGCTATAAATGTTCTATTAAGAGCAAAGTGGATTGTACATAAACATATTCTTCCTGTTGCTACGCATACTTGAGGGATGGAGCAGGAATAATAGTTGGTGAATTAAAATCAGAATTACGTTCACTTACAGGCTGCTAAAAGCCACATAAGTAGTCTCCTGTCATATATAAACGATTTACATAGCAGACAGAAAGGCAAGAATGCCATTAGAATGCCTGAGGTTTGGTTTCATAGCACACTGAATCCGGAGGTGACCTTTAGTTATCATCAATGTGATATCCTTGGAGATACCAGGCGCCAAGGCTTCCTTCCTTCCCGGGGCTTATCTGGGGCTTGATCTCAGTGATACCTGATGCGGAACAACGAGCTGCCGATCAGCCTGCTAGGTTAAAAGCAACGGTAGCAGATATCATTGCGGATCCTGCATGACAGAAACTCAGGTGCTAACAAGCACAGGGATTTGTGCAGGAGATGGGGGGAGAAAGTGCTCTGATAAAGCGGCATGAAACTGAGGGAAAATCTCTGAAGTGTAATAGTGTGGTGGATGCTGTGGTCAATCTGGATGTAAGACGGTAGTTTTCATACACACTTCTTTTCAGGCTTATCATCTTCCTGCTTGAGCATTAGTTATGTTTATTGTTGTTGTCATTGCTACGTGAAAATACAAATAGTGTGTTTTTCTGATGTGTAGAATTGCATTCTCCTACTGATAGCGCCAAGAGGTCTTGCAGGGGGATTGCAAAACACTTGTGAATAGTCTGTTCTGTGGATGAACTATAATGGAGTATGCAGTTGGTAGGGTTGGGGCATAGCGATTCCTGCTCTCCCTCTTCTGCTTTTTGAAGAAATGCTGTTGTTCAGGGGAGGGCTATGAGGTGCAGTCCTAGTCCTCAGGGATCTCCTTGGGCTGCAGCTGTGCCTGATCTGCATATTCTAAGAACAAAATCCAAGGAAAATCTTCTGCTGTCCCTTTACACCTCCTAAGGGATCAGAAATGATTTACAGTCTTTCCCTGGGGTCCACTGCCCCTCACCTCCAAATGTCATTCAGCCTTAGGCAAGCCCTGGTGGGGCAGCAGTTTTCTCCAGCTGAACACTAGCAAGCCACTGCAAGCTGTGGCTGTGGGCTTCTGGCATCCTTTTCCTTCAAACATGTTTGTTTGAAAGAGGGCTTTAGTTTTGGAACTGCTGACTTCAACTCTCACATCCATGCTGCTTTATTTACAGCAGATGCAGCATATAAACTGTCATGTCCTGACTGTCCAATGTCAGGGATGTCTCTGTAGGCAGGAGAGCAGGTGTTGTACCTTTGGGGCATTTGCCTTTTAAATTTCCACAGCATCACCTTGCTTGAAAGAGCACCCCCTGTGGAACTGATTGCTGCCCTTTTGGAAGGGCAACCTGCAGCCCTGCAAGGCTGCCTCTGCAGCCACCAGCGAGAGTGCCAGGGCTTTGGGAATGATCGATACAGAAAAACCTGTGTGCTCAGCTGTCTGTACTCTGCAAAACTTACATTTTGCCATTCGAGCAGAGTTCAGTGCAAGTGGAGAGGTCACATAACTTCAGCAGGAGGACAAAATTGATAATCTTTATGCTCTTTCCTGATTGAGCTTTTTCAATCTCTAGAGAGCTTTTTCGTTCCCGTATTCTTTTTTGAAATCAAAAACCAAACCAAATGAACAGTTAATAGAGTCTTTTCCCTTGAAAGCTGTAATGTCTTATTAGCCCAAAATACCCTTGTAATTTTCCACTTTCACATTCTGCTTCTTGCCTCTCCAAAATCAGCAGACCATCTTAGTTCTCCTTGCCACAGGAGGAACTGGTTATTCCCATCTGGAGGGCTACTGTAAGGCTGGTTGGAGAACATATCATGCACCAGCTACTGGAAGTGGAAATCAAAACTGAAGATGTTTTTTATGTTCTTCTTTTCACTGGAAATTTGATGTAATTCCTTGTTTCGGCACCAGGCTGCAAACATCAAAGCCTTGTGTGCTGTGCTGTGTCTGGAAAGGGATGGTTTTATCTAAATCAATATGGACTGAATGATTTGAAGGACCTGGGTGTCCTGGTGGACTACAGGTTGGCCATAAGCCAGCAGTGTGCCCTGGTGGCCTAGAAGGCCAGTGGTATCCCGGGGTGCATTAAAAAGAGCATGGCCATCAGGTTAAGGGAGGTGATTCTACCCCTCTGCTCTGCCCCAGCGAGGCCAAAATACTGTGTCTAGAGGGAGATTTCATTTGTGTCTTTTTAGTTTATTATTTTATTTTCATGTTTTCCTACAGATTACAAGAAGAGTTGTACTGGATCAGATTGAATGGCTGTTATTAATTATTAAAACGTTATTAATTACCTGCTAGACTCCTCAATTATTTCTTCAGATTTTCAAGTCCAGGATGGATTTGCTACAGACATCCAGGTGTTGCTACTTAATGTCACCTGCGTGAAACCAACTAACTTCTGCTTGGGAAACAATTGAGCTTTGTAACTTATTAATTCTGAAATGCTAAGACATGTGCAATGGAAAGCAAGCTATACACCCCCTGTGGAAGTGTGGGAATTTGCAGTGCTGGTTTCTGACGCAGATCCTGACCAAGTGACAGGACATACAGAATGAAAGCCCTGGTCTTTTCAAAGCTGAGCATTACTACTGCATTATCCTTATTTCTTTTCATGTATTCTTATTTCTTCCTCACTGCCTTCTGCCAGCTGTGTGACTGTCTCCTTGTCCTGACCCCAGATATGTCCCCTGTTTTTGTTCAGGTGTGTAGAGAAGTTGCCGGTGCCTTACAGAGTAAGAAGTTTTGGGGGCAGGAGCATTGTCTCCCAGCACACAAAGATGTACTGAGGTGAAATGAGCTGCTAGGTGCACTGAACACCCTTCAGATCATTTAGCTGCTGCTCTTTTGGTTTCAGATGTCTCAGAAGAAAAGAATGAAATAGGAACTTGTCACTGCTCTGGAAGAAACCAAAATAATCCTGGTGATTTCTAATGTGCCGTTTAGGCATACAGAGCTAGTTAATGTTCTATTTGTCGAACAGAAGAAAATGTATATTAACAGTAGCTTCTAAACTAGTCCCATTAAAACTGAAGCCTAATTACAGTAGATGATTTCTATGCTGTGTCATTTGTCCATGTTTGTAGAGCTTCCACATGAGAAGTGCAGATATTCAGCAGGAGTTCAAATCAGATATTCAGTAAGTACGCACAGCCAGAAGTTTTGAAGAAAAGGATGGTTACTTGGGCCTCCTTCATGTAGAATGACTTGGGCTTGAAGATTTTCTGTTGCTGGAAACAAGCTTTTTTGGGGGCATTCTTTCCTGAATGTTGAGAACAGACTTTAAATATCTCAAGTGTTTGAAATACTTATGAATAAGTCGAAGTAACACAGGATATGGAAAACAGTTTTTTCCATCTGCAGCTGTGAAATTTCTTTTGAATGTAGTAGAATGCTCTTGCTTAGGCAAGTGACTGGTAGAGGAAGGAGCTACAGCAGGGAATAGATGTGGCTTAAGCATGATTAATCTCCTGATGTTCTGTTGACATTTTTCTTTTTAACTTAATAAAAGCAGAACTTCTGAAATATGTTTTTTTTTTTTTCTTTTTCTTATTTCACTCTAGATAACACTCATGACACAAGTTATGTAGCTTAATAGTTTACAACATGAGATCAGAAATTAAATTAACCTCTTATATCTGTTCTGAGGTAGAACTCGCATATCTCTGTCTGGAAGTGATGAAAACGTGGAAATTGATAAGCTGCATCCATTTTTTTTTTAAAGATAAATTTCTCAAATGTGGGTTTACAGTGTGGATATCGGGCCTGCCAATGTTCTTTCATACCTAGCACAGGCTGCATGAGGAGGATTAAGTGGTCATGCACCTTCCTGAGATTCAGAGATGTCTGACCGAAGGCAGAATTCTGCACTGCTAGTCCAAGCCTTGGCAAAATCCCCCTATCCTGAATCTGAAGTCCTGGGAAGGCTCCCCTGATTTCAGTGTGACTTGGGTCAGATGCTCAACCCATGTTAACTTCATATATTTATTTTTTTAATACAGATAGTTCCTGCCTCCCTTTTCTTTAATTCAGAGCCTCTCTGTACTGTGTAGGCCTAACACTGGACAACCCTGACACCCAGGTCAATATAATTAAGTTATACAAGGTGGGAATTATGATAAAGAACTTCTGCATTGGAGAGACCATGTGTAAACTTATTAAAAAAAAAAAAAAAAAAAAAAAAAAAAAGGATGGTGGAATCTGTAAAGGTATTCTGTGTGCATATTAAGGTGTCTTATTAAAGCACTGCATGAACTAAACTTTCACCATGTTTACGTATTTCCAAAGATAGAGCAAGTTGTCCTTATGCAGCCAAAGAGATGCTGTAATTGCTGTCATGAAAGCAAGTAGGAAACCTAAGAAGGATGAACTTTTGGTCCTTCATTTGCTGGAGAGCCAGCAAGCCTCTGGATCTCCACAGTTGTCATTAAATGCCTTTTAGGAGAGATCAACACTTTGGAGGCTGATTCCTAACAATGGTGAAAAGTGACCTGAAGGCATAGTGAGCTAAATACTAAGTGTGTCAGGATCCTGTGACTGAGAAGCACTTCGTCAGTATGATCTATAAGCTGTGTCTTTCTGTGGATTATGGGACAGGGCTGTCTCCTCTGTGTCACTTTTCTCCAGTCCATGGTGGACGAGGAATAGATGCACATTTTATATAAGTGTTTGGAGAAGCCTTCACTCCTCATTCTAAAATAAGCAGGGGTTGGGAGTGGAGATGCTCTCACTGGCCTAGTTTAGCTTCTGGTTTGTTCTGAAAACAGAACATACCCTAAAATCAAAAGAACAGCACTAATATGTCATTTCTATATTTTTTTGTTGAAATCAGTAACCTGTAATAATTTATCTTGAGAATGTTGGGAAAGTCAAGTCTATCTTGAGGAACAGTGGCAGGTGAGCATCTGGAAAGTGTGCTGAATTTTTTGTGACTTTCCGTGGCACATAAATCAGACATCTGGGTCCTTCAAGCTCTGCTCAAAGGTATTTTTCATTTAGCCCATTCAAATCTCCTGGAAGTTCCATTTTATCTGAATAGGTAAAATTATTTGTGAAAAGACAGAAGCGAATGTGATGGGGTGCATCAAAGATTGTAGAATCATAGACTTATAGAATGGCTTGGGTTGGGAGGGACCTTAAAGATCATCTAGTTCCAACCCACTGGTGTGGGCAGGGTTGCCACCCACTAAATCTAAAGTTCAAATAAAGACCCCAAAAATAGATGCCCCCATCCTGTGGGGAGGGCTAACCTGCAGGCTGGACCCAGGGCTTAATGGTGTGGCTGGTGGAGAGGTGAGGTGTGCTGCAGTGGGTAGCAATTCCTCTTATGTTTCACAGCTAATTGCTGGTGGTTGCTCCATCTAAATCACAGGTAAATGAAAACCATAAATCCTCTCTTAGGAGGCATGTCTCTGTCTTCGAATGGTTTTGAGGCTGTTCAACAAGCTTTGGGCAGTGCTACAGCATGAACTGTTGGTGCCCTTATTCCTCACTGCTTCAGAGGAATGTTGTAGTTTTGGTGTTTCTCAAGTTTAATTAATAATAAAAAATTCAACAAAATCAGTGTCAGCATCATCTATCACAATGTAATGGCAAATCCTGTCATGGAAGCCAAGCTCTGTCTTTGCTTTTTGCTCTTCTCTGAGACAAAGAAAGATAAGGGGGAAAAAAGCTAGCAAATACTTCCAGGTGGTTGTATTGAGGCTTAGAAATTGAACTGGGCTAGGGGAACACAGCCTTCGATGTAGGTTCCAGGGAAGCAAATTTGAATTTGAAAGAGGAATACAGAAGGTAGAATTTTTGACTTGTTTTGCTTGTTTGTTCTGGTGTTCTGCTTTTGTTTGCTTTTTATGGGCCAAATTTTTATCAGGCAAATATTCCACTACAATCTTACACTAGTACAGGAGGAAAGTATATTATCAAATATAGTGGTTTGCTGTTTGTAGTCATATAAATAAATATTCAGCAAGCTACTTACTATAGTTGTTTTACAACTTATAGTTGTTTAACACTGAAGGAAACAAAAGAGCCAGAGAGTAGATGTAGTTATACAAAGATTGTATTTCCAAGAGAGCACTGGGAGTAAAAAGGAAAGTCTAAAAGGCACGTGTCATATCTTTGAAGCTCATGTACATAAAGATAGTAGTAAAGAAAAGCAGCTGGAGCAGAGAGCACTGGTGTAGCATTTCTAAACTTACAGTGTTAATGGCTTCTACAGTGGTGCTGAGTCAGCTGCATAAGAGTGCAAGGTTTGTGATCTTGAAGTCAGCAAAAGCATATGGAGAGAAGGTAATGAAAATATTCATGAGATTTGTGACCCTTACTGTTTTTTTTTGTTGTTGTTGTTTTTTTTTTTTCCTTAATGATGACCTTGGTTTTATAAATGAATGTGAAAGACAAATGAATCATCATTTTGGTGTGGCAAATACAATGCAATATTCTGTTCTTTACTGGGTTTTTCTGTAGTGCCTGCATGGGAATGCCTTCTATGTTGACCTGCGTGGTAAATGAGTTATTTATGACAAAACTCTTTCAGGTCAAATGTAGACTGTTTGTATTCGTTCCACTGCATAGTCTTTAAACTAAGGATTTTGGAAGTGTGGCTTTTTAGTTTTTTCTTATTGGCTGTTGGAGCTCAGGAGGCTATGTTCAGCTTTCTTACTTGCACCAACAACTTGCTTGCATGTTTCTGATCTTCCCTTGCCATTTCCCTTTGCAAAATGTAATGGATATAATCAAAGTATGGCCTTTGATCATAA
>JAOWBP010001760.1:50722226-50749263 GCA_028571105.1 Tragopan temminckii | reverse complement strand
CTTGATGGTCTTAAGCTTGTGACTGCTATTTTGAAAGGCCAAACTTGAAAATATGAACAAATGAGCAATTATGGCCCTAGCTGTACAGAGTGCTTATGCATGTGCTTTTAAGCATGCAATTACAAAAATTAAACATGACTGAATGCCGTAATCTACTGGAGCTATGCAGTACAATGACGTACAGAGCCACAACTTTTGTAAAGGTGGCATTTGATTTAATATTGTTCTGTAGCTCAGTTCATTGATTTGACATTATCCTCTACTCTATCCTCTAATACAATAAGTAAATGGAATTTAGTAAAATAGCTAAAGGTGGGTGAATTCAGCACTGCCATGTCCCTACTATTTTAAGAATGTGCCCATCAGCCATTCTTTTAGAAGCCAGAATTACTACTGGGGTTGAATTCTTTGATTTAATTTTCCCATTGACTTTTAATGATATTTATCAACTAATTGAATTTAAACAGTCCTTAATACAAGCACCAAGCAGTTTGAAAAATAAAGTCTCAGAAGCAGATAAAGAGCAAAAGAAGTCAGACTTGATAGTGCACAAAGTACAGACACCAGTATGGAGATGGTTGAAATCCAAGGGGATGATAAACCACAACATCTGTCCTTTCAAAGACCATGTTTGTTAATAAAGTTATAAATAAACATGGTAATTGGCTGCTTTGCATCTAGCTATATAAATGAGACTGGAAAATGCCAGCCAAGGCTACTATGGACCATGGAGTCAAATGCTGAATTGTTTGGCATAAAAGTGAGAGCTTTCACAGTTTTTTTCTTACTTGAGAAAACAGTGACACAGGATATTACTTAATTTACTGATTATTGCCTTAGTCTTTTCATTTTTGCTTCAGTTTCCCTGATTTCTTGCTTCTCTCTGGGAAAGGCTTTCAATTCTGATTTTGCTGCATTCCCCAATGTAATAGAAACACACAACAGAAAACCATCTGGAAACCAGTATTGGTGCCAGCCCCATTCAGAATAACTGAGCTGATTTTTTGATGCCTGATTTGGATATCACATGCTCTGCCTGACAGGAAATCTGGTGCTATGCCAGTTTCACAAAGATGGAGGCTTTTAGAATGCAAAATAATGTGGATTCAGTTGAAAGCTCTCCATCTTTTGGGCAACTCTCTGGGTGAGCAGTTCAATCTGAAAATTCTCAGTAACTGTGATAGTCTTCTTAATGCTGCTTTGTGCGTTGCCTTCAATGAACTAAATGTTACTTGGGAGAGTGTGCTGGCAACAAGGAAGGTGTAATGAGATACTGAGTTTGTTAGACCATGTTTGGAAGAATGTGTCTCGCTTTGCCCCTGCCTCACAAGAAGGATGTTGATAAACTGGAGCAGGAGACCATGAGGTAAGTCAGGGAAAAAGCATTTGCAGTGTGAATAGAGGCTGAAGGTTTGGGGCTTTTACAGTCTGGAAAAGACTCTGGGGGGATCTGAGAGTGACCTTCCCTTACCTACAAAGGATTACTGAGAAGTTGGAGTTAGGCTCTATAGAGTTGCACAACAGGGAGAACATAAGATTGTGGTTTCAAACTAGAACATGGCAGATTCTGACTTGAGGTAAAGAAAAGTTTTTTGCCATGAGAACAGTTAAGTTAAGGCATAGATTGCTCAGAAAAGTTGTGGAGTCTCTGTCCTTGAAGGCATTCAAAACCCAGCTGGACAAATCCCTGAGCAACTTGGTTTGTATAGTAGAGCCTTCTTTGATCAGGAGTTTGGAATAGATGTGGTCCCTTCCAACTTGAATTTTTCTTTTAATATATATCACAAAGTTTTCACCTTACTTTATCCTATGCTTCTGGCTCTGTCCCAGACATCTCCTGGCTGCATGTCCTGTCCCATTCTGAGACCTGTGAGTAATCCAAGATATCACTGCTGTTCACTGTCAAGGGAGCAGTGACATGATTGAAAGTATGTTGGTTTTAAGGTGTTGGCAGACTGTTACTTTGAGACAACCCTACCTAGTCTTCATAAAAGAGGTGATTAACTAGGATTTGTAGGCAACTGTCCAAACAGGAAGTATCTTCGTTTTCCTTCCATGCTGCCAGAAATGCATTCCAACAAATACCTAGATGAGTTGATACAAGAAAAATAGAAAAAATAAATTTTATTTCTGCTTTTACAAATTAGGAAGTAATATTTCTTTCAAGTGTTCTAATGTCAAATAAGTTCAAAGAATTTGTGTTCAGAGTCCAAAATTAAATGGATGAATTTCTGAGAGTAGAAGCAGGAAATGAGCCAAAGACAGTGTCTGTATGTTCATTTAGACAAAAAAGACAGATTTTGAGGCCCATATAACAGTCATGGGCAGGGGAATGAGTGACTTTGTGCATTAGTGAAGTGCAGAATGTGTTCAACTGGCTTTGTACCAGAGTTCAGACATATGCCACTCTATCCTTGCTGCCTTTTAACTCTGCTTAATAAGAAGATGGCTTTGACCAGAAGAGTAAATTATTAATTTCCACCTGTTTGCCATATCAATTTACTTTCTTCTGAATAGCAAAACTTGTTCTGTTAGCCTGTTCTCAGTGTGAAATAAATGGTTGCTCTTTTTTTTTTTTTTTCCCCCACAGGAGATTGACATTTTAGGATATTCCTAAATTTATTTCTGTTTAGTATTCAGAAGAATGTACAAGCAGCCTCTGAAAAACCACCAGAGTTTGCTTCTCCTGAGATATTTCTTTATGTCTACTTCACTCCATTTATTTGTAGAGTCTTCAGTGAAGTCAAGTAGGATATCTTGTTTTGATTTAATTAAGCTTTCGAGTTGTCCCAGAAGTGGTGACCCTAATTCATTTTCATATGCAGAACTCTTTTAGAAGACTGGACAAGATGAAGTTGAACTATTTTATTTTTCCTAATGCTAATGCTTCCTTTCCCCCCTTCAGCAGAATATTAGAAAAACTCAAAAAGCACATGCTTTTCTTCAGGAACAAAGTCAGAAATAAAGTAAGGAAAATTGTAGAATTTATTTTCTTTCCTAAAATTAGAAGACTCTCAGGTCTTATTTCTAATGTTGATTAATGATATATAATGCTTCTAACATTGTGATGAAATATAACACTTTCTATTTGGACCACTCCTGAATCTTTAATAATACATCTTTCGGGAGCTGAAATTTGCTAGTGCCTGACAGTGGGTATTCTCTTAGCAGTTGCTAAGAGTTCACTGACTTCAAATTCAGTCATTAACTTGAGATGTAACTGAGAATATCTCTGTAGAAAGGCAAATGCAACTTGAATGTCTGGAGATTGAACTCATAGTAGGAGAAACACAGCTGATGTAGAGGTGACATTCAGAAATTCCAAACCAGATACTTAATTGTCTTTGATTCATTTTATATGTATTAAAAACCAATTTTTCTCAAGCACAGTGCATTCAACAGCTTATGTTGACCTTCTTTACTGTTTTTTTCAGGACTCTAACTCCAACATTCTGGACAAATTCATGCATGCAAAGCATTTAAACTTCACTAAGGCTAGCAAGATGAAAATGTTTATTTTCTTGTGAGTTTTGTTGCCCTAGAAATGTCTAGAAGTTCTTCCAGAGCAAATAATCACTGATTGAGTATGGTACTTGCAATTAATACATGTAATTGAAAATCTTTCAATTCTTCAGTTGATTCTTCAGTTTTCTTTTAATCCTGTTCCTTTCTTTGATGGTGTGATAACTCCTTATTACCATGGACAAATTCTAACAAACAGGGAGAGAAGGAGAGTCAGATAGGACAAACTATTAGTTGTGGTGAGCCAAGAGAGCATGAATCAACAGAGGAAATTGTAACTGTCCTATAATCAGATTAGCAGGTCTGTTTTGTGATTCATCTCATTTACTTTCAGTTACAAAAAAAGGTAGATCTTTTGCAACTGTTGCTTCTAACACAACATCTTGTTGGGATGCTTTCTTTATCAGTATTTTGCCAATGTAATACTGGCAATGCAAAGAAAATATTGTTTCAGAGAAATCATTAGCAGTCCCTTGGAACATGATCAATGTTTTCAGTGTCAAGTCTTACTTAAATAAACAGACAGTGTTTTTAATTTAATTTTGTTTTCATTTTACTCATGTTTGCTTTAACCTCCTCCTAACAGCTCAGTGCTGTGGACATTTTTATTTGTCTTTTTGGGAGCTAATTAGAGAAGAGGACAGGCAAGAATTCATGATTTAGGGAGGCAAAATGAGTACAGTCATTAACAGCTTTAGTGGAAAACGTGGGAGTTTTGAACCTTGTACTGACACCAAAGGCTCTTTCTTCTGCTGTAAGAACTAGTCACTGCACAAATCACAGAAGAAGTCTAGATTTCAAGCATAATATTTTCCCTCTGTTTCAAGTGGTGGCTTGACTTATGCCAATCCTGACCTCAACTTCTGTGGCATACCTTTTTTTTTTTCCCTGTAAAGAAGGCATTGTTATTTATAATTAAATAAATAAAGTAATATATTATAATATTAGTCATTAAAGTGTGAAGATTGTAGCAAAAGTTAATTGTCATTGAAAGGACTGAATTTCACTTAGAATTCTTCCACTGTCTTATGCACATTGAAAAGTGCTGTTGATCAGCTTAATCTTTTCCCTAGCAATCAAAGCATTCACCTAGGAGACAGAAGCTCAAGGCAGTTTTCCTTAAAAACTCTCTGGGCACATTTTCAAAAAGAGGATTGAGCCCTGCTTGGTGATTTGAAGGGGTCATAGAATTGTTTGAGTTGAAACAGACCGTTAAGGGTCATCTAGTCCAACTCCCCTGCAATGAACAGGGACACTGACACCTAGATCAGGTTGCTCAGAGCCCCATCCAGCCTGACCTTGAACATCTGCAGGGATGGGGCATCTACCACATATCTGGGCAACCTGTTCCAGAGCTTCACCACCCTCACTGTAAAAAACTTTCTATATCCAGTCTAAATCTCCCCTCTTTTAGTTTGAAATAATTTCCCCTTGTCCTATCACCACAGACCCTGCTAAGGAATCTGCCTCCTTCCTTCTTATAGCCCCTCTTTAGGTACTGAAAGGCCACTGCCAGATCTCCCTAGCGCCTTCTCTTCTCCAGGTTGAACAGCCTCATCTCTCTCAACCTATTCTCAATAGGGAGATGAGTCATTGCAGAGGTGATTATTTCTTCATCTGATTAACTTGCTGGTGAGTAA
Organism: Tragopan temminckii; assembly: GCA_028571105.1. Lineage (NCBI taxonomy): Eukaryota > Metazoa > Chordata > Aves > Galliformes > Phasianidae > Tragopan > Tragopan temminckii. The sequence goes on along the minus strand of JAOWBP010001760.1, from coordinate 50,744,101 downwards.
ATGGAGGTACTTCTTCAGCAAAGCCAAGTCTGCAATGGCTAGGATCCCTAGGCATGCCTTTCTCCCAGGTATTATCTATTGACTAGTTCCAGGTGACGTGCCTTTCATATGTGAGATCTGTAGATTGAAGCAGTTTTCTGAACCATCAGTCTCGTTGGTGCTTTGGCATCTACTTGCAGGGTTTGGATTCCTTCTACCTTGCAGGGCTGGTACCTCAAGTGAAAGTATAGTGGCGCCCATCTTAAGTGCACACATTGAAAAAGGAAGAAGAATCCAGACCCAGATGTTGTGAAGAACTGTAGTTTGTAGAACAAGAAATGAGGCATGATAAGGTCCAGGGACGGTATTGGCCTTCATAGTGACAATTCACAAAAAGCTTAATTTTGTATATGGCTAATATGTAAATTACTCAATTAATACAATTTACTCCATCTTCACTTACTTTAGAGAGATTTTTTTTTCTCATCAGCTGTAGTATGAGCCTGAACAGTTCCACATCCAGTCAAATTTAGAGAAGTTTCTTTTCATCCGTAGTCACCTTACTTTAATGTCCATTGCAACAGCATTAGGTGGAAAAATAATTTAGATGACATATGTCCTCAGACATCAGTGTAGAAGCTGTATGTCCGCATAATACAAAATAAATAACTTGAAATGGCCTTTGTATGCATACGCGAGCATTTAATTTATAAAACTAAGAGCATTCTGGACATAAATAACATATGCTCTTGCTTTAATTTATTTAAAGATTTTATAAAGAATAGCTTGGTTGATGTATAGCCAAAAAAGGAATGATGTATAGTTCAGACTTAACTGAGCTCAAGTGTACTGAGCATAAGTTGAGAAAACTTTGTAAACTTTCTTCATCTGTTTAAAAAATAATAAGTAAACTTCTTACTGTAGAAAAAGTCAGCAAGGAAAAGTCTGAGCAGTATAATTTGGAAAACAAATTTCTTGAAATGGAAATGCAAAATTCTTTCTTAATAAATGATATGCCAGAATAGACTTTCCACAGCCCAAACATCTTGTTGCGTGGGAGACTGTAATTACTCTGAGCACTGCAAGACCAATGAAATTTATCCAAGTTTACAGCAAACAATCTGCCCTTACATATGTAATGAGTGAACTTTAACTAGTGCATCCTGCTACTTGTAAGGAAGCTGTTAGATGAAAAATAGCTTATCTTGCAGCAAGCCACTTGCCAAGAGTGTTGTTGCTGAGTCACAGTTTCAGAAACTGCAGCTACAACTCAGAAAAATCTGTCCTTCAGCTCATGAAAACCCTAGAGAGCTTCGAAGGTGTGGTATGTATATGCTTCTGAACTTCAGAATAGAAAAGAGAAAACCCATCAACAGACTTTTTATGCATGCATGTTGTTTTCTTCCTCCCTTAGAACTTAGGTAACTACAAAACAGCTAAAATCAACAAATGAAATGTCAAATTGGAAAGGGCATGTATACAAAAAAAGCATTTCAGGCTGAGGGTGTGGCTTGGAGCACTGACTGTACCCACTGCCTGTCCAGTAATACAGCAACTGAGGTAAAAAGACGATTTTCAGTATTCAGGAAAGAAAGAGATTTGGAATGAAAGAATGTTTTACCTTCAGATCCTGTTTCTTAAGTAGAACTTGATTCTTGCTTTGACTTAAAACTGTAAAATCAACAAAGTATATCTTGTATGTGACCAAGGATGGTTATGTTACTGAAGTTTTCTGGGTAATGTTGATTGAGTAAAGCCGATAAGATAGGCATGATTGACAAACACAAGAAGAAAACTAATTTAAAAGGTGCTAAAGGCTGCAGGGAAGGCTCCAATTTTTCATGTAAGTGTTTGCTTATTTATGGTAGCAATCACTGTTACAAAAATATTGAGATGGAGGTCAAGAAGTGATACAACTGATTCTGCTTCATTTTGAAATACAGTAATCTCCATAATGAACTCATATCTACTTCAAAACGCTGATCTTCATACTACTATTCTAGTAACTTTCTGGACACTTGTTTTTTATAACTAATACCTTTGGACGGTTGGGGGTTTGTACTGTGTTTTTACAGAGCTTCAGGAATTAATATCAACTAGGGTGATAAAGTGCAAAAAAGGAATGTAAATCTGTGCAAACTGGTTTCTATTTTTGCTAACTTACTTTATGATTCCACTGACATCTACTCAAATATCCCGTTTTATATAAGCCTTTTTCCTTTTAGTAACTAAATAATTGGCTAATGTGAACATTTTGTGGGATGACCCTGATCTCAGTTACCCTGATGTATGAGGGCTGCTCCAAAAGTAATGCTTCTATTATATTTTGTTGGCCCACAGCATTAGGGGCAGATGTTGGTGGCCTGGCAGTGGAGGTTGAATCTTCCCATCAGTACTCCATTACATCTTGCTGCCATGTGACAGATGGCAGCAGAGGGGCAGTCTGACAAAATGGTATCTGACATGGAAGTGTGTATGAAGCAAAGGTGTGTTACTGAATTTCTCCATGTGGAAAAAATGACACCTGCTGACATTCATGGATACTTGCTGAGCACTGGAGACCAAAGTGTGGATGTGAGCGCAGTGAGGTGGTGGATAGTACGTTTCAGCAGTGATAACTGTGGCAGAGAATCACCTCCTCTTGTGCAGATATTTATGAGCGTGGCAGGCAAGCTCTTCTTCATCACTGGTGAAAATGCATAGCTAAAGGTGGTGACTGTGTTGAAAACCAGTGTTTTGTAGGTGAGAATTTGCTCTATCCAATAGTGTTATTGTACTCTTTGTATCTGCTGTAGCTTCCATAAAAATAAATGGGAGGTTTTACTTTCAGAGTGATTTACATACATCTGGAGGAATGTAACCCCAGTGGCGTTGCCCCAGATTTACAGCAGTAGTTTAAGTCAGCTTGGGTCCTGTGTCAGAAGAAGTCTACCCAGCAGTAAATAAAACCCCATCTTCCCTTTCGTTTCCCAGCTGTAGGTATCTGACCCTTGGAAAATGTCTTTGTATAAGTGGTTGAGTCATTTCCTTGATTGAGAAGTTCATTTTTCCTCAGTGTTCCTTTTCTTGTTTTTCCTTGTTGACGCACTCTGCATACAAGAGCTTTTTTTATTATTTGTATAGCTTCAAGTTGTTTCAGACTTTCAGATTTTTAAAAGCAGGGAGGCTTTTCTAATGTCAGCCTGCTTTTCTGGTAGACGTGTACTGGCAGGCTGTTTTTGAGGAGATGCTGGAAGCCAAGCTACCCTTACCTGTCTGGATGTTCCCTGCTGTGATCGCTCACAGCTCCACCAATGGCTTTCTCCCCTTGCTAGCTCATACCCAGCCCATCTTCAAGAACAATCATTTTGGGGGCTGAAGGCACGCGTGAACCATGAACTTTAATGTACTTGGCATTTTAGTTGATAAGACTGGCCAACTGATTCTCTTCCCTGCAGGCCAGTTGATTCTCTACACAAATCTGCTGATAGCTAATACAAAATTAAGCAATGTGATTATTTCCAGGTAGCTTTTTTTGACTGCTGTGACACAGTGTGTAGATGCTGAAATATCTGTTGTAGTAGACATTTGCTGCAAGTTGGGTAGAAAAGTAATGTTTATCTCATAAGTGTGAAAGCAATTTTTATGCTGCAGTGTCGTCTTGACTGGCTATTGACATCTTCTGAATTATCACTTCTGATAGTGGGATGCCATTGAATAGACACAGCTTGCTTTCTTATGTAGCATCTAGGCAGTAATTACTACCTTTGGAGTGAATGCGGCAGCACAGCTTGCGCAGAGAATTTCACTTTTTTTACCAGAGGATGGAGAATTCATTCTAAGACACTGTTGTTAAGGACTGAGCGTAGAAAGTTGATTTTTCTACCATAAATGCCCTAAATGAAAATGTGGAAGATTTAAAGGCTTCCTGCAAGGCATATGATCCTTCTGTATGTGGACGTATTCTTTACTTATTTGAAAGGTGTTCAAGTTTTCTTTCCCCCTTGGCGATAATTCAGCTTTCCCTTGGAAAGCTGTAGTCAGTTCAAAGTCAGACACTGAGATCATATTTTAGTTGTTCCTGTGATATTCAGTAACCCCTTTTTGCTATCCTGTGAGCTCTCATTTTGCTGTCCTTATGCTCTCATCTGCTATATTCTGCCACTTACATTCTCCACCTCTTGTAGGCAGGGATTTATGAAAAACAACAACAAACAAAATCAAAACAAGCAAAACAAGCAAACAATTGTAAAAAAACCCAATAACACTTATTTTATGAGGTTTCATAAGTGTCCACCATTTCTAATGAGCTTTAGTTAACGAGCTGTGCATGTCTCTGTGTTGCTGTTAACAAATTAGGCAAACAGAAAAAGAATTCTTAAATGTAAAAGCTCTTAGCCTTGCTGACGTTTTCCTTCTTGCTCAGCGTTTACATACACGCAACAAAGATTTCTTTGTCTTTGTAGGCCTTCCATTTAAACATTAGAGTAAGTATCTTCTTTGGAATAATGAATGTGGTTAGATTTAAAAAAAAAAAAAAAAAAAAAAAAAAAAAAAAAAAGCCTCTAGATTTATGTCCACATTTTGTTCTTTGCCTGTGAGTGTCAGTGCTTTACAGAGTTCTCTCTTGAGAAGTGCAGAAGTGGGTTCAATTTTTTTATGGGTGTATTTCTTCCTGTTTCAGAGAGGAAGAGTGATTAGTCAGACAGAGCTGGGGAAAGCCTCTGTTTATGTGGCCCTCCACACGCAGACTGTCGGGGCTGTCCTCTTGAGAGACCTGTATCACTGCCAGATTTTCAGAGTGCCCCATAACCAAGAGGAGCCTGAGATGAGGCATTAACCATAAGTAACTCCTAGCTGAACAAAGAATGCTTCGTGGCTTGGACCTCCCCCGTCGGTTCTCCAAACAGTCCTTGTGAATTCCGGGGACTTAAAAGTTTGGAATGACTGTTGCAGTTTTCAAGGCAGGAACAATTCCTACTCCTGCCTCTTTTTTTCTTTTTTTTTTTAATCCCTCAGAATGAATGAACAAGTCTTTTGTGGAGTGATATCCGCAGAGATTTCTTTTTTATCAGCTTTCTCCTAAACCGTTGTTTTGCTGAACAAATCCGCAGTGTTTTGATTGATATTACAAGGAACAGAATATTAGTGATGATTTCAAAATGAATGCAGCATAGAGGGCTATTCAGTGAAAATCTACAACTAAGAAAAATCTGAATTATTTCTTCTTCTTCCTCTTCTTTTAAAGAAAAACTCATGAATAAAATAAAAATAAACTTTGCAACAGCTTACTTTAAAGTGGCCCATACAAATGTGGCAAAGAAAATTTAAAAAAAACATGTCCCGTGGTCCATGTGGCCTTCTGTATCTCTTCCAGAACAGGTGGTCATCTGAGAAAAAACAGTGGACTGAAATCACATCATCTGCAGTTTTCCACTCAGATTCACTTGAAAGTTTAGAGCTCTACTCATCTCCAGTGTTGACTGGAGTTTAGAAAAACAGAATCCACTGTCTCTAAGGATATACATTGAGCAGGAAAGCATAGCAAGCATCCTTCTTATTTTTGTCTTTTCGAAAACGCAAGTCTTAATGGAGAAGTAAATGCCAGAAGGCAAAACAAGAAGTAAATGTTTGGAGTGCTAGAACAACATTGAACAGAGTCCCAGTTATGCTAACACACTTATTATAATATCTAGGGTTTTGTTTTGAAAATCATAACTCTGTATTTCTGCAAACAAAACTCCCCTGGATCTTCCATCAAGCAATGCAATTTAGTCTCTGTGTTTCTGGGAAAAAAATAATCTTTTTAGAGTGCATCCTCCAAGACTCTGTTTGTGTTGGTTTAAATCTGTCTGGAAAAATAAATCTTGCTCAGTGATATTGCCTATCTATTTTCCTTCTTCTCTCCCTGCCTGCTCAATAAGACAAAATTGGGGAAAATTCAATTCTGAGGGATTTGCTTGGAAAAAAAAATAAAAGATTAATTTACACTGCCAGGTGTCATGCAGGCTGGCAAAGATTTAAAAAAAAAAAAAAAAAAAAGGGAAATGTTTAGAGCATGTAGAAATTTTAGAAAAGGTCATTAGCTTAAGTGGATGGGAAATTTTTGTTTCTGAGCATTCAGCAGTTCCTGATCCCACGCAACATGTTACATGCATGTGCACATAGGCCAATTGCTGTGGATGCTGCAAAATCTTCCTAGTAGCTTGTGACGGTGGTATTCCAGTTTAACGTAAAGCCTTAGGGCTACAAGATGTCAGTGCTGAAGAGTAATCCGTAGCCAACTGGAAACTAGTTCTCTCAGGCACTCGTTCAGCTTTCCGATTGATCACAGGCATCGTGCTTGCTGTTTAACTCCCTCCCTCTCGGTAGGAAAATCCTACCCAGTTCTGCTCTAAAGAAAAACTGAGTGAAAAAATCTTTGTCAGACTGGTCTTGTTTGTTCCTTTTGCTGTTGTTAGTGGGAAAAGATCTCTCGTCTGATATGTCAAAATTAAACCCATTTTTCACTCAGAATATAGCAGACAGAAATGTTAAGTTAAAAATAATGAGGGCAAGGGAAAAAAGAAAGCTGGTGGTTGAACTTTTAAAACTAAAATGTTTATCAGGTAGACTAATATGCAGGCCTGCAAACTAAAGTTATTTGTATGACAGACAGGAAGAAGACTTGTTGTCTTTTTTATGTTTTAGTTTCCATCCCTCCACCTTTCCTTAGGCATGAGTAGCCCATGCAGATTAAGAAAGTTAAATAAAAATTCCATGCTTGGTTGCATTCCAGCTAAAAATAGCTTAAGGATCTAGCCATGCTTGATTCAATTCCTTTATAAAAGCGCACTTTTTTTTTTCACTTTCTCCCTGCAAACTTTTAAGTGTCCTGTTTGTACTGGCTGTTTTCACAGTCTCATTATGTTTTGGGACTTAAAAAGTGTTTTTGCTTGGTTCTTATTTAAAGCTCTTTACAAAGATGTTTCTATAGTTAGGCATGTTTACTGAAGGATAATGTACCAAAATGGAAAAGACTGTTTGAGAGTGATCTGTCTTGATTAGAAGTATTTTTAATTGAATTAATTTACAATATATTAAATCAATCGTGTGGAAATTTTCTGACTGCCAGCGCAGTACCTGCCTTGAAAATGGCAGTTTGGTGTTTATTCTTGAATAACAGGCAGGCCATAGTATTTGGTGGTAGTGATTTGGTTTTAGAGCTCACTTTTTTTTAAAGAGACAGTAATTCTCCTCAATTGCTGAATAATCTCAGTGAGACCATAAAACCATTTCCTTAGTATACCAAGATTTTGATCAAAATATGTCTGTTTCACTGAGCTACTCTGTGACTGTGAACATCTAAGACAGTATGGCTGTTTAATGTCCTAGTGTGAGGGCATTGGAGGGTAATAGAGATGATTCATACTTTCATAAAATGGAAGTATATTGAAAGGCTAAAGTATTAAACCAAATGAATCCCAGGTGTAATTCCACTGACTTGTTTAGCCTTATAACTAGGATGAATTTCACCTATTAGGCCAATTCTCTTGGGGAAAGGAGATGCTCTGAAATAGCATAAAAGTCGGAGAGTTTATAAATCCCTGTGATTGCTTTCAGGAGAGCTGCGGAAGGAAAAAAATGGAGCCATCTAAAAATAGGAAGCCAGGAGCAAGTCGAGTGCTACAGTAAACCCTTCACCTGAGCATAAAATTAATCCAAATCAATTGCAAGGAAAAAGTTCTTAGTATGTACTGTGTTTAATCATACAGCCTACTTGTTTCCATCATTGGTCCTCAAGAAATTGTGGTTTCAGGGTTTTTGGTTTTTTTTTCAATAATTTGAAATTCAATTTCAGCAGTGTTATTCAGTGCAGCAGGCTGTAGCTGGTTTATTCACAGAAAATTTAGGGACAAGATGCTCTCAAATATTTATGCAACCATTCTGTGGAAGACTTAGGCAAGCTTTTACTCCAGTCTCATATTTTTCTCACAGATGAGTAAATCTGAGACTTGCCCTATTTTCAGCTTCTGTGCCTGTATGCACATGCAGATCTCCAAAGTCTCTGACCATTACTTCAGCCATGATCATCTTGGTGTAGACAAATCACCAAGGGCTGTACAGGCAGGTGTCTAATCCAGTGAAGACGAGTGTTGTCTCCTCAAACCAGAGTTGGACAAATCCCACCTGGTGATATGTTGTTCAGTGGTAGAGAGCATATTCCTACATCAGTCTCATAGAATCATAGAACATACTGAGTTGGAATGGACCACAAGGATCATTGAGTCCAACACAGGCTCCACACAGGACTGCCTGAAATTCAAATCCTATGTCTGAACCCTCCTTGAACCCTGGCACCTGGGACTGTGCCCACTGCCCTGGGGAGCCTGTTCTAGTGCCTGACGACCATCTGGTGTAGAACCTTTCCCAACCCCCAACCTGAAGCTCCCTGACACAGCTCAAAGCTATTCCCTCAGGCCCTGTCGCTATCACCAGAGAGCAGAGCTCAGCACCACCTCTCCACTCCCTATGAGGAGCTGTAGCCACCATGAGGCCTCCCCTCAGCATTCTCTGCTCTGGGTTGAGCAAACCAAGGGATCTCAGCCATAGCCCATACGTCTTCTCCTCTAGACCCTTCTCCATCTTCATGGCCCTCCTTTGGATGCTCTCTGATAGTTTTATGTCCTTATGTTGTGGCACCCAAACCTGCACCCAGTGCTGGAGGTGAGGCTGCACAGTGCAGGGCAGAGGGGACAACCCCTGTCCTTACTCATTGGCACCACAGGGTACAGCTGGTGCTTTGGGCTGCAAGGGCACACTGCTGGCTCACGTTCAGCTTGCTATCTCCTTTCTGTCTTACCAAATTTAAATGGAAAGAGCAGAAGCCTTCCAATTAGATAAAACTAAGTCCATGCATAACTAACTGCAGGATCAAAATGTTAATTTACACTATCAAAATATGCTTCAGTGAATTGTAATTGATTTTTATTTTAATCCGCAAGCTAAAGTATTCTGTGAATATAATCGGGAAGTCTTATGAATCAAGGCCATTGTTTAAATTAAGTGATAAAGCTAAATGCAAACGTATTTCTCAGAATTCAGTCTATTTTCTTGGTGAGTCACCATGGGGTGAAACAGGTGTTTTCCATTTGTAATTTCATTGAAACCAGTAAACAGGACTACTACTAAGATTGAATAGGTATGCTGTAGAGGATATGACCTGAGTCAAATTGTATTAGAGTAAACATGATGTATGCTGAAAAGTGAAATTAAAATGAAAAATTATTCATTTGATACTGAAGAAATATTGTAAATGAAGTAAAATAAATGCTAAAGCATAAGGAAAATATAAATACAATGTACAGAGCAAGGGAAAGAGGTGGAAATGAGAATCTAGATTTAAAATTCAATTTCAGAAGAAAATGCAGAAATGCAGTATAACACAAATTCTCAAAATGTAGCCTTACGTTCTATTGACTTTACATCTCTGTGAATGTTAAAGCCATTGGGCTGTTGAGCAGTAGGAGGCTTCAGTGCATCAGGATGACTTGCAGGTCAGAGTTAGCTCTGTTCTGTTTTTGTTAGACTTCACATATCAAGTGGTTGTTTTCTTCCATGGCTCACTTGGAAGCCCTCAGATTACAGTGAAGAACACATCAGCCTTCATTGGCTCATCTTTTTCTGAGGGCAGACTGAACAAAAGTGATTTTCTTTTCATCATCTGTGATGGCCTAAGGATGTGATTGAGACAAAGTTTTTTTGGAGGAGAAAGTATCTTTTATTAGTTAGGTAAATGTCCTTGGAAGAACTTTTGGGTATACTAGTTCTCCTCCAAAGTGAGATGGTATTTTAGAATTATCCTAAAATAGCTTGCTTATGTTTATAAAGTCAAAGACCTTTTACTAGCACTGAGCTAATAAAATAATATTTTATTACCTAACTAAACATTGATTCAGTTGAGCAAACACATTTTGCTTTCCAACATCCTATCCACTGAAGAATGCTAAATGCAGTATTCTGGTTTGGATTTCCAGAAACATTCGTGGGTGAGCTAGAAGAATATTTCAGGAAAGCCAAGTCATTTGTGGGTAGAAGAACCAAGTGAGAGACAGAATAAACTATAGGAAAATAGTTATGCAGAGCTTCATGGTGAAACCGAAGAACTTGAGTTGATGGAAACCCTAAGAGCCATGTCTTGTAACCACCCCAGCATTTCACTCAAACATCCAAACAGCTATTGAACTGATATTTGCTCTTTGTGAATAGAGTGGAGTAGGTGCTAGCATCAACAATAAGCACTAGTGAATTATCTGAAGTTGTCATCAGCTTTGCCTTGCAATCTGGTTTTTAAAGAAGCTAGTCAAATAATAAAAACTTGACCAGTGTTAGAAATAGAAACTCCTTCATGAAAATAACAAGCAGGTTTTGTTGTAGTTTGCTGTTAAAGAAAATAAAATTAGCTTTTGCTACTTTGGTAGTACATTAGTTCTTTGATTACCCAATAAGGAGTTGAGGGTTAAGCTGGCTTTAAATGCTGTATTCAGACCTGTATGAGCAATTAGCAATGAAATGCTAAATATCCCTTCAGGTTCTTCATTTTTTCCTTAAGAAGAAAAAACTGCTGCAAGTAATTTTTGGTGTGGAAATAGTGACATTGTTGGTCTGGAAACAGTGACTTCTCCTTGTGTGTTTGGCACTATGAAGTTAGAATGCAGAAAAAAAAAGAAAAACTAAAGTAGGAGTTTTACTCCAGCTTAAGGAGACAAGTTGGTGCTTAGATTTCAGTACACTTCAGCTCTTCCAAAACGTCCAGCAGGCATGAACTATACACAGCATCCCAAGAAAGAGTATCCTCTCCTATCTTTAGGCAGAGAAGCACAATGGGATGCAATTGCAAAACTGGCTATAAACACAAGTGTTTCCACATCAGTGAGGTGCAGTTGACCCTGAAAAGGGAAGAAGTCCGGATGTACATTTTTTTACAGGTACCGTCCAGTTCAATCTGAGGTTGAGTCTAGCGCTGCCTATATGAAAAAGTGCTTTACTAATGTACGTAGCGTGTCTTTTAAGCCAGTGTAGATCTATTTATTGGAATTTCCCTGAGTTTCGCTGCAGTAATGAAGGACAAACCATAGCCTTATGTAATTTTATAAAGTGCTCGTAAGCCAATAAAGTCAGTACTTCAAATATTTGTTGTCATTCAAAAAGCTGAAAGATACAGCTAGTAGATTCAAAGGAGGAAGAATCATACAAATAGATAATGATTAATATGTTTTAAAATATAATTATGAAATGTTACCTAATCATGACAAAGATAATAAAACCAAATGTCAGCTTTCATTTGCATAAATAAAATTATAAAATGCTTCTGAGAACTTGTATTTTTTTTAATTGAAATTGTTACATATTTAAAAGCCTAGGGACTTAGCCAGGTACCTGCTGCTATTCACACATTATTCCTTTCTCACTACCTAATGACTAGCTGGAGAGAAGCACTGAGTTTCATAAAGGCAGGACAACTTTTTCTCCAAACCTGCTTCTGCTTCCCAAAGTCCCTCTGGAAGTCTGAACATAGAGTAGACCAGGACCTTTCTCCCTAGTAAGGAGCTGCTGCTGAAGCTCACCTTGCGGCTACTAGTTCTTTTGAGAAGTTCACACAATGTCAGTTGACGGAGGCCATCACCGATAGTACATCATCAGTTAACAAAATGTTCTATCATGTGTCATGTTGACAAAATTATTTATGCTCCTCAAAATAAGATTTAGAAATCTGTAGTTAAGTAAACTCTTCTTTCTTTCATGGACTCTTCAGGTGTGTGGGCATATTGGAATGATTGTACATGTAATCTTTAAGCAAATAAATGCCTGCTTTACTGCTGCTTAGCTAGTTTGCTGCTAATCTGTAGGTTCTGCTGGCTGTGTACGTCCTTCAATAGAGGTGATCTTCTGAAAACCTCCCCAAATGTTACTGTTCCTGCCTACATCCAACTTGCCATCTAGATGAGCTGCTCATTATATGATTTCATCCCTCTTCAGTAATTTTTCAGAGCTCTCCTTTCTTGTCTCTTCAGTTTGCCTCTCCCAATGTACAAATAAACACAGCCATAGTCTCCTATTTCTCTGTCATCCCTGTGCTCCTGTCTTTTGCTTTCTGTGCTGCTTCAGCTACTCTGAGTGGCTTGTTGAAGCAGTTTCCTTCCACAGGGAGAGCAAGCTGAGAACCAAATCACTCACTGACTCGCATAAAGAATAGAGTACTGACATACATGTGTGTGCTGGCTTTTATAGGTATGCATTCGTGTGTGCTTCAGGAAGTGTCCCTGGGACTCTGGGGCCACAGCCATCAAAGCACAGGGAAAATTCTCCTCCAAAGAATTCGTAGTTCAGTGGCTGGGGAACAAAATGATGGCAGAATGTGGGGAAAAAGTATGATGTGAGCATGATGATAACAACAAAACTAATAGTCTCTCTTGCCTGGTATTGACTGCCTTCAGCTACTGTCACTTCATTTATTGCTTGCTGTAGAGAACTTCTGATTAGGTTGTCAGTATCATGACCCATTCCCCTTTATTCCTTATTTTCTTTCACAACAGGATATTTGTTCCGTTTCTTAGTGCTATTATTAGTCTTGTAATTTGTTTTTCTGTATATCAGAGCAGCATGCATACCCAGCATATAACACAGCTCATAGTAAGCCTATTCTACTCTATATGGCTTTGTAGAAGATGAACCTTACTGTAGCATAGAAGTACAAAAGCAACATGACTGAAAAGTTGTGTAGCTTTTTCTCTTTTCTTTCCTGTAATATTGGCTATGTGGAAGTATTCAGAAAATCCAATCAAAAGTATACCAATATGAAGAATAAGAAAGCTCTCAATTATGTGTCACTATTCCATCTCATTTAATTTGTATAGAAAGGGGTTTCATACCATATATGCCTTGTAATGTTGGCATTCTGTCTTACACCAGTCCTTTCAATTGCTGTACCTATGCAAGTGCACGTAGATGATTTTTAGGTATTGCACACAAGGGAAAGTAGAGCTTAAGAAAAATATTTTGCATTTGGACAGAAGATGTTTGTGATAGTCCTTAATACTTAACAAAATTAATTCTCCATATTGAGCCATTTCTAATGAAAACACAGATAAGATATATCTAGAAATTGTACTGAGGGGTAAAAACTGTCAGCTCCTCTCTTTATCCTGCGGCTTTGGCTAAGCTTTCAGATTCTGTACCCTAAATTGATGGGCACCTGAAAATATGATCAAGATCTTGGACTTTGACTCAATGCTTCTGAGAGCACCAGGGCAGGAAATGAAGGAATTGTGTAATCTTGGTATCTTGGGCTGACTGGTTTGGGACTATGTGATAAAAATTTCCAAAAATCTCATCTGGGATCCACTTTTGCACATTATCAGATTATATTGCCCTGGCACAAGGAGGAAGGGTAAGTCACATACCCAGAGCAGAAAACCACAGCTGTATGTCCAGCTGTTTACATGGCCAAGAACCCTGAATGAAAACCTGTTATACAACATACCAAGCCTTCAGATGGTATACTGAGAATGTCATATGATTTATGGGCCCCCAGCTGAGATATAAGATGCAGAAAGATCCAGGCATGTTTCTACACTAGATTCATTGAGACAGGAAATAACTTATTTTCTCTGAATGAGAAAACAGCTTACAAATTTTTGAAAGGACTTGAGCTGGAGATGCCCTGGAATACCTGAAAGGTACTAGAAGGCCAAATCTTATTTCTATCATGGAAAAATAAAAGGAACTTGTTTTTACTTCAGTGATATATTAAAAACCCTGAAAGCTAAAGAATTTACTTCTTTGCTTGAGTGCTTCATTTTTAACTTTTGTATACATATCTGTATTTTTTTCACCTTACCATTTAAGAAATCTATAAGCCCAAAATAGTAAAGATTTCTGTTTTTGATAGAGATACGCTATGCACGTGGTCTCCTAGCACTAGGCATAGATATGCGTTATAAATTTAATTGGTGGGGAAAAACATGTAACAGGGATCTTCTCACAAAAAAATGTTATGTAACAGCACAGGCTACTATTAGTCATTGTCATAATCTCTGGGCTGTTTTCATTAAAATCATGACTGTTCTTAATTTTTTTTTCCTTTCTTTGGCCCAGTACTATCTCAGCATTAAGCGTGAGGATTATATTAGCACGCATGAGAACATTCTTATTCTGATGTCTTTGAGAAAAGCAGCAAAGCCACCAGGATTCAGCAGCACCAGAAGAGGATGTGAAAGCATGGCAATTGTATAGCAAGTGGTTTTCATTTGAGTTTTACAGTGAGAAGTACTTCATTTTATTGAGTTTTCTGATCTCCTTACTGAAACACTTCTGCAACTACAGACCTTAAGAGAAAAGGAGAACACTCTTACTGCTTAAAAGTAAAGCAAGAAAATAAACACAGGATACTGAAATACATCTTTCAGCATGAGACCATCAAGGCACAAAATTGATCAATCCAGCTCTACCAGTATTACACGGCTACTGTGTTTTGCAGGTGCTTCTGAGAGGTTTTCATTTTTTTCCAGTCTATTCTCAGTAATGGTCATTCAAAAGGAACAATGTTTGGGAAGTGCACTATCCTGTTCAATACTGCAGACAAAGACAGAGATCTAGGAGAAAAGTTTCCAAAAGGAGAAAAGTGTGTTTGAGTGGCAAGGAGCGATGTATTTGGTTGTTGAGCCTCCTGTGCAGAGCACCAACAACAACAGTGTCAGAAACATTTCAACATTTCCTGAGGAATAGTTTGTCCTTCTAGAGAGAACAAACCAGTATTTTCAATCTGTGTAAGACAGTGAAAAGATCAGAGAGAAAAAGATCCTTCACAGACATGTATGGTGGTGATTTATCTACTTCCTAGCAGAGAGGATGAGGATGAGGAAGAGACAGCGCTGACATTTAACGTGGATCATAGTACTTGTTACAACTGAGTATTGTAAAGCATTTTTCCCTTGATCCTCAACATGAGTTGTTTCAGGAGAAGTATTTTTTCTTTCCCTTTGTCATTTATTTAAACAAATTCTCATCAGATTCTGTGACTTGGCCGTCAAGAGACTGGCAATGCTGCTGACTAAGGAAGACTCAAAGATTAACTAACTGTCTCACATAGACAAAAACATGCTGGTAGTTTTCTTTGAGGACACTCGAATGTCTAATAGATTTGCTTATCAATTTTTTCTTCTGTTGATAGCCAGTTTGCACAAGCAGACCGCTTCCTACCCCCTTGTACACTGGAGTGGTCAGCTGTGCAGCTGCGAAGTCCTGCAGGCATTTTGGAGGGCTGTTGGAGAAGGTTAACTCCTTACTCCTGAAAACCCCTTAACACAGTGTCATGGCCCAGTAATAATAAGCAAAGTTAATCTGGTGCCATGGAATACTGGTGGAATACTTGATGGGATAGTTTTTGTAATTTATCATGACAGTCAAAGCCCTTGGATTCTAGTTTAAGTAGGAGAGCTTTTTCGGAAGTCCACCTGCCTTCCTCCTGTTGACACTTTGCAAACAGCCACCTTCCCTGTGTGACTCATGTCCCACTCAGTGCCTTTCTCTGTCTGGACCATATGGGTCTTGCTGTGATAAAATAAGGGAGGCAGGGAAGCAGGCAATCTTTTGCTCTAGCAATCTGTCACTCTTCTTTTACAACTGTGTGCCAGTAGTGTAGTGAGTGGTGACATGGGAGGAATATGACAATAATTTAGAAGCTGAGAGAAGCAACTGCATGCTGGCATTGGCAAGATATGTGTATATTTATCTTGGGTAAGAGTACAGAAAAATGAGTGCAGGGAAGCTGCAGGAGATGTTGCCCGCAGGAGGAGGAATGGCGTTGGGAAAATTGCAGCTTTGCACGCTGTGATTATTATTTACCTTGTGAGGAAGCAAGAAAAGTGCTAAACATAACACATGTAAGAAAATGCCCGCCTCAAAAAGGTAGTTACTTCCTGAGGGAAATATTAAAAAAATTAAAGCTAGAAGCAGATGAAGAGCAGAAGAACTAAACTATCATAAGACAGCAGCAGAATGAAACTGAACAAATTTCTTAGAATTGAAGAAAGAAATGGCATTTGGCTATAGTACAGTAGAAAGCTATTTTGAATATGGTCTGTTGAACGTTTGGAGTTACATTTTGATTTATATGAACATAAATGGACCGAAGTTTTGATTTATATCATCAATTATAAGCCTACTGGAGAAGTCCCTTATCTTTGGAATATACTTGGACAGTGTCCTGTGTTCAGACCTTTCCTGTCCAAATTAGAAGTGTGTTAGCTCAGTGAGAAGCCCTTAGTATTTGAACTCAGCTTCTCCTCATCTCTGATACCTGAAGTTTGGTACAAAAAAAGTGAAGGTGCAACTTACACTTTTAATGGTAACTGCTATTCAGAAGACAGTATACTTTTATCATTTTTAGATAGCTACATTTGAATTATGGCCACCACTCTGACAGATGATGGGCTGATTTTCTGCCCAACAGATGTTTCAAGATTTGTCTCTGCACGCTTTTTAAATCAAGTACATAAATCAAAATTCACATACATGGAAGCAAGTCAGACTGTGTCCTTCATCATCTTTGCCTTGTGTTGTGCACTGGAAGGAGATTACATCAGGGAGAAAGAGAGAGCCTGGGGAGAAAATGGAGAAAAAAGAAAAAAATAAAGAACAAGACAGGCTTGAGAAGGTATTTAAATGAGTAGCAGTCAGCTCAGAACCGTGTTGTCCTACCAACTACATGACCTGAACTGAATGTGCAAGCACTTCCTTTGCTTTATCCGGCAAAGGAAGATGCTGAGTGTTTATTGTTCTGAAGTGTAATTTACAGTGTCTTGCACCTGTGAAGAAATATATTTTGGACCCTTACAATTAAGTAAATATGAACATTCACAAAAACAAACAAAACAAACAAACAAACAAAAAAACAAATGAGACTGTGTCTGTGAATTTGGATTCATTCTCCTTATTTTGATATTTCTTGTAAAGTGTCAAGCTCATTCATTTTAGTGAATACACAGTGTAATGCTGTATCTAAATCAGAATTGTGATACCTATATCTTGTATATTTTCTCAACATTGGATGCTCCAATTTTTGTATTGCTTCAATGTTTTTGCTACTTATGGAAAGGATTCATTTGGACTTGATCTGACTGTTTTCACATAAGATGGGAACTTCAAAATCTCAAGGTCAGAACCTTTAATCACTGACTTTATTTAAAGAAAGTGGTTTATTTGCTAGTTCAAGTCATCTTTCAGATGTGCAGGTTTTACTCATGTCATCATTTCCTGCCAAGGAGGACTCATTTATTTTATTACAGAGTATTCAGAGATATAGTTAAGAATATTTATTATTGTAGTTGAAATATCACACACGAAAAGAAGTTTGAGGAAGAAAAGGAAAATGCTCTTTGTTGTTGATACAGAAGGGCAGCATCAGTAATCAAAGTGCTGCTGCTCTCTTCTTGCACATCAGAATAGGTTATGTATTATTTAAAGGTCTGCCTCAGTTTTTCTATCCATGAAAGGAGAGTACAAATAATTTCCAACCCTAGCAGAAATTCAGAATGGTGATTATGATGCTCTGTTTCTTACATGAAGAACAGTGAAAATGGAACTTTGCATATCTAATTTTTATTCTAAATACAGGCAGTCATCAATCAAGCTGGTAGTCTTCCGTCAAATGGGTCTCCAACCCCATCTGTATACTTTCCTACATAATGTGCTGACTATAGCTACACTAAGAGACAACATTCCTGTTGCACTCTACACAGAAATGCACTTATTTGAGCAAGTATTGTTTTTGATTGAACAGTTAATGGCAAATTATTAGGAATTACTCTGTTAATTAATGGAAGTCATTATGTACAAGTCTGATATGATAGCGTTTTGTGATACTTAATAAAACAGTAGGTAATGGAAGTTTTCACAAACTGTCCTTGTATGCTACATGCAATGAAGTATTTGCCTTCTGCTCCAAGTGTTCTCACTTAAGCTGCTGCCCTGAGGTGTGATCCTTCACACATGTCTATGCCTGAACCAAAGCCCATTTTCATTGGCAGGAATTTTCACATTCAATTCCATGAGCTTTGAGGAAACTCTGCACCACTGGTTCTGTTAAGCATAGGGTTGAGTTATTTATTCAGAAAAGACACATGCATGAGCTGAAGTTAGACCAAACTAGTTATTTCTGTCGGAGCAGAGGAAAGCAAGTGGTTTGGTATTTGTAGGCTAAAGAAATTTTTTGCAGATTTTTATTTTTAGTTTGTTGAGAGGCCTTTTTATACAATTTACTCCCTGTGAAAGGAATTTGTTGTAACAACATCCTAAATAAGAGTCCAAACAAGATTCCTAATAAAGAAAACCTGATGGTTCACAGAGACAGTAAGACTAAACAGAGTTTCAGTTCCCTTCCCCAGGGCAATGTAGCAAAAACCACTTGAAAGCAATGCTCAGGTCCTAAGAAGCCACGCAAGTGGCTGACAGAACAGTCTGTTGCTGACCTTATCTACAGGTTTCCTGTAGGTACACAACTGCTCATTATGCTCCTCAGGTGTGCAAATGGCAACATAAGGAAATGCACAGAGGTTCTTCTCTAAGGCTTTAGCACCCAGCATTGAAGTACATGACTTTACTAAGAAAAGACCCTCTGGGGCAAACAAAGCCCATGGCTGCTGTGTTGATCTGGTGATTAGCATCCGGACTGAAGAAGCAGACCTGTTTCGTGTTCTGATTCCAGGCTATACCTTTTTTCTTCTATTTGTTCTACCTGCAGATGTTGCTATGAGGAAAAGAGTCAGCAATGACTGATGTGGAGCCCCTGGTGACAGACTTCGCAGCATCGGGCAGGGCAGGCCGCCGGAATGCTTTACCTGACATCCTGGGCTCTCCTGCTGGTGCTGGGACCTCAGACTTGCCGCACAAACTGGCCGAGCTGTCTGTTTCAGAAGGTAGCACCTGTGTGTTCCAGAAGCGGGCATCTGCATGTAGCCATCCTTTGCTTTCTCCTTAAGACTTCTGGCATCATGTAATTTTGATGTCAATACCGATAGTTCTTTCTTCATTCAGGTTTAAGTTCAGTCTTCCAAAGCAGTTTTGTACTCCTAACAAGACAAGTTAATTTTAACCCAGACTGAGTCTGCCATATCCACCCACAGACTCACTATGCAGCAGTCTGGGGAAGGGTGCTGGGAACTGAATGCTGGCTCATATGAACAAGAGGAACCACAGTTACATTGCTGGACAGCTTGGCAAAGCACCATGTCAGCTATTAATTAGAGTCTCCTCCTGCTCAAGGGTAGCTTAGCACAAGACAGTAAGCTGTGCTGCTGATCCAATTACAGCTATCATTTTAACTTAGAGATAAAAATTAGGAGTGCTAAGTCCTCCTGCTAAGCTTCAGACTTTGGTGTCTGAGATCAGTGCTGCATTTCTGATGCCGATGAAGTGAGAATTATAGGTTGCCCCTGAGCATGGGTTGCTACTACTTTTTAAATATTGATTAGGAAGAATAATTTTCTTCTCATGCCTGCTGCTGCCAAGGTGGTCCCACTTCCAGCAGCAGCAATGGTCTGCAGGCAGCAGAGTAGGAGGCAAGCCTGTGCTGAAGGATGGAGGGCTCATGAATTTCAACTGAAATAGGTTACAGGAAAATTCTCAAGCTTGAAAGGTGTATATTGTGCTTCTGTATTACTTGAAGCAGCGTTGAATTTGCATCCTCTTAAAGCACCATTAAATTGTGGGAAATTCTTTGATTACAAATTGTCCTTGTTTTGGTCATTTCATTTATATTCATGTATTTGGGCTTTTGTAATCCAAGCCCATCTGGGGCCTGTTGAAGGACTTCTGGTGGTGAAGAAGAAGATGAGTAGAGACATCACTTCCATGAGGAATGAGAAGAGAGACTGGATCACAGCCTTCTCTCTTGAAACTAGGAATGGGAGGAAAAAACATGATCTGAATGGGTTCTGGAAGGAGGCATTGCTTTTGCAAAAGGAAAAGCCAAGGATTTATGAAGAGGAGAGGACAGACATAAAAAAATGAAAGCCAGCAAGGTCAGTTATATATGCCTAGGTTGAAGGGCAGTACTGAGGAGAACTGGGGGAATCTGGAAAAGCAGATGGAAGGGCACTGTGTTAAGAGTGCATACAAGGTTATGCAGATCAGTAACAACAGATGAGACACAGTTCAGACTCCTTGAATTTGAGATGTCCTTGCAGATGTCCTCTTTCTGGTGTATGTGACTGCAGCATTGAAAATCCATTCCAAAGTATAGACAGGCAATTAACATTTAATGCTTTCATTTTCAGTTACATTCTTTTTAATTCCAAAAAGCTCTTCCACTTGGCACCATTGCACACAGTGACCAGGGGCCACGTTCCTGCAGGAGGGAACTGTTTCCCTTGTCAAAGAGGGAATTTGACACTGTGGAAGTAAAGTTCCTGGACTGGGAAGTCCAACCCTTTGGAATATTCATTACTATGCTATGAATAACCTTTGTATTATTTAGAGCAATTAACCTTGAGGGGCATACATAAAACCATGTTAAACAAAGCTCAAAAAATACAACAGTATAGATAAGTTCCTCATGTTTGTTTCATTTTGGACTCTGGAAAATTGGAAATAATATACTTTTTAAGGCATGGAAAAATTTTCTCTGATATATATGTTTTTTTTCCTGCATAAAAGTAAACATGAAAGAGTGAGTGTCATCTTAAAAGAAATGTTACAGCACAAGGTAGTAGAAGTACTCCAGGCAGAGTAATCCTCTCCTGGTGCCCATCCAAGTGCATTAAGAAGAAATGAAACACAGCTACATTAGTTTGAGCAGAATGTACCAGTGCTTTCTTACAAACAATAGGAGAATTAAAGAACAATTCATAGCATGGAATTATCCTTTGCTTTTTTCGTTGGCACATACCTGCACCAGAGCATGCCCAGAAGGAGTAATTGCTGTTATCAGCAGTTTGCAGTCATGATAATAAGTGAATGCAGGATACTGTGACTAGTGGGCACTGCTTGGGTGCTTTTGTGAACTGGGAATTCTGCAAGCATCAAAATGGGAATTGCAGCCTCATTTTCTTGTCAGTTAAACTTCCAATTGAGCAGCAAGCAAAATTGAGGGAAAGTCATCAAAATAAAAAGAAAGTTTATAAGTTCAAATACTGTGACTGGGAAATTGTTTGTTTGTGATACATTTGGGGCTGTAATGGACAAATCTTCCTTGTCTTTGGCTTTAGCAATAAGCTGTTAAAATGAAAGCTATTGCCAGCTCGGAACAAAGAGGTTGGATAAATGAGAAAAGCAGAGCAGATAGAACATGTGGCTATATAAAGCATGCCCTATTTTTTTTCTGGCAATCTGAAAGATTCAGTGAAGACTATGGGGAACGGTGAGGAGGGCTCTCCATCTTGCTTCACATTTAGCTAATGCTCATTGGATCATACATTTCCTTTCCTTCTAAAAAGCTGTCACTTGCTGTCAGAGTGAAAGGTCAGAAACAGGATTTGCTAATACCTTCTGTCTGGTTTAGAAGATAAAAGAGACTTTGCATATATTCTTTATGAAAATGCAAGGAACCATTGCTGTGTGATACAAATTCCTGTGCGCTCTGGACATTCCACTAAATTAATATTCACCTTGAAATGAATGGAGATGTTTTGGCATCAGCTATTTTTCACAGAGCCCAACTCTGGCAGGAAGGCTATCTGTACCCTACCCACTTTTGCTGATGTGTTAGTTTTGGAGAGTTGATACTTCCCAAAGGTGGTCTGATGGGAAACCATAGTGGAACCATATTAAACAATCATAAAGTCATAGAATCATGGGTTGAAAAGGACCACAGTGATCATCTAGTTTCAACCCCCTTGATATGTGCAGGGTTGCCAACTACTGGACAAGGCTGCCCAGAG
>JAOWBP010001760.1:50701491-50713590 GCA_028571105.1 Tragopan temminckii | reverse complement strand
AGAATCACAGAATCACAGAATCACAGAATGGCCAGGGTTGGAAGGGACCACAAGGATCATGAATCTCCAACCCCCCTTGCCACATGCAGGGCCACCAACCTCCCCATTTGATCCTAGACTAGAATGAAGATAATTGAAGTTGGGGAGACAAAGGACAGTGAGAAGGATTAAAGAAGAGAAAGCTGTGTCACTTCCCTCTGCAGTCCTTCATTAAGCAAAGCAGCCAAGCCCATCTTGGCATGAGCAAGTCAGACCTGCTCCTGCACCCTTCCCTTCTTCTGGACTCTGGATGTCCTTAGCATTGGCTGTAGCTCCCACCATCTGCTCAAGGAAGTTTCAAAGGTCTGGAGGAAGATGCTATTAGAAGCCTTGTTTAACTATTACAAAATTAGTTAAGGAGCTTGTGATACACAGAGGCTCTAGGTTATGTTTACCACAGTCCCATGGTGGAGGAGATATTTTGAAACATGAACACGGATGCATAAATTTAAAGGAATAGTAGATGTATCTATATATCTCCACTTGGCAATTGCTTCAGGACAGTCCAGGAAGTGAGTCCCATGACTATCCAGGCAGGGACTACATGCCTAGTTTCCTTCTTATGCCTATCTGCATCTTCTCCTATAGCAGAGTCTGGATTTGACAAAGCATAATCCTACACGCAGTCAGCTGCGTGTGTCTTTAAGTCTCTTAGTCTAGACTTACTCATTGTGACTGTCTCATATGATTTCTTGCATAATCCAGGATATGGAACTTCTCTGAATTACTTCCTGTACCATGTCTAAAAAAACCATGTTTGTACCTTTTAGTCTAGTTTACAGCTGACAGGGATTAAATGTTTAGTAAGGTGGTTTTAAAGTTATTCTGGTACCTTACAACAATTATGCACTTTATTTTTAATATAAATTTATCTAGCACTTTATTTTTAATATAAATTTATCTAGACTTAACTTCTAGTTAGAAGCTTTCATACCTTTGTATACTAGACTAAAGATCCAGTGTTATTTTAGTTTCTCCAGGGTTATCTCCTAACAGCAAAGACGATGAGTTTTCCCCAAGTTTGTCTTGTTATTAGTCCTTATTTAAAGCTAGTAATAGGCTATTTTAACATTGTAATGCTTAAACTTGCTCTTGAACTTTATGTTTGAGGAAGCTTATGTATTTAGACTTATGGAAACTGAGAAATAATTCGTTTCTCACAAGCCAATGTGTAAAGCAGGGATATATTTGCACTATGTAAATGAATTGACAAGGAAGGTATATAATTATATCTAAGTCACCTACCATGAGCTAACATTTCAGAAGTACTTCTGCCTGATCTGTGACAGGCATACTTTCCTTAACAACAGGCCCATAAATTGATAATCTAATTAAATTATTTATCAAGAATGCTGTGGAATTCAGCATTTTTTCAAGGTTGCATCAACAATACTTGGATCCCTCTGCCAGTTTAGGACTTCAGAGGAAATGGCTTGTGCCACATAAGAGATTTTGAATCAGGGGAGACAATGCCAGAGGGGTGTGGCTCCAACTTCATCTGAGGGATGACTTGTTGCTTTGGCAGGCTGTGACTCCCCTATCAGTCCATAGCTGGATGAACAGAGAGGCATCCAGGTAATATCCAAATGCTCAAGACTGTTTATGTTGAATGTCAAATATTCTCAGTAAGTATTAGGCAGCCTCCATGGCATTTACTAGGGCTGCAGAAAGATAATATAATACTTAGAAATTACCTGTATCCTTAATACTGTAAAATTTGGATTGGTGATGTTAAAAAAGCATTCCCTATCTTTGTTATAATCACAGAATTGCAGGGGTTGGAAGGGACTTCAAAAGAACATTGAGTCCAACCTCTCTGAAGGTACCCTACAATAGGTTGCACAGGTAGGCGTCCACACGAGTCTTGAATACCTCCATAGAAGGAGACTTCACCACCTCCCTGGGCAACATGTTCCAGTGCTCTGTCACCTTGGCTGTAAAGAAGTTCTTCTGAATGTTAGTATGGAACTTCCTATGTTCAAGTTTTAGGCCATTACGCCTTGCACTATCACTACAGACCACTGAGAAGAGCCTGGCCTCATCCATTTGCCTCCTACCACCCTTTAGATATTTATAAACATTTATCAGATTCCCCCTCAGTCTTTTTTTCCCCAGGCTGAACAGACCCAGGTTACTCACCCTTTCTTCATATAGGAGGTGAACCTTAATCATCTTTGTAGCCTTCTGCTGGACTCCTTGTAAGAGATCACTGTCTTTTTTTGAACTGGGGAGCCCAGAACTGGGCACAGTATTCTAAATATGACCTTACTAGGGCAGAGCAGATGGGGAAGATAACTTCCCTTGCCATGCTGGCTACGCTTTTTGTGATGCACTCCAGGATACCATTGGTCTTCTTGACCACAGAGTAATACAGAATCCTTAGATTCTGCTCCACTAATATTCTCACTGGTTTGTTCTGAACACCAAGTCTACACAAATCTTCCAGAATTGGTGCCAACTAGTCAAATGCAAGTCATCTATTCTGCTTAAACACGTGCACTATTCTTATGTTTATACAAATAGCATTATTCTAACTTAGTGCGTTCACCTTATTTATATAGCTTCAAAGTTTCACTCAGAGTCATTATTGCCCCTGCAATAATCATTTACATACTTCTTTCAACCACAGCTAACCTCACACTTAGCCATGCTGAAATTATAAAGAGCTGCTCCAAAAGTAATGCCTCCTATTTTATTATGTTGGCCCACAATGTCAGAGGTGGATGTTGGTGGTGTCTTTTTCATTAGGCATTTCTCTCTCTCTTTTTTTTTTTTTTTTTTTTTTTTTTAACAGGGGTTTCTGAAGAGCTGCATATCAATAGAGTAAACCTAGTGATTTTCTATGACTCACCAAAAGCTCTTACATTGTTTATTTTTATTAGCTGGATCAGCAAATCTCTTAGACAACTAGAGAACATGAGATAATTTTAGTTAAGGACATTCTACTGCTCTGTTTGTCATTAGATTTTTCTTCAGCACCAAAAATCAAATCACATTCAGCCCTGAAGCTACATCACCTCATCTGACATGATAGCTATGAAACTCTAGCCCTTTCTGTATTACACTGAGATCAGAGCTGCACAGAAGTCACACCAGGGCTTCACACAAGGTTAGAGCATGCTCAGAATACCCTAGCCTGCTCTCCGTAAATGAAGGAAATATTTACTTTCAGATATATTTTATTTTTGATTCGCTTAATTTATGTGTATCTCCCTGTGTATTTCAGAATTCTAAGAGATTCCTCAAATGCCTGATTCAGTTGGGATCCTGAATCATGCTGGTTTTCAATGGGATTTTATACTTACAAGGCCTTGGTGTTTCAATATTTGCTTTCATATCAGAGGAGTTAGGATCTGATATCACTTTGCATACATGAGAGCATGTGAAGATGTTCTCCAGATGCAGAATCTTTGCTGATCCAAACATAAAAATGTTTGAATAATGCAGTCAACACTGAATTATCTGAAATTCTTATAATGTAATATCCCCTTAACTATTGACCAAACTCTACAGAGTAATGTCTTATTCCTGGTTATTGTACTAGAAGGATGTGAAATGATAGGTTTAAATGAGTTGCTTTAGGAAGTGAACTCCTCCTGTGTTAGATCCACAGAGAGACTTGGCAGAAGGCTAGATAAACCTTTCTTCAACTATTTGCACCGATTTTTCTACTTTTCCATAAATATACTAAGCCTTTTGTGATTGGCTGTACTGATTAGTTTCTCAGCAGCTCTCAGCACTGAGTATGAGGTATTCATGTATGACAACTGCTTGGTCAAACTTTGCCATTGCAGTTGCCTGGTGACAGTTTTGTGCTGCTCTCCTTTTTTTTCCTCTGAACAAGTGAATTTTTTTAAGGGCTGAGTGGAGCTGACCTGAGGCTGCTCCTCTCATTCTCAGAATGCCTGAGGATATGTGAAGCAGGGCTTGAACAGGGGGGAAAAGTAGCAAAAAGCAAGTTTTGTGTCCTGTATTCAAAGGTTGAAGGTTAGACCAGTCCCACATTCACCCTGAATGACCTTTGGGAGCGAGGGTTACTCATTACATGGTGCTGTCTTGCTACAGTATTTTCATCTTTCAAGTTGTCCTTTCACAGAGATTTCAAATGTGCCTACTCAACACTGCTCAAGTGGCATAAAGAGTTCAGTATAAATGAGAACATGTCCCCAGGTGGCCAGAGGGAAATCTCTGGAGACACCATTCATCACATCAGTTTTCTGTGCTATGTATATGCAGTCTGTTGAAACCTTCACGGTCTCCTCAGAGTTTAACAGGAACTCTAAGCTTGTCTCTCATGCAGCAAATCACACAAGGTCAGTATATTTCACACTGCTGTTTGATTCCAGAGAACAGAAAAACATTGCTATAGGCTTGTACTAGCTGTTGACATTAATGCAACTCTGACATAAGGACCTACAAGACGAGGCAATGGAAAGTGTTTCTGGCTGTGGTCACCCCAGAAGATGTCAGTAATGCAACACTTCTTCTTGCTGGTTTATCCTGCTCCCAGATCATCACCACCGTAGACAGGTGGGATCTCACCATCATAAAACCTAGTGCCATGACTTTGGCAGCCTGACTAAGAAGCAGAAGGAATGTGGACATTTTATCAGACCCTGTTTAACATCTGAAGCATGGTGCAAAGTGTGAAAGCGTTATTTTTACTGAAGACTAAATACTTGTCTTAACTAAGAATGCTGAGAAATCCTGGTAGAACTGAGCCATCAGTGTAGGTGTGATTGCTTAAATTAGGTTGGATCCTGAAGTGGCTGCCTCTTGGGGGCCAGGCTGCAATGCTGCAAAAAAGAATATACAAGACAGAAGAATCTTTGAACAGTCCAGCTACCAGCAGTGGCATTGCTTCACTTTTATGAGTTTTCTATCCTGCAATATCCATGAGGCTGTCTCTGTGCAACAAGACCCAGAGAGTGGAGAGAGCAAGGAGACCTCCCAGGGCTCTCTGCATTCGTGAAGGATCAGAAGCAGCAGCACCAGAAGGATCAGCAGAGACTCCAGGGCTTCTGCAAATAGTATTTATTTGAGCATCTATGTCCATGATGCTCTTCTTCTCCCTGTTTTTGATCACAAGTTGAAAAGTCTTGGAAATACAGCTCAGAAGAGTTGAAAACTCCCAGAAATAAAGGTTCAGAAACCTCAGAAACAAAGAAAGTTGGACATAAACCAAGGAGCTGTGGGAGGGCATGCATAAGCGCTGACACTTTATGTCTCTGCCTGTACTTCAAATAAAAGAGATGGAAAATTAAAGTGAAATAGTCCCTACCCTTAGTTAGGCTATCAAGACTAACAAAAGTGGTGTTCTGTGATGTGAGAAATTAGGATTGTATCCCTGGGGTTCACAGAGGAGTTAATTCTTCTGAGGACAAGTAAAAAGTGATAAATCAAGCAAAGGAAGACCAAAGGAAGATGCCACACCAAAAAAGCCTGAAAGAAAAGCTAATGGCAGCCTAAAACTAATTTTGAGAAGACTCATAGTTAGTATGGCTGGCCCAGGTAGACAGTTGTTGAGGTTTTATTCCCAAATCGCAGAAAATGGCCTTCACTTAGCCCCTGAGCTTTGTTGTGAGAACTGAGAGCTAGAATCAAGGCTGTGGAATCCAGTCGGGAAAATCTCCCAAAAAGCTTGTCCTACTGAGCTGGGCAACCTCCCGCAAGACACAAAAGGGACAGGCCCCAGTGCTTCTAGTGGATTTCAAAGAACAAGTAGAAGAAAGAAAACTCTCTCCATCCAGATGGAAAAAATAAAAACCCCACCGTTAGGATAGTGATGCCGCCCTGCGGGCGCCCCAACACCGCCGGCCCCACCAATCCCCGGGCAGCCCGATTGGCCGCGGGGCGGGGAGAGCCCTCCACGGGGGCGGGCAGACTCCGACCACGGCCTCGTTCGGCCCCGTGGGCGGCTCCCCCGCCGCTCCCCTCCCGCCGGCCCCCCGCCGGGCGCGGGCTTTAAATGCGGGACGGTGAGGCGCCCGTGGTGTTTTCCGGCACTTCGGCAACCGCTGTCATGGTTGAGGCGTTCTGCGCGACGTGGAAGCTGGCGGACAGCCACAATTTTGACGAGTACATGAAGGCGCTGGGTAGGTGCTATCGGGAGATCCGGAGCCGGGAACATGCATCACAGTGAAATACAAAATAAATCGGAGTCCCATAGCAAGAGGTACTGGGGAGAACGAGAGCCCCCTTGCTCAGTGCCGGGGGAGTCCGGGTGGCTGTTCGGGGAGCTCAGTGTCGGGATGGCTGCCCCCAGCCTGCTGCAAGCAGCCCCGGGTCGCGGAAGAGCGTGGGATGAGAGCTGAGCTGCATGCAGCTACGCGGCAGACAAATAGAGATAAGCGTTGTGCCGGGGCATCACCCGGGCGGCCCCGGCCCCGCGGCGTTGCTCGGGCTCCGCGAGGAGTGATCGATCCAGCGCCGCAGCCACGTGGAGGGACGGGTGTGCGGGGATGGACGCGAAACGGGAAGCAGCATCGCACTGCGGCGTCCCAAAGCTGTAGAGTGGGGGAAGAATTGTCTGCGCCTATGCGTATGCACGAAAGGGTGTGTATAAATATATATATTTAAAAAAAAAAAAAAAAAAAAAGCGGGTGATGATTTCTGCTTTTCCCCGGCGGTGTAGGAGTGGGGTTTGCGATGCGGCAGGTGGGGAACGTGACTAAGCCCACGGTGATCATCAGCAGCGAGGGGGATAAAATCGTGATCAGGACTCAGAGCACTTTCAAAAACACAGAAATCAGCTTTAAACTGGGCGAGGAATTCGATGAAACTACCCCCGACGACAGAAACTGCAAAGTAAGTGACCTCTCAGGCAGAGGATCCCTTCTTTTCTCCCCCTCTCCCCAGTGGTATCCTTGCATGGTGGGGTGGAAGGGAAAATATAACTGCTGCTGCAGTTGTATTGCTGAGAAGGATGGGGGAAAAAGACAGGATTGCGTTGTACTTGGTGACGTGTGCTGGGTTTTTTTTTTTTTTGAATCACCATTTCTCCTGTCCAGTGCTGAGGAGTTCTTTTTTCCATTTTTCTTTTGACACAAAGACCATTTAGTGTAATCCTTTCCAAAATGAAGAAATGCTTCTCCTCTGTCTTTGGGGGCTTAACATAAGTGTTATCCCAAAGCACATCCAAAATGATGGTTCCTGAGAGATTGGAACTCTAAAGAAACAACTTTTTTAAATTTTCTGACACAAACATGAACTGTATGGAGCCCACCCTTAAGATAAGGATGGTTCATGTACTTTGCTTTACCTGCCTGGGACCACCTTATTGTTGTAGGTCCACATATATCTGTTGAAGAGAATTCCATTGAGAAGTACATGCTTAACCTGTGAGTAGAATCTCAAATACCCCGGGTAAATGAGTGTTTGTATTCTTTGATATCTCACAGTCAGTTGTGACCCTGGATGGAGACAAGCTAGTGCATGTACAGAAATGGGATGGCAAAGAGACAAACTTTGTAAGAGAAATAAAGGATGGCAGAATGGTAATGGTGAGTACAAAAGTTACTGAGCATTCACGTACACCACTAGTGCTCCTCTTTCACATCTACCTCAAGCTTGTGAATTTCACAGGTATCTGTAACACAGAATCTAAACCCAGGGGAAAGCTAGCAGAGACTTCTCAGATCATTACATTTGTTTGGCATCTTGCTGGAAAATTGCTGATGGCTTTGTGACAGGCAGGCCAGTCTGTGGGTTCTCCAAGTGCATCCTTTCTTTCTAGAGTTCATGGAAATGCCCAAATGAATATATATTGCAAATCATAATTTTAATACATGCATTTATACATAATTTCTGTTGAGTTGTGAAATATAATAATCAAGAACTTAATATATAGACAATGGTCTGTTCAGATTTCTTTAATAGCTTGTTCCGTATACGCACATGTAAATAATAGAGAATTACACAGAACAAGTATTTCTCTAGGAGAATAAGACTTCAGTACTACAAGAGGAAAAATAGCTTTTTCTATTTCATACAGAAGGACTTATTCTCCCTTTCTTGTTAAAAATGTTTGAAATAGCATTTGTTCAAAAGTAATTTTTGTTTTAAATTTGTTTTCTTGCTGAATTTTCAGAAGTAGGAGTATGGGGTGAATAAGTGGTGTAAGTTACTCTAATG
The DNA here is from genome assembly GCA_028571105.1 of Tragopan temminckii. NCBI lineage: Eukaryota > Metazoa > Chordata > Aves > Galliformes > Phasianidae > Tragopan > Tragopan temminckii. The sequence goes on along the minus strand of JAOWBP010001760.1, from coordinate 50,705,418 downwards.
TCCAGGCTGATTTTCATGGCTGTGTTTGGCTTAGGGATGTATCTTGCAGGAGAAAAAAAAATCCTTCAACCACAGTAATGTATGTAAATTGGCTGTTGAATGAAAACAGTTTGCTTTGTTTTCTGAATACTTCAGAGAACACTCTTGTGGATGGAGAGTTCCAAACAACAAAAACTTCAATGCTTATGGTCAGTGCAACACAGTGTGACAGTGATTCAAGGAAAACTATATGCTTTGTTTTTTGGGAACATCTACATGCATATGCAGGAAAGCATTTCCTTCAGAATTTGAATGCAGTTAGATGCAGTGTTCCACTTAGTGAAGTACTCAAGCTTGCATTCTGCAGTCAGTGTTGTACACAATTGCAGAAACCAGAATACTTGGTAGTTTTAGCCACGTAAGTGCATAGGGTGCATTTATCTTAGTATGAGATTCTTTTTAAGTACATGCTTATGTAGAATAGCATAGAACATGAAAATAGAGGAGTTAGTTAGCTTTAAAATTCTACGTTTTGCAAGTAGATCAGCTTTAGCAAAACAAGTATTAAATCTGTTTTAAACCAGTGCTGTATTTGAGAAACTGCATTCACAAAATGAGAAAGTCATTTCTGTCCTTACGTTGGTTGTATTACAAAAGAGCGTTATGAGCTTCTTAGGTTTGACAGCAAGGAGAAAGTTGGATTTATTATGGCAACTACAGCTTTGAGATTTCTCTTGTTACTTACTTAAAATATTAGTAATCTTGGCAACTTGTTTATTACACTATGTAGCTTATAGAAAAATCTTGTTCTTGTACAGACTTCTTAATGTGTTAGCCATTACAGAAAACGGTTGAGCATCTAATACCTCTCTTTTCCTTGCAGACTCTTACCTTTGGTGATGTGGTGGCTGTTCGCCACTATGAAAAAGCATAGAGTTCACCTTACCAGATGTTACATCTAATGGATGGATTAATGTACTGTCCATAATTGAAAGTAGTTTAAATGTACATTTCTGACATGAAAGGTTAATAAAGACTTTTTTTCTGGGGGGAGCATTTTTTTTTTTAAAGAAACTTCTTGCCATCAGATGGGCAAGCTTTTGCTGTATATTACAACAAGTTAAAGTTTGCATAAAAACTCAAACATTTGTTCTTTTTTTTTTTTTTTTTTTTTTACAATAAATGAAATATATTTGAGTTGTTTTGGAATGGAGATCCAACAAATTAAAAGATTTTTTAAACTTGTGCTCCTTTTTGTATTTCTTGGGCTAATAGTCCAGTGTTTTAGAGGGAGCTGTTGTGCAAGTTCCTTTTTTCTCAGTTGAACAGCAGAAAAACATAGTATAGAACACTGGGGCAGTATGTGGAAAATGGAAAAAGTGCCTTCCTACCACTTAAGTGGCTTTTTGCTTGAGAAATCTAAAGCCCTAGTAGGCAAATAGGTGAGAGGCTCAACCCAGTTTCAGCTAGTCTCTTGGGTCTTGTGATCTGGGACATGCTGAGGTCAGCACACAGATAACCTTTGATATTGTTTTGGTTTTAATAGTTAAGAGAAGTTTGTTTTGTTTTAGCAAAACAAGACACAGCATATATACAAAAGACTGGAGTACATCAGAGTGCAGAGAATCAAGTGTTTCATAGGGTGAGAGGAAAGGACCAATATGACAAGGGTGGGTCTGGGGGAACCCCAAGCACAAATCTTGCCTTTCATCAGTGTTCACAGGGCTGGGAAGAAACAGGAAAAATAGTATCAAACAAACCTTTTGGGCTGCTTCTTACTTTGCTGCAGTTTTACAGCTAATATGTACTGGGTGTAATAATTATGTGCACTCTGAACAAAAAGAGAAATTAAAACTATTCTGTGTAATATTCCCTAACAGATTAGCACAGTGGAAAAGTGCCCTACTTTTCAGCTTACTGGGAACATTGAAATGGGTTGCTGGCATTACAGAGGAGCATAGCTAGAAGATCCCACGTTTTCTAGTGTGCTGACCCATGACCCATTTTGATATGTTGGTACTATACCTTCTCACCCAGGCTGAGGAAGCACAGCACTCAGCTACTTGGGGCTGCGCAGGCAGAGAAAGGTGCTGGAGGGGGCCCAGCCTCCCAGGCCTCATCCTGCAACTGTGCTTCTTTTGATCTGCCACCCAGTGTCATGAGAAGTGGCTTCTTGCATCCCTGTACAGCATTCTTCCCTGAAGGCTAGGGTAATCCTGATAGTGTGCCTCAGTCACCTGATAACAGCTTGGATATGGCTGTGGCACCCAGCCAACAAGAATACAAGATTTAACGTGCCACCTTTGCTTTTTCAGAAAAGGAAGAACATCAGGGTGTTTATCTCTTATGGAGAGCAGTATAAATGTAGAAGACTGAGTCCTCAACTATAAACCATCAAAAGTACATATTAAATGGTGGATATTGCTAGCTTTTAAAATCTAGGAGATGTCTTCTTTCATCAGAGAAATGAAAACTTGTTTCATTGACATGGGGAACTTCATTCTCTATGTTTTGGGCTGCTTCAGGTTCTATAGTACATGTACTTGAGCAGTGCCTTCTGCCCTTACGTGTTTTTTGCCCAGTTACATCTCAGTCTCTGTGCCTAATGCTCTTCCCATCGGTCTGCCTGTGCTGCTGCCTCCCAACCCACAAGCATTCACCGTGTGACTGAATTCCTGTAGGCCTTGAAGGAAGGCAGGAGCAGCCTTTGTCACAGGGAGTTCAGTCTGGGGTTCTCCTCAGTAGCATTCATGTTCCTGATGAGTGATGAGACCACGAAGTAAAAACCCAGGGTTTTTGTTACATTTAGAAAAGGAACAAAGTGAGAGATTGTTAAAACTTGCGTTATATGTTGTTAAAACTTGGTTTAAACCCTGAATGGTGGATATTTTACATTGCTGCCACATTAAAAAAAAAAAAAAAAAAAAAAAAAAAGATGGCTTTTTCCTATGTTCTATATGTAATATATGAAACCATCATTACTGACAAAGTATTTTGCTGTTCTAAAGAGGAGCAGTGCTAATGCCAAAGTAAATACGGGTAAGAGAAGTGGTGGTTGGGAAGTGCCTGCAGCGCTGTGGGAGAGGAAAGACCACGGAAACGCCGAATGAGGGGCCTGCAGCCCTGCCAGCCCTGCCTTTGCCAACACCGGAAAGCAGAGCCAAGCAGAAAGCACTCGCAGTGGGGGATGCTGAGGGGCAGCTGGGGATTCTTGACAGCTATTCTGATTTGCTAACAAAACTGACACTGAGCCATTCACGGGAGGCTGTTCCTTAGCAGATCTTTAACCATGAAGCGACAGGGACTCAGCAGCAACAGGGACAGCTTACAGTACACCTCAGCATTTTCCTTAATAAAAATAGTACACCTTTAATACTGAAGCTGTATTCCTCGACTTCCTTAGAAGTACGTTAAGCAATCAGAAGCAATTTAAAGTGTATACTACAAGAAATCTTCCTTCCAAAAAGATGCTGCGGACGTGTTTTAAACCCCCGTTTGACTCCCGAGTGCCGCCTGCACAGAGGGACGAGGCCTTCCCTAGGGCTACAGGAGCTGTGGGCACGCAGCACCTCGGCCATCAAGGTGTTTCGCTTGACCAGAGCCATCGGGCTGAGGCCAGGCCGTGCTCCAGGAGCGGCGCTTGCTGGCAACACAGCCAGGCCGGATGCCCCATTTGGGAATAAAGTAGGCAGCCCTGGACGTCACAGCGATCCCCCGGCACCTAGCAGGCAATTCGGGTTCGGGCGCTGCTCGCACCGGGGCGGAGCGCGGCGGCGGCTTCCGGCGGCTCCGGCCAGGTTGCGAAAGGCTAAGGCTTGCCCGAGCCGTCCCGGGCTCACCCCCTTCCTCCTCTAGGGCGCTCCCGGTACCGCCGACATGGAGCCGCCGGGGGGACGCGCCGCTCGCCTGGCCCTCGGCCTGGCGCTGCTCTGCTCTGCGCTGCGAGCT
>JAOWBP010001760.1:50680961-50692135 GCA_028571105.1 Tragopan temminckii | reverse complement strand
GAAAAGCACCCAGGTTTGAAAATTTTGTTTATTGCTTTGAAATCCCTTAGTTTTAATAATGAGTATGTATGTAGTCTTACATCTTTAACTGAATCTCTCTAACAATCAGCTAGTGAAATAAATATTTGTGTATATACCATAGTGAGTGGTCCACTGCTTTGGTTTATACTCAAATATTAAGTGGCTCTTTATCTTTCTGCTTTATATGAACAACTAAAAGTAGTGTCCGAAATAATGACTGGGATCATAGAATCATTAATATTGGAAAAGACCTCTAAGATCATTAGTCCAACCGTCCATATACAGTGATAGGTTTACTCAAAGAGATCTAGACAGCTGCCAACATATATCGTACTCGAGTTTACCTTTTTGCATGCAATTATCATGGAATTAATGCCAAGTAAAAAGGAATCCAATCCAAGTGAAAGAAATGGCCTTTGATATGTTTAAATGGTTTCTCAAGGCAGACATATACCCACATATTTTTGGACCTTGTCCTATTTGTGCATGAAATCAACACCTGTACTGCAAATTTCACTCAAGAAATAGAGAACTTATAAAAATTTTCACGTGCAAGTAGCAGCTTTAATAATTTTGCATTTTTTGACAGAATTCAAACAGTGAACTTTAATGTAGCTAAATGCAGCTCATGTTTATTTGTACTGTTTTAGGCTCTATTTTATTGACATCATTTTTCTTTTGGACAAAATTTCAGAGAATTCAAAGTTCATATCATACTGATTGATGTAGCCAATATCAATGTGCTGAGATACAGAGTTCAGTTATATCTCTTCTAGAATTATCTGCTGATTTCCTAGCTTTCAAAGCTTCTGGCCTTGTGATTTCACTGCTATGGTGTCAGAGAAAAGAGTAGTTAAAGTTATTGGTTTTTTGTTTTTTTGTTTTTTTTCTTCCACAGGGAACCTCAAAATATCCTTGCCCCATATTCTATTTATTGAAACCTTTGCACATCCTCATGTTTCAGTTGCTCTGAAGTGTTCACATCCTAGGTTCTGGGCTGAGCTAGATGTGTGAAGATATCAGTTTATGATATCTTAATGTTTCTAGTAATATTATAACTACATGAAGAAAAAGTACAAAAAGCAACATGTAAAGTACAACATGAAGACTCAAAGTTCTGAATATTTCTTCAGTAGAAATATGCAAAATAAAGAGATCTTGATTGTAGGCAAGACTATTTAGCACTTAGGTAGTTGAATTGGTGGGAAGCTTCCAGTATAGATAAATTTAACTGATATGCAGTGGAATGTGGGCTGTGGTAATTTACCCATTTTTTTTTGGTCTACCTAGTGGAAGTACAGAAGGAGTTCACAGTGATGCAGCTAATCCAGGGTTTTTTTAAAAAAAAAAAAAAAAAAAATTGTGATGAACCTAGGTCAGTAACTATAGTTCTTGCTGTACTGGTTTTCCCCAAAAACATTATTTAAAAAATAAATGACTGAAGGGTAACTGTTACCTCATTTTTCCTTTTCCTGCAGAAAAGCCAGTCAATTCCTTGTTTGTGGCACCTGCTGTAACCCCAGTGAAGAATGTATGGCAAATGGAGTCCAATAACCCAGGTGTCAGATTGTATCAATATGATCTCCTTAATTATAGCTTGCTGGTAAGTAAGGGTTTTAAAACATGCTTAAGGCTTTTGAAATACTTAAGTACATTGTCATTACAAATTACAGCAGGATGTCAGCCTTTGTAGTATTATGGTAATCGGTGGAACTTAGGTGCTTACCATTGTTTTTCTTCCTGGGAAAAGAAAATGAAATCTGAAAGACAATTTCATCAGTCTGTCTCTATCTGCAAGACTACCCAGTACTTCCTGTTCTCTATGAATATCTTACAATATGGAAGCAAAAATGATTACAAATTTCTGAGCAGAATCCTCAAACTGTTTGCAAGGAGCAGGAGCTCTGCAATAGTGAAAAAAGCTCACCTAAATCCTGGGCTTGTTTACATACCAATCTTTGCTGGAGACTGCCTGAGCTTTGGGAGGCAATCCATGAAATGCTTCTAAGGGTTGTAGAACTGCTGATGAAGAAAATCACACTTTTAGCCGTGTGATGCCTTTTGTAATTATGTAGCTTTCTAAATAATGTTTCTACTTTTAATACGAAATTGTAAGGAAATTTCGAAAGAGACAAATTAGGATACTTCTATAGTCTTATTTGATTTTTTTTTTTTTTTCTTTTTTTGGAGAGAAATTGAATCCTATAAAGCTGTTTTGGCTCTAAATAACTTAGATGTTCTCTGGGTAATTCAGTGTAAAATCTTGCCCTTGCTGAGTTCAGTAACAATGCATCCTGGGGCTTGACTGAAACTGGGGATTTCCTCTGGAGATCTGTGCTAATATGGACTGCTCCTTTCTTGCGCAGATTTCATTCCTATATCTTCATCATTTCTGTTTCCCTAAATTTTCCCACTATTTTTCTCTCAATTTTGCTGTTCAAGCAGTACCCATAGGGGAAAAAAAAAAAAAAAAAAAAAGTTCTGTGTTTCACCTTGTTGCCCCAGTCCCAAACCAGACACAAGCAACGTGGCGTTTGGTTTACAGTTTGGACAGGAAAGACTTCTAACAGTGCCACTGTTTCCTTTTGTGTTCCTTTTTTCTTCTCCCCATCCCCCCACGATTACCACACTGCATGTACCAGCTTTGGGTGTAAGCCCAGCTCTTGGGGTGGGACGTGACCTTCTATTCAGTTGTAAATAATAAGGAGTGACAGCTTCCTAATCAATATATCACTCCAGAGACTTAATGAAGCAGGGAAGAAAGCAATACAGCCATGCCTTTTTTTTTTTTCTTCTTTTTTTAACTGTAGGATCTTTGGCAGTTTTACTTGGACCTCAGAGATGCCAACAAGAAAAATGAATCAAACTGGAAATTAGAATACATCTTGACTAAAGCTTACGGCATTGAAGATTTGAAGCCAGAAAGTTTATATGAAATGGCCAAACAGTTGTCTGTGCCACATAGCACATTGTTTGAGCAGTATTACAATAACTTCATTGTGAGTTATAACAAAACCATTGTCTGTGAAGAGGGGTGCAAGACCTGCCAAATATGTGCAATCCAATATCTGGATTATTCCTCATACACAAATTGTATCAATCGGGAAGAAGCATGGAGATGAAGTCTCCAATGCAATTTATGCTAAAGTTAACCAGAGCCTTTGATTTTAAGAACCCTCTCATCCTCTCACTCAAGCTCTGACGCACTGGCATGGAACCTGTGGGACTTTGAGTTTCAGGGGAGTAATAAACCTCCCTAGTCACATTTTCCTTCCATATCCAAATGAAAGTTCATTGGTTATGTAACAGTGGGCAGATATTTGGCTGTTGTTTCAAGTGTCCTCTGTCTCCTGTAAGAGGCATCAGAATATGTGGGAATAGAAGTTAGTTCTTTGAAAATCCAAGCCTGTTATTAGGGTTTATATATGTAGGCAATGCCATTTCAGGCATGAGATTTATATAGGGGCAGATTTCAGTCATCAGCAGATATTTTCAAAGCAAAATTTGCAAAACCTGTGTTTGCTGAGGCTGGAGTGCAGTTACCTTGTTGATGTGATGCCAGTATTAGGCACCTTCCTGTCCCTGCGTCAAGTTTCCTTTTCTCTCTTAAGCCGTTAAATCCAGCTCTGTTTAGAGGCGTGTTGTCAGCATCAATGTGACTTCTTAATGGATCACAAAACTCCAAACTGAAAATGCTTAGTGTAATTTCAGAATAAGTGTCCAGCACCAAGTGCCTCTTTCCTATAATAGGGCTGTGTGTGTTAGTACTGCTCTCAAGCAGTCAACTGCTATAAGATTTTGCAGCACACTGTGAATTAGGTTTAAATTGATCAATAACAATCATTAGACAAAGCATGTGCATACTGTGTCCAGTACATGTAAACACATACTCATCATGATATTTTTTGGGTTTCTCAGGTTTCTTTTTTCACAGTGCACTCTAATTCTTAATGCGAAGCTTATCATATGTATCAATTTACAAGTGCACAGACCATTTATTGTGATTGCGTGTGCAAGATGATAGTATTAAAGAGACAGTTTTTCTATAGTATGTAACCAAGAACGGTGAGTTAGCAGGAATCTTCTGCAGTCTGCATGAGGAAGTACAGAAAAATTTCAGTGGTAAAAAGTGATGCTTCCCTCTATGTTGAATATGTTTCTTGATTGAGTTTCTCATGGTTTTGTTCATTAAAAAATGCTTCTGTTACCAGTGACACTTCTCCAAGGCAAGCAAAGTTATGGGTGGATAGAATGCAGGCAATAATAGGACAGCTGAAGTTGCTCCAGTTTGTCAGATGGGTTTTGTTCAGTTCAGTTTTGTGCTTTGGACAACTGTCTCTTTCACTGTTCTGGGTTTTTTGCTTTGTTTTGATTTTTTTGACTTCTGTTTAAACTTAATACTACCAAACCCCCCCCCCCCAAAAAAAAAATAACACCCCAAACCCACATCAAAAAAAACCAAACCAACTACAAGCCATCCTGGAAACATGCAATAAAAATTACCTAGTTATATCCTTCGTCTATTGCTGAATCTTAGGGAAAAACTTGAACTGTGTAGCAGATTAGTAGCTACAGAGCTCTTGGATGCTGTTAATGATCTGTTTGGATTCTTGCTTCCTAGATTTTTTTTGTGTGTGTTACTATATAGTGAGCATGAACAAATAAAGGTCTTCAAATGTCTAAATACCAAACTATGCCTGAGTTTTTTTTTTTTTTTTTAAAGACATACAATCTGAATTTATCTGAACTTTAGCTGAAGCTTTAATTGGAGCCAAGAGTTGGATGGCACCAGCCAAGGAAGTTGTTTTTGTTTCAGCCAGAGGGATATATCCTTCAAAGAGTTGCATTTAGCCAGGGTATGTCCACCAAAATGCATCCTGTTAGGCAGGCTGGCATTCTCTGCTTCTCCTATATGTAACTACTTGTGCAGAGTGCAAACTGAACTGGCCAAGAAGGATCCAGGAATAGTTTGACTGCATCAGCTTGTAAATCGGACGTAAAATACAAAGAACTAAGCTGCTAAGAATTTTACACTGAAAAAATCTTAAGATAGATCACATAAACTTAGAAGTCACCTGTACGTAAGATGAAATAGAAGGTGATATTTTTTATTTCAGGTTCATACTGTATTTCTCTATGAATCTAGAAATATTTTAGAAGTAAGTTATCCTCTCCTGACAGCAGATTTTTTTTTTTTTTTTTTTTATGGAATCATAACAATTAAACATGAAAAAGGAATGACATAATAAAGCTTCTGACTCCTACAGACAACACTTCACGTGATATTTCACATTTCAAATGATATTTTGTGGCCTTATCTTCAATGAAAGACTTGGAGGAATATTTTTAAGGCTGCATATGACAGAAAGACAAATTACACCACCTAGCGGAGTAGAAAGCTTTGCATATATCTATACAGTTTGAGATGTACTGAAAGGGAGAGTTATTTCTCAAATATTCTAGGACTTACCTGCTAATTATTTCTTTTGCAGCAGTACTGCCACGTTGCTCGTTTCTTCCTGGGTATTAAATGATTTCAGGCTTCTAGAGGCCGTGTCACTTAAAGGGAGCCTGAACCCTGAGACAGGTGCAGGTCTCAGCTCATAACCTGAGAATAACTGGAGCCTACAGAAGGGATCCTCAGAGGCCAGCTTAGCTAGCCAGGAGTAAAGCAAGTGATGGAAACAAAAGATTTCCTTCCAGTTAGTTTTTATGCTTTACTTCTTTCCTGGAATTAAGTGCCTGAGCTTATGTCTACCTTAAAAGGTACTACTGCCTAATAGGAGCACTTCCTTTAACAAGAGAGTTGGTTCTGAGAAGCTGATTCCACTGCAGCAGGTCCCGTTTACAGTTGCAGGAGACTAGCTGTACCCTTGAAGTGCACCCACTGTCTGCACTGCATCTGAAAGACCAGTCTCCAAGACCACTCTACAGCCTGAATGAAAGCACAGTAAGTGGGAATGATCATTAAACTCAGATAAGAGGTGTGCTTTCTACTAAAAGGAAGGTACGCCCTGAGGCCCCCGTTAATTGATTTAGATTGGGGAACTGAGTGCTGTCTCATCATTTCTATTGTTTTTCACTTGTCAGCTTGAAGAGATGACTGGAGGAGATGGGCAATGTGTGAACATATTGTTAGTGAATGCGATGTTGGACTTGAGTTGCCTGAAGACAGAAATAGGTAATGAGGTACTCCTAGTTTCCTGTGATGCATTTTCTGTGTGGGCAATTGATGAACACACAGAATCTTTAAGGATGAGTGTCTAGTTTAGCAGTCATCGAAGTTCTCTTTGTGGAAGCAGACATTTCAGGAGGGTGAGTTGTTACATTTGTCTAAGAATAAAAAAACTGGGAAATCTCTCATGCACAATAAAGAGGAACTATACCGATGTTCATGAAGAACAGGACTGTAAATGTCTAGGTAAGGCTAGCTGCTTTCCTTCCTTACTTCACAAAAACTGGAGGGAAACTTTTTTTTTTTTTTTTTTATCTGCTTAGTGCTACAGCTTTTGGGGAAAAAAAAAAAAAGGAAAAAAAAAAAAAAAAGAATTGCTGTAATTTCACTTGTCATCTGTCAGCTCCAGCTTTCTTGTTCTGATGGAGGAAAATCCTACCTAGGAATTCTGCCCAGTTTTGTTAGTCACTGGTGACATGAATGTTGTTTTCATATTGATGTGAACTATCATAGCTATAGAAATTCAAAGAAAACACATGGACAAAAAATTAACCAAAAATGTTAACCACCACACATTTTTTTAGTTTTTGATAGTTATGGGAATGGCAAAGGCAGTTTGCTAAATGAACATTTCCAGTGTTACTGGACAACTTACAAGCAGTTTGTGTTTCTCAGAGCTGCCCTTGCAGGTCTTAGAAGAGGAGTCACCAACAGGACAGAAGGTGCAGAAGGTGGCTGACTGAAATCACAATGAGGGAGCTGCTTAAAAGCAAGTACACTGAAGTAAAACCAGTGGAAATATGGCAAGCCGCAGTCCAAAACACTCAGTGAAGCAATGGGAGGAGCACTGATGATGTTAAACACGTGTTTATAAATGTAGCCCAATTACAGATTTTCACATGCAACTTACATTGCATTCAGTGGTAGACCTATATTTAAAGAGTGCCGGAAAAAATCCTTTGATTATCTTTATTTTCATCTAGTGACCTGAATCTAGCTGTTAAATGTGTTGCAGATAATTGCTGAAATATTCCTTCATCATGTCTTCTAATGTGCAGAGGGTAAAAGAAAATTAGCATACTGTTCTCATACCTCGTAAAACTCTGAGTAAGATTTTAAAGCAACCACTCAGACATCAGGAATATTTAAGCTAGAAAAATTTCTGTGGAGCTAGATTTCTTCCTGTCCTGAAAATCATCCTGAGACTTCAATATGTTGTGCTGGAATAAAACCAAGACCTTGCTGAGGTTTTAGGCAGGGAGATATGCAAAGTGGAGATTTGCACCTGAGCCTGCTACCTTTCCCTCAGCACTTGCTCTGCATCTGTCATGGTGCCGAGTGTGCTTTCTCCTCCTACTCTGGAACATATCTTTCTAAATTAAAATTTGCGTTAGAACCATTGCATTCGTATGAAAAAATCTGATAGTGACGTTTTCAGCTGGGAAGTGTGAAGCAATTTTCAAGTTCTTCCACTTGATAAACAGTTTAACATCTTGCTTGTCCAACAAAATACATGCCAATGTTTGCATTCAGGCAGTTCTTTCATCCTATGTAATTTATGATTTCTGATGGTTCTTGTGGGCTGGATGATCATCTGATAAAAACTGACTTTGGACTACTGAGGTTAATTATGAATTAATTAATAAAATACTGAATAGTCTTAATTTAGATTTGGGAACAGGTTTTCAAGAAATGATCACGATATTTGTGGGACATGATACAGTCCTACTTGAATAAGCAGATTTGGGTAACAGTAATTATCAGCCATAGTGTTTATTCTGGAATAATTCTTCTTGTAGACTGGATTTATGAGATAACAGAGCTCTCCTGCTGTGTTATGCAGGTGAAATCTTCCAAGCTACCTGGGATGTTTGCCTACATTGATTTGTGTCATGTCAATACAATACCATCTGACTTAAACATACAAACTCAAATTAAGAGAGTTGGAAGTTGTGCCTCCTGGGTCAGGGTATTCTAGTTTGATGGTTGTTGGCTGTAGATGGACAACTCTTATGCAGTGTTTCTGGGGAGGTGAGGTGATCTGCATCTTTCAGATTTTTATGTTTCCAAGGCTGCTAAACGATGGCAGTTTCTGGAGGTTCTTGTATAAACAATGAACTTAGCAACTTATCCAGTCTAGCAGAATCTTCCTTCTTGTGGGTGTGATGAGAAAAACCTGTAGTGGTGTCACTCAAAATATGTGCAGAAAAGTTCTTCTTCCAGATGGGGATGGAACCTTAAAACTCCTGCACACTGCTGTGGCTTCTTACACCTTGTAAAGTGGGAAGCACCTGTTTTTAGACATTCTGAAAAGCCTTTCCTGGCCAACTGCTCATTCCTAATTTGTTGGACGTTTGAGGCAGAACTTGTCCCTTGTACTGGAATATTTTACATCTACAAAAACTGCCATCTGCCACAAAACATTTCAAAACTAGTTGAAACAGAAGACTTTGGTAAAGTATCCCACTAAAAGATTCTGATGTTGTTGCAGCTGATTGCAATGAACCGTGCATTTTACCTAGCCTTAATTGAGTCACTGCAAAGAACATTTAACTTAGCCTCACAGGAGGGGATATTTGATGTTGTTTTTACATCAACCTAGCTGAAACCTTCCAACATTTCTAACAGACTTTGTTGATAGCTAACAAGACATGCTTCAAGCCGTCTGTTCTTAAGTCTCCTCTTTTTATTCTTCTTCTTTTTTTTTTTTTTTTAAATCTAATTGAAAGTATTTATACAGAGCTTGCAATTCTAGACAGGCACAGGATTTTGCTCAGAATAATTGCTGATGTACAATAGAGGACTTTTCTATAGTATTTTTTTGTGTGTGTTTCTCTCCTCCTCCAGTCTGCAGCCAAAGCAAATTTCTGCTAAGCTGTGTCAAAAAACCATAGCAACTATCTTGTGACAGATCTGAGTAGGTTCTGTTCTTCAAAGGATTAATCTTACATTGCCATGATCCCATCCAGTCTGATTCTGAGCATTTTTTGCTAAAAACTTGCTAAATATTTGTGCGAGTTGAGTGTTCCCATCATAGCAACCGATGGGCGAAGCACAGCGTGTTAGTTACAATGTGTGGCAGTGGGAGGCTTCAGGGATGCTGGGGTTCTCTTACCAGGCAGGAGGACTGGGAGCAGGTGGGAGGCAGAGCTGGCAGGGCAGAGGGGAGAGCAGAGCAGGTTGGTGGGCTTCTTAGGGCACACATCTGATGGTTTCCTTTGGGCTGCGGGTATTAGAGACCCACTCATGGCTTGAATGTGCCTCCTCTCATTCCAGCAGCACAGGCTCCCTGCTCTCAGCAGCTGATGAAATAGCCATCATTTGTTTCCTCAGCTCTCTACTCAAAGTTTTAAGCTCATCCTCCAAAGCTCCATGTTTTTTTTGCCATTATTTTTGCTATTACTTGTTTCTTTTTGCATAGAGTCAGTTCAAATCAATGTGTGTTTTCAGTGGAGTTAAGGATATGCCAACAGTTAAGCTTTGACCCATCAAAACAATCTGCATTTACTTGCCTAGTGTTCCATAAGCTGTCCCAGTTGCAACAGAAATCCAGCCCACTAGAGTTTGCATTCTTGAATATACCAGTTGCCTATGATACTAACAGCCAGTTCAAATACTTCTTGGAATTTAGAGTACAGAAAAATGAATAATTAGCAAGTTTTAATGTTACTCTTCTTGTATCTTAATTGTCAATATTTGCCCTGATACACAATCAAGAAAAGCCTGAAGACAGAAAGTATTTCTACACTCTAATCATACTTGCTATTTTCATATGATACACAACAGCAGTTGCTGTGTGATCAGCCGGGTGGAAGCAGAAGTGACTGTTTGTTCATGGAAGGCAGGTGGTCCTCAGCCCCCACAATGTTCTGGAGTGCCATTGGGATGGAAAATAGGATCCCATCGTACCTAATGATTTATGTGAAAACATGTCAGAGCTTCTCAATGCCTTGAAGGGGATGTTTTCCCACGGAAATTTGCATATCTGACCTAGTGCTGTCCTCATGTCTTTACATCAGACCGTGCTAAGCAGCCACTACATGGGACAAAATAATAGTCAGAGCCTCATAGTATACTATTTCCTTTGCAGATATGTTGACTCTATTTTGGGGCCCCTAACTGCATTTGGTCTCTTTTGCTTTGCTTTCCCTCCTGAAACAGCTCTAAGGCTTTTAGAAAGAGATCTTTCCTTTCCTCTCCTAAGCTGAGGTAAGGCGCATCATGACCACAGGAGGGGAAAATCTGTTGCTTCAGTTGTGCTTTGAAGAGTGTTATTATACTACTGCTGAATGAAACCTCATGATAGATTTTTTTTGCTGTCTCTGAATTCCCTCTTATTAGGTTTGTTTTCAGGTGATAACTTTTTCTAACACCTTGTATATGTGTAGGTGAGGTGACAGAACAGCATCTGTCCTTAAACTGCAGTGTTTAGCTCTGTGTGATTTATTTCTTATTGGTGTTCAGCTTAAAGAATCATCTCTGCTCATTTTCTTTGTTTAGGTATAAAACCCATCACTCAGTCAGCAGCAGCACAAAGGTGTTTCTCATGATTTTAGAAATCAGACTATAGAAAGTTTGTTTTTTTTCCTCCCATGTATTTGAGGGAGGAGAGTGTACTCTTGGATACTCTGGGAAGTGAGGAAGATGTGGTAAAAATGTGAATTAACCAACACTAGTGGGTTGAGTTGTGTGGGCTGAGACCTAGGCTGGCAGGCATAGGATTGATATGACTGCAGTGAGATCAGGATGAGCCCTGCATCTATGTGATTCGGCCCTGCATATGAGAAGGCAAATAACACATGGACTGCAAGCTGTGTTTTCCATTCGTTGTACAGGGTGAAAAAAGGCTTCATATATATGCCAAGCGTACAGAAAAGAATGAATTAGGAACAGTGATTTTTTTTTCATTGTCTAACTAGACAGGACTTGAGCTTGTTGAATTCCTTACTTCATTCTGTGCCTGCCATTGTGGTTTTCA
>JAOWBP010001760.1:50667988-50680861 GCA_028571105.1 Tragopan temminckii | reverse complement strand
TTCGTTGTACAGGGTGAAAAAAGGCTTCATATATATGCCAAGCGTACAGAAAAGAATGAATTAGGAACAGTGATTTTGTTTTAAACTTTTCATTGTCTAACTAGACAGGACTTGAGCTTGTTGAATTCCTTACTTCATTCTGTGCCTGCCATTGTGGTTTTCAGCATCTGGCCAATTTTTATTTCAAGAATATCCTTATTTGTATCTGTCCAAATTTATCAAGACTTTGTCATTCCCTGACATGCAAAACCACTTGAATTCAGTGCTTACAGAATATATACTAAACTTATATATATATTATCTAGAAAGCATATAAAATCATGAGAAAAGCCATCTCTTTTCCATTGCAACTCTTTGGGCATTCAGAATCAGTAAAAATTTCTGTTTCCCTGTTCTCACTTTTTTACACTCATTCTTTCTGTTCTGCATCCGTTCATCTCCCAGTTATGAATCAGAAGTGTTATGAAGAAGACACACTCTTCATTTTGTTGAGCATTGTAAAATGTTCACTAGAATCATGTAAGGATTTGTCCCACTCCTGGCAGAAAGCAGTTCTAAAAACAGTGTGGTCCTTTGTTTGCCAGAAGCATAGTAACAAATGGATTATGTGTAAGAGCCATCTATAGAGCTTTTATTTCATCTCCATTCAGGCTCTACATGTGTTGCACTGCTTTTAATGAGGCTGCCTGAACTATGGTAACCCCACGGCACATTTGTAAGCAAGAGATATCAGACGAATTGGCCCCTTCCAGGGCTGCATTATGAGGTAATCTGCTTTCATTACAGGATTTATTTTATAGGTGGTAGACCTCAGTGAGAAGACGCTGCAGGCACAAGCAGCACTTATCTGCTCTGTAAGGCCAAGTTCAGGATCTGCATGAATGTGAATCTGCTTTCCCACAGTTCAATCTCCATTCCTTGCGAGGCTGGAAACACAACCTTTTTGTGCATGACCCCTTCTTTGCTCCCCTTCTGATTCAGACTCATACTGGAATGATTGATAGTCTTTTATAAAATACTCCATAAAGAACTATTTTACTTCCACATCAGCATGAAAGCTTGGGTCCCACATACAAAACAAGTACAAAAACAAGCATCTCACATCAGAATGAAAAGCCTCTTCTTCCTTCTGCCTTTCTGAAGTGCGCAGATTATTCTCTGCAACTGGAAATGTTTATTCCCCTGGCAGTAGAACCCACTGTTGTCAAAAACAACCAAACACATATTCAGAGCATAGATAGATGCCTTATTTTTTCCCTGGAGGCCTATGAACATTGTACTTTTTTTTTTTTTTTAATGTAGTTCTTTTTTTTTTTTTCTTTGTTTCTTTTCTATTTTTCTTTTTTAAAAATGTTTGCAAATTTTAACAGAAAAAAAAAACACAGGATTCACAAGTCGCAGAGCCTATTTAAGGCTTTTGTAGTTTGTCTGAATGTAATCTGTTCTCCTGATCTTCTGTTTGTTCTGCTGCTCTTCAGACACCATCAGAATCAAAACAAGCTAGTTTTTGTAGAGGAAATATTGCTACAGTTCAGAAGATGATTGTAAGCACAGGAACAAAGCCACTTGGTAGCCTCATCTTCCTCCTCTCTGGAGATATGTTCTATATGTTGCTTAAAGTTTTTTGTTGTTAGACACCATAGTTCAAGAAATTCTTACCTTAGTAAGTAGAGAATCCAGTGAAAAACTGGGAGTAGTGGAAGCGGTATAAGAGATGCTGTTGTTTTGGATCACCACAGATTCAAACTTAAAGTCCAGAACAGGACTTAAAAGTTCAAATGTTGAAGTCAACACTTGATTTCTTCAACACTTGAAGAAGATTGTTAGGATTTCAGATCTCATGTCTGGCAGTAAGATAAAATCAGATTGAGCTGTGAACTGCCAAGTCTTAATAAGAATCCTAACAACAGAGAACACCTAGAAGTAATTGTTTTCTTCATCATCTTGCAACTGTGAAGAGCAAAGCCCTGTGACTAACAGAATCATGAAACAAAAAAGATAGGTTTTATAACACAGCTTCTTATTGTTCTAAAAAAAGAAAAAAAAAATTCTAACAATGCAGACAAATTGATTAACAAAGAAAACTGCTTGGAGGAAGACATTAATTTTTTCTTTCTTTTTTTCCCTGTCAATAATGAATTGACACCGAAAATTTCCTGGCTCCATTTAATGTAAAAATATTCAGTGGCAGGTTCAGAAATTTTTCCAGTTATTTTATTCATAGTTTTTCTTAGAAAAAAAAAAAAGAGGTCCATTTTTCAAATGCTTTCAGTTTCTGGTGTTACTAGTGCAGTTGCAGCATGTGCATTAATGAGACACAGCAAGGTAAGGAGAAACAGACCTTGAACGTGAGCACATGGCTTTGCTGTACATAGCAATATCACAGTTTTGGCTTTATCATTTTTTATATGTCGATCTCCAAATGCCAATACCTGGAAGGCAGCCTCTGATATCCTGAATGAAAATGTTCATTACACTTTATGTGCATACACTTCATGTCGTTGAGCTGCAGAAATAGGCAGCACCTGAATACTCTTGAGAAATGGACTGAAACAGAACAAAGAAAGATTACTTATGTGTTTGGAAGCGCTTGAAAAGGCTGATGAAAAACTTGAGGGAAAGGTTTTTTAAAATTACTATTTATATTGCTGACTGATAAGAACATGCTTACTTGATAGGGCTTTACTCTTGTACTTCAACTCAAAGTTTTGATGAGTATGAAGGCATCCTGTTCAATCATTTGGGTACTTATTTCCATTATAATTAACAATTGATGAATTAATTTCCAAACTTTAATTAGGCAATTTAGATACAGCACATTTCAAATTCAAGGCTCTGGGAAGCATTTAAAAGAATGAAACTGCACACTGTCAGGAGTCAGTTATGCAAGTTTAAGAGATACCTGTCTTGGTAGGTTACAACAGTAAGTTGACTTATAGTTTAGAGGATTTAATTTTAGAGTGAAAGATTCTTCCCATTGATCCTCCTCCCCTCCCCTTAACATCCAGTATTTTCTTAGAAAAATATGGTTATATGCTTTCAGTGTCTTGCCTGTATGAAAACCAGCTGCAGTCTAAATCTGTCAAGAGGCTGTAGCTATTTGTGAGCAACAAAGTGTTTGGATGTTTCACCACAGGAGTCAACCTTTGATGGGCTGAGTGAAGACAGAATGATGACTTAAAGAGCTAAGTTAGTTAACAAGTTTGTTACCAAGTGTAAATCCTGTATTTGCTACCTTCTAATGTGAAAGAACCTCAAGTATTTAATCAGATCTTTTTTGTGGCAGGTGTCTGACAAGATCACACAGTAAGCGTGAGGAAAGTGTCTCTCCTTCCAGGAGTGTAACTCATTTTAAGAATTAGAACTGAAAAGTCCATCATAAACAATCACCACATTTTGATAAAGGTTTTTTGTTGTTGTTGTGTTTTTTTTTTGTTTGTTTGTTTGTTTTTGAGGTGGGAGGGAGGTGGGATGGGGGGTTTAGTGGTGTTTTGGGAATAATGAATATTTTTTAAATAACATGAAAATTTCTAAAATAATAAAAACTGCAATTAGTTTTAAACTCACTGCCTAAATGCCCCAATTCAAATAGATACTTGCACACTTTCACACATTTGGCTTGCTCCTTGTCCTAGAGGAAGCTGTGCCACAATTTTGGGGTTCAGCTACCTGTCAACCAACTTTCATGCTGATACTTGAATTATACCTGCTGATTTATGTCGGTCGAGATCTGACTTTATATCCTATGGGAAATAATAATAAAAAAATAATTTAGTTTTCTTCCCCTCTGCCAGCCCCAGTTTCACAGAACACTTCCACCAGTTCATCATCATCATCTCTGTGCCCTGCCAGGATGCAGGGAGCCCTCAGTGCAGCAGGAGGACCCCATGCCCCTCTTGGCCTCTCAGTGCTCCCCCCAGCCTTTCTGTGGGCCCACCGAGGTGTGAGGCGGCCAGCAGCTGGTTGTATTCCATATGTGGACAGAGCATGACCAGTTTGGCGGCAGCCACTCAGCACCAGGCTCGGCTGTTACATCAGCGTCAGCCCACGGCGCGGCCGGGCAGAGCCAAACAGGCTCTTCGTTGTTTTTCCTCTCTTAATGGACAAGAAGAAAGCCTGGGAAAAGAGCAGGGATCCCAGACCTTCCTTGAGAACAGCCGAATATTGTCTGCATGGTAATGAAGGGAACAAAACAAAGAGCGCACAACTCTCCCCCCCCTTTCCTCCAAGTCAGGACTCACAAAAGCAGAAGAATAATCCGGAGGAGTGAGGCAGGGCTGCAAAGGATGCTGAGGAAATTACCTGCACTCCCACAGCTCCCTGACCGTGCTGAGGTCTCCGGGGATGCCAGTCAGCTGCAGCCATCCTTGTTTCCGTCCGTCACAGCGATGCCCTTACAGCAGGGCTGAGGGGCTTGTGGTAACACAGCAGCAGGATGTCTCTTAGAAAAAGCATTATAGTGCACAGCATGCATTTGTGATACCGGTTTTCTGTTCCACCCACAAATTCAAGGTGGTGAGCACACACAGATCACCTTTATTTATGCATTTATTTATTCTTATATCACCTTAAGAGAATGTGATGCCTAGTTTATTCTGTTGGTTGGATTTTCTGTTTGCAATGACAGTCTTAGGTGGTGTTTCTTTCAAAACTGGAAAACTGGACTGGGGATGTGCTGGACACCCTGATTCATTTCCATCTTCTGGGGAGAGATGCAGCTCCCGTGAAATGTCTGCTTCATTTTCCGTGTTGTTCCTTTTCTAAAATGTCAAAAGGAGTGCATCGTCTGGGTGGCTAGGAGGAACCTTATTCACCCTAGGTGTTCTATGGTTGCTGCTGTGCAGTTAAACCAAGTGGCAGTGATAATGTAGTTATTTGGGAATTGAGATCTCTTGGTCTCAAAACACCTCTGAGAATTATCAGTAGCTGTCTTGCAATTTACAGTCATGTTTTCTTCATCATCAGTCTTTTACCACATGTTTTCATGAGAATATTGTTGCATAAGTTAAGCTAGTCTTTCCCTTTTCCAGTGTTTAGCCTTCTAATTTATGGGAAAGAATCACTCTTTCCCAGACTTCTCTTGGGTGCACCCAAAAAGCCAGCCTCCTTTTGAAACACTGTTTAACATGGTTCTTGTCTAGTCTGTGAACTTGGGGATTCTTTCACAGAAAATGATGTGGAGAAGAGTTGGGTGCACATCAAGATTAGGCCTAAGGATGCTGTGTGTATGTTTTCATTGCATACAAAACACCTAGCAGCTCAAGTGTTTCAGGGCTCCTTGTTAGCCTTCCTCTGATCTGCTCCACTTCATCTTGTCTTTTTAATCAGAGCAAACCAGAACAGTGGATGAAGTCCTGTTGGTTTGTAAAGTAGCATTCAGACCTCTTCATCTCTATGAGAATTGCACTTCCTAATGTGTCCTAAAACAGGCACTGCATAGCATTGCCTCACAACCATTCTGTGATTAACCAGCACATACAGGTTTACTCCTTCTTTATTGCGTGTTGCATGATATGAAAGATAGTGTAAAAGTTCTTCAAAGAAACAAAGAAATTTATATATACGTGGGTTACCCATTCATAAAGCCTTTCTGCTCTCTGCAGTGATACATTTTTCCACTAACACACGAGATCTGATTATAGCCTGCATCATTACAAATGCTACCACTGGTTACAGAATTATCCACTACTTAAAACAACAACAACAAAAAAAGTTGCTATAATTAAAACAGAGTTCTCATTCAGATGTGCTTTTACAAAGAAGGACCTCTGTGCATGTTCTCTGTTGTGACAGTACACTCTGACAGGCAGAAAATGGGAAGAATTGTCTCAGCTTTTTACGCTACTGTGAGCTTGATGGTAATTAGTTATGTAAATAGATGTGTGCTGTTTATTTTTTGTTGACAAAACATACCCCCTTTGCACATGAAGATGAATTGCTGTTTCCCGTAAAGAACAAAGTCCCAAGCAAATGCAATAAATTCACAAATAACCTTGCAAAAGACTTCTTGGAAGTGCAGTGTGGGTTGCGATCCATTATTTAAATGTGTCAGTTCTTCAGTGCTGTAGCCCACTTAGAGCAAGGACCTGAAAAAACATACTTTTTTTTACACTGAAACTTAATTTGACTGAAAATGGAGACAAACGAATACCTAAGCATACTACAGCCTGGTTCACACCATCTCTTTACCCTTCCCAGAGACCAATGGGATCTTTGTAAACTACTGACAAGGATGTATTTTCCCTTTTTTGGATGGAAGATGATAAAACAGCAATCTTGGCTTCAGCAACTTTTCCCAAAGATTAAGGAATTGGTTTAGTTAACTCAAATTGACTTTATCAAAGCTTCTTCTTCATTTACAACAAAACAAAACAAAACAACAACAAAAACAATGAAAAACAAACGAACAAACAAAAAAACTCAGATCGAGATGTATGGTTTTTTTTTGTTAGAAAAGTCTAATATGATGAATCTGAAATAATTTGGGAGCCAATTTACATGTCGGACAAAGCATTGCTTCCTCTTTCAAATTAGTGTGCAACTCTTTAGTGCCCTCCCCTGTTCCAGTTCGGAAATGCCTATGTCATGCAAGGGAACACTTCAGCCGTGGTTAAGAACATCATATTGTGACTTTATTCCTAAAAGGAAATATTACTGTTGTTTGTTTGTTTTCTCTCCAAATTCCATCAATTTATTTCAGAAGTGGAGAGCATCACGTTTCATGCATTTGGAGAAAAAGAAATCAAAGAACAGAATAGGAGCGTGTGCAAGCTGTCTTTTTATTTTGCACATAATGATAGAGACTTCTTGGTGAAATATGTCAGAAACGCAAACGGAAATGAAGTTCAAGTTAATGGTTAAAACTCTCCACTCTCTACATCACTCAGGAACTCTTTCATCTGGATCATTTAGCATTGAACATGCTGTGCATTTTACATGGATGAGAGAAGATCTGTGTGCTGTGCACCATCTAAATAGTCACATTAATCAAAGAAAGAAATGTAAGGGTGTCATAAGGAGTGGTGCAAGCGATGTACAGAAGAGTGAATGAAAGATCTGTCGTGCTTGCAGAGGCAGAATGCTCTCATCATCAGTACTTGAAGACAGCTTCATGGATGCAGTGGACAGACAGGGCACTGTCTTCACCGCCCATCTGCTCCATTTATGACTTCACACCCTTGGTGCAGAGCCTCAGTAAAATTTTCTTAGGCAACATCCATCTCATTTCTTATCTAGTAGAAAATAATTTCTCACGTATCTGATTCTTTCTGTCTCATCTTTCCTTTCTCCTCAATAATGTATTCAGTTCCTAGCTTTGGCTAGCATTGTAAACAGTGGTGATATGAGAGGTATAAGCAGCATGAGGTGTTTTTGTTGCTTTGTTCTGTTCTCTTCCTACTATCACTCTCTGGAGTAGAGGGAAATTTAAGTCCTGCTTTCCACTGGTTTCCTTCTGCCATGCAGTGTGTGTACTAAAAGAATCTGTCCATCTGTCTTCCTTTAGTACACAGCTACTTTTTTCATAACTAAAATTGGATCTTATATTCCACAAGACACTTATATGGGTTAGTTTATCTTAAAATTATGTAAAGACAAGTAAATGGAAAAAACCACAGTAACTAGAATATATAGGTCAAAGATTTTTTCTTCCTTCAGATAATCCAGTTATTTTAAAAAGAAGCAGAAGTTAATCCTAAAAGCTGAGCTTATACAAATCAATTATGAATATTGCTTCAAAATCCCACATGCATTTAATTTTATTTCTTTTTATTTATTTATTTATTTATTGTTACATATTATATATCTCAATTAAAACAATGGAAACAAAAATGCATAGTGTATTCTTTGGTTATTGGAATTAAACATTTTCAAGCAGTAATTTTCAAATGGTAATTTGAAAATGTTTCAAATATTTGGATTAGCTGTGGCTGTGCCAGGACTGAACTGAAGATTTGTAGCATTTATCAGAACATCTGAAACAATCTGTAGCTGATTTGTGCTTTAGCTTTGACTATATCATGATCATCTCTACAGGTCAATCTGTGCAGACTTCACTTTAAGATCATACGTTTGAGATATTCACATGCCATGCAGCCATACTCACAGATGTGTAGATAGATATCTGCCCACAGAAGTTCAAATTTAGAAGGAACTGTGGGTTCTCTTCTTAGATAAGGCTGGTTAGAAAAAATAGTTTTTTAATACAGAACAAAGACAACAGTATTCCAGCAATGCATGTAGTATCACTTCAACATTTTGCTGAGAATAAATCAATCCTATTATTTGCTGTTTACTTTATTCAACTATTCAGAGAATTTTAGAAGCTGGCGAGCTTGTCTTCCTGCAGCACCATACTGGCTAGCAGTGCCGTCTACCCATGGTCACTCTGAGTCAATTTAGTTTTTATCATCACAGTGAAGCAAAAGCACTAACTTATGAGACTATTACATTTTTGTGCCTTTATCTCCAAAGACTGGGATAATTTGTCTTTATCTGCCTTTTGCTGAAAATAAATGTTGGAGCACAGAGCTGTCTATGGCTGCTGCTCACAGCAATGAGAGATTTTGTGGCTGTTGCTAAGCCTTCAAAACCAAGATGTTGTTATGGTTGTCTAAACCTCATTAAAAGCTTCTGGTTTAAAAACAGCTCTTTTTGAAGGATAAGGGTAAGAAATGATGAAGCTTCTGAAAGTATTCAGGGGGCTAAAACAAAAAGAGCTTCCACCTAAAATAAAGACAACGCATGAATATGTTTTGCTATATGATGGTTTTCAGATCTATGAGGTATGGACTGACAAAAATAGCTGAGAAAAAAAAAGTATACAGGAGGCAGATAGAAATAGAGATGAAACTAGAAAATGTTTGGTCTAAGTGTTGTTCAGAAAAGGATGTTGATCTATGTGCTAAGAAATTTGTTCTTGCTACTTAATTTCTCTTGCATTCAGGAAAAGTGACTTTGTAATAAGTTGCTTTGCTCTACTAATATCTGCTCCATTTGAAATAACTCATGAGACCCCAGAATCTAGGCTAGAAAGGGGAAACATCATCTTTTCTTTGAAAGAGAGAATTTGGTTATTTCCTTTATTCTGAAATACAGTTAATTGCGTAGCATTAGATAGCATTAGAATGTTCCTTACTGAACTGCAGTGGGTGTCTGTGGGTAACAAACAGCAAACGAGTCAGTTGCCTGTGCCTTAGTAGAGAATGTGAAGAAATCTGAGTCATGGGCATTATCATTTCTGATTCCAAATGAAAGCAGGAAAGGTTAATCTGAAATCTCCCAGCAGATGACTAATGTGTTCTAAAGCAGTTTAAAACATACCACCAATTTTGAAGTGTGGAAATATCTTCCAGTAATGATTGGATTTGAGTATGATTAGATTCCTGAAGTCTACTGAGAACAGCCATATTTTCGGTTGCAATGTTCTTAGGTTATCTCGCTTCTACAATCCGATTGAATTTTTAGCAGGAAAATGTTTTCAAACTGTAATTGGTTTATTTTGGCAAAATACATTTTTACTTTCTTTTCTGGCAAGGACTGTCTTTTACTTGTTGATCTATAGCACAAAGCAGGAAATTTCACACAGAGTCTTAAACAAATATGGTTTGATGATGTTCTAGCAGTAGCCATGAAGGTCACAGACTTTATTGGTCACTAGATTTCTCTACTTTGATAGTTTGTTTTCTTTTCTAGAAAAGAGACATTATTATTGAACCACCTGCTTGGAAAACAAGCAAACAAACAAACAAACAAACAAAAAACCAACCCAACCAGTCATGGTTCCACAAGGCAGAAGCTCCTAAAGATCTCTGCTGACATTCAGATCTTGGCTTGCCATCAGATTTGGACTATTTTCACTTCTTTTTTATGTAGTTGACATCAGCTGAAACTGCTAACTTTGGGATGATCAGCTGCTCTTCAGTCTCACAAATGTGTACGGACTACTGCTACAAACTCTGCTTCAGCCTTCCTTTCCCTCTAAGAAAGAGAGCTCTTTATCAGATGTTGCTGCTTCTTGTCCTAAGTTGTTAGCTAGTGGTACAGTCAAAAACATAAATGCAGCTCAAAGAAAGAGTTTAAGCAAATAGGACTGTGTTGCAGCCTTTGAACTGGAGTATATTTTGCTCACTGTGGTGCACAAAATTCCCTCACTCACAACATTTATTCTTCATTATTCAAAATCCTATACCACAGACTGCTTTTTTTTTTTTTTTTCCCCTCAAAAAATACAAGCTGGATTTTGTATCTAGCATGCAGTGAATGATACCTTAATAAAACTTCCAAAAATGAAAATTAACAGTACACAAAAAGTAATGTATTTAAGCTCAATATGTCATATAATAAGAATATGTCATTGCAATGAGTCTTGTAATTCACTGACCCAACATTTAAGAAAACTAAATTTCATTTCAGATTGCACATTAGCTAGCTAAGTGTTAGTTTAAGTATAACTACCTTTTTGTTTTAGGACTGCTAATTCTTTTAGCTTGAGAAAGAACCTGATGATATTGCTGTATTATGGTAATGCTGCATTAGTAGCAAATGTTGCATACCTAAGGTAAAAACATACAAGCATTTCAGCTATAAGCTTGCGTGCAGATACTATGTAACAGATATAAGCAACTCATTCTATTCAAAGCAAAAACAATTAATGAAAGGTAAGAATTACTTGTAAAGAGATACCTATTTATTACGCATGTAAAATAGTGACAGCATCAGGTATGATTTCATCATACGTATTTGGAATTTATTTACATTATATATTTTTAGTTCATATGATTAACTATGCAGAATTTAAAAACAATTTCTAAATGAAATTAAATATCATGGAAATGTTACACAAAATAGTGAAGGATGTTTGACGTTCTTTTGGTGCTTCTCTGAAGAAGGGTTGTAATCCTGCAACACAGCACTGGATCACAAAAGTAACTGAAACATTCTGATACAAAATAAAATAACCCACTGTCAGCTTCTACAAATACGAAGTACATCATCAGCCTCTATTTTTAGAAGTAGGCTAGGGGTGAGCAAGAAGTTGATAGGGGATACAACTGAGACAGCTGTCTTGATCTGGCAGAAAGGATATTCTGTATGATGCAATATCAGATTGAGCATTAGAAACTGAGGTAGGTGAAGAATGAAGTGAGGTTTTTGGCTTCCAGCTTGGCTGTTGCTCAGAGACTAACTGGCTTGTATGACATGGTATGTGATTGCCTTTGCATCACTTTTTTTTTCCCCTCTTTCCTTCATCCATTAAATTGTGTTTATCGTGGCCCACAAGGTTTCTCATGTTTGTTTTGAACAAAAAACTGTGTAGGTTATTGGCAGCAGGTTGAAATCCAAACAAGTTCAACTTGAGGATCCCGTTGATAATTCAAGTGCCTTTAGTTAGAGACAACAACTAGATCTGTTTCTCTGGATGCAGGCAGGCAGTATTCTGGCATTGGCAGCTTGAGCTGTAATCAGTCTGGGAATGAGGCCAGAGCTGAAACAGGCCTGAGCCCTCAGCAGGGCAGGGGAGTCCCCAGGGGAGGCTGGGTGACCCAGTGCCCTTAGAATGTGGTTGGTTTGTTAATGAGGTGCAGCCAGGTTAAAACAAAACCATTTTAGTGCAATATAACCCAAAGCTCTTTCAAAATCACAAAAGGAATAAACTGCAAACCATTTTTTTAGCACAACAATAGCAGTAATCTTTCTGTCTTAAGAATATCTGCACCATAAGAGGCATCTGAAAACACCTAATGTATAGCACTTTATTAGTTGTCTCGTTTTTTTATACTGTAAAATGCACTGGGTATTTTTTCTAGCTTCTTCTGCAGAAGGTTGCTTGTCTCTTAAGAGTAGATTACTCCCACAATCTCTTCTTCTGACTATGTCTTTTATCTCCTCTGGCTGATATTTTTCACCAAGTTTTTGCTTTTGACATAATTTTGTGTCTTTCCAACTGTTAATTTCCTTGCTGTGTTTTACGTTCTGCCCCACAGTTTTGTCCAGCATTTCTTCGGCTTGCTGAATTTTCATCTCAGCTATATTTAGCAACATACCTTCATGTCTTCTTTTTCTCTTTCACTCCAAATTTATCCATAAAACATCCTTTTTCTTTCTTTAGAGCCTCTACTTCTGATTTCCTAATCCTTCTCTCAGTCAGCTGATCAAGGATATCTCGAGATCTTTGAAGCTTTTATTCCTCTGCAATTCTCTTGCTAAACTCACTGGCTTTGGCCTGGTGATTAATTTACTTCAGACATTCATGTTTTCTCTTTTCTTTGTATGAGTTTAACTCCTGTCTCTTCTTCAGTTTCTTTCAAGCACCATTTCTTAAAAGTCTGAGCAACCTTGTCTCTGAGCAGAATACAATTCACATTTCTAGTATCTCTCTCTATGATCTACATCTCTCTCAGCTACTTTTCTAGAAAATGTTTATTTCTTCTACTATCTTAGAGATCTGATCTTTCAAGTTTTACCTTGCACTGGTTTTGTTTCTCCTGTGGCAATCTCTGTCATTTCTTCTCTCAAAACATTTGTTGTTTTGGCCTGGCCTCCTGATGACATTCCCCATCCAGCCTGCACTCGGCCTTCCTTGCATTCCACTCTCTTTGCCACCTTTTTCAGGCTTTCTGCCAGCAGCTGCTACCTTTCTTTCTCTGCTCATATAAGGATCAATAAGGAGCTTATTTTCTTAGCCTGTCTTCTCTCCTCGTCCTCAGAGGCCTGTAGCTGTCCTTTCTTGCATGTCCTGCTCCTTCTGGCAGCCAGACAGCACTAAAGCAGTCATCTCCTCACCTCTTTCAAGAGTGAAATCACAGAATCACAGAATGGCCAGGGTTGGAAGGGACCTCAAGGATCATGAATCTCCAACCCCCCTGCCACATG
>JAOWBP010001760.1:50655162-50666123 GCA_028571105.1 Tragopan temminckii | reverse complement strand
GGTTTTCTTAGGTAACACTACCTTCTTTAAAATTTGATCCAGAAATCTTGATTATT
This sequence comes from Tragopan temminckii, assembly GCA_028571105.1. Classification (NCBI taxonomy): domain Eukaryota; kingdom Metazoa; phylum Chordata; class Aves; order Galliformes; family Phasianidae; genus Tragopan; species Tragopan temminckii. Next base: position 50,666,067 of record JAOWBP010001760.1, on the reverse strand, counting down.
TCAGAACTCTGATACAGCAGCTTTGTACATGCAGTTTCTTTAAACATAAAAATAAAAATAACTCCCTGAACTCATGAATGAACAGTAATGCAAGCTCATTGCCCTTCCTTGTGTATATCTGCTCCTCTCCTATATCACAAAGGATAAAATTTGTAATAAGAAGAGTTTTTACTCTCTTTTAAAGAGACAGAGGTAATTCAATTTTGGGACTATTATTTTGGCAGTTGCTACATATGTACCTCAGAGCAGAGCTCAAATGGTGAATGATGCAAATGAAAGCATATGGCCTTCTGAAACTATTTGTCTTTGATTTATGAAATGACTTATGAAAGTGCAACATATGGGTAATGAATTACAATGGGACCAGTTATTTTGTATGTAAAAATCATGCCTACAGAAACAAGGACAAGAAGATATACTAAAAATACTGTAAACATGCTGAAAATTTGAGTACTTTTATACCAAAAGAAAGTCTCCCAGCCTAAAACACTCCTTTCAACTGAAAGCTGTTTCAAAAAAAAAACCAAAACTTTTTTTCAAAAAAGGAACACCAACAACAAAAAGAACCCGAACACCCAAACAAACAACAATCTAGCAAAATAATAATACCCATACTATTAATATTTTTCCCGAGGACTTCATACATCTTTGTAAAGTAAATAAAAAAGGTTGCCCTTGTTTTAGAGGTGAGGAACTGAAGAGGACAAACGGGAACATAGGAAGTCTCTGTTGAGCAAACAACTGAATCAGTCTTTTCTGACAGGTTGCACTGACCTGCTCTTCCTCTCTGATAAACCAATTACATATGCATGTATTTGTAGTATAGTTCTGATGCTACTCACATAACTGAATTTGGAGGTACTCACCATGGATTTTGTAAACAAAGGTGGCTCTTGCCCAGAATTTTACGTTACTTAGCCTCCATTTCTTCATGCTGGACAGGTTGTAGGGAAGTGGGCTTGCCTGAAGTTTTATCTGAAATATTGAAGGAGCAACATTTTTCTGAGGAAATACCATTTAAAAAAGTATGAATGTCAGCTCTTTGGCCCCTCATGTAGCTTAGAGGAGACAGTGTCAGAGAAGATGCCAGGCAGAGACACAGTGACTTCTGGCCATCTGTCTGAGTACAAAAACTCCTCTGCCCCTCTTTCTTTAGTTATGACATATAAACACAGGTGCTGTCAGATGTTTAGGTCAGAGTCTGCGTGCTGTATCATTTCACTAGCCTTACAGCCCTATGCAAACTAAACAAGAACATGTTATTTGAAGGTGGTATTATTAATAAGAATTGTATAATTTATATGATAGTATAGATCATTAAGGCAAATAAGTGGCCACAGTAGTCTCTCACAGTATAAAAGGGGAATGGCTTTATGCTAATGATCAAAACATACTTCTAAAAGTTCATTAAAATGCTATCTTTTTGGTCTTTAGGGGACATGTTGTCAGATTTTTGAGATATAGAATAGCTGCTGCAGTCAGCCATTAAATCCGTCTTCAGATAATTGAATACTAAAATAACTGTATAAGTAGAGTAATAGTACAAATGAAACTCAAAGCCAAATATTTTATGGTATTTCACTCCTTGTACCTGGAATGTCTATGTATCTAGGGAAATCTAGCTTTCCTCTCACCTCCCCATGAGATGCAGCAATTCAAATAAACTCATTGCTAAACAGCATTAGTAAGATATACCCATGAGAGCTGAAACAGAAGTGGCTATTTTTTCCCACTGTCATTGTTTCTTACTCCTGCAGTTTAGCTACAACACTTGGCTGACCATATTTGTTTTGGAGGATCTGAAGCAGAGATCCAGAGTTCATACTTTGGATTACATCTAAATGGCTATAAAATTTAATTATAAAACCAAGCCATGGTAAGAATACATCTTTCATGATATGGTCAGGTATAGACAGTGAGACTTAAAGAGATAAATGGATTAAGGACTCTGGAATAAATCTTTTCTTCAGGAAATAAATTATGTGAAAAAATTGTTATCTGATACGAGAAATGCTGGAGGTGAAAGGTTTATAACCTGACCAGGACAGAAGTTTAGGGTGGATTGCTCGTATCACATGCAGTAAACAGCAGATAACTGCATGCTTTATGGAAGAAAACATTTGACAACATTATAGTAAAACTAAACAGACTGATTCTTCAGCTCGTATGGAAAGGTGTCTATTGATTCTGATAGTGTAGTTTTACGTGTGGCTTGTCCTAAGAAAATGTTTCTTGGTTTATCCCCAGATGGTAAGAAATACTGCACATAGAGACAGAGCTGATCAGTAGAATAAATATTTAACCTGTCCCTTGTTTCTTGCAACCTAGATGTTAGTTCAACTTTTGCCAGAGGAGAAGCTATCTTTAATGTTCATTTCCTGCTGTCTAAGAAGTTTAAGTTTGCTAGTATGATGGTAGACACATGCAAGCTGTCCCGTGTCAGCCTCTCTGCTGGAGGGGGAGCTGCCTACCAGAATAAAATGAAACCATTGTGTCTTGATGGTAAACAGATATGAGCAGTGATAGCAAATAGTGCTGATTATGTTTACATTTGCTTTAATTCAAGCGCTAAAAATGATAAAAATGTTGCAAGAAAGGACTGAGGGGTCTATGGAGGGGCAGCAATTTATTTTCTCATCTGAGCAGCTCAGCCCATGTGAGGTTTGTCACTGTAACCACGTTTTTCCCATTCAAGCTGCTCCCTGGCAGCAGGGAGCATTCTTGAGGGAGTCCAGTAGGGTGCACTAGGAGGCTGCTACACGTGCTGCTGCTGGGAAATGGCACTCAGATCAAACAATGTGAGGATTAATTTTTTTGTGCTGGCTTTTTTTTTTTTTTTTTTCCTTTAAAGGTGACTATATTAATTTGGAAAACAACAGTACCTTTTATGAGTGATCAAAGCTGTCATGTAAGAAATTGCAGGGAACTTCACATATTCAGGCTGTAACAGTGCCAAGTTGGGCAGCTTTCCTCAGAGAGGTGTTTTAAATACAATTTCATTTCGTGAGCATTCTGAAATTGCAGCAGAATCATTCATAATGTGATTGAGGTCAGCGATTTTATCTCAAAGTAGGTCCCACTAATCACTCGGCTTCATGTGTTATTGGTTGTGAGGATGACTCTAATTATGTTTCAACCCTGGGAAGGGGCTGGTTAACACAAAGAAATCTCATCTCCTTTTATGATGTGTTCAGCCCAGCAGTTACTTTTGTTCTAAATTGGGCCTGGCAGCCTCCAGGGTGAGTGATTGACATGTCAGTGTGCTAACAGAAGCCAGAACCAATTCTCTTGTCTGACACCTCTTTTCCTCCTCTGAATATTAATGATGAGTGACCCAGCTGAGTGAATGAAAAGTGCACGCGTCCCTCGTGGCTCTGTGCAGATGCTCAGAGATGACAGCGAGCCCTGCCCAGGAGAGGACACAAAACCATAAAGCCATCTGGTATTACGGAGTGAGCTTAATCTGTTCACTGACTCGGCCAAATGCTTGGTAAATCAAATGTTGACAGGAAGGAATTCACAATATTTGTGCTTTAAAAATATAGTCGAAACAGCACTGAGATAGCTAGCAACCATAGGTGAAACCCTAGACAACACAAGGAGCATAGCTCAGATTTTGAGCTAGGAAAATGGCAAGAAATATCTAAAATTGTTTCAGATAAGAGTAATAAGCCATTTGTTTTCTTTAGTAGTGTTTACAGTTACCTTGGGATTGGCTTCAGGTAGCACAGGATGTTGATGATCATCACAGGTTTTATAGCACTTTATCACAATTTCCTAAAACATCCAGTCCTGGAAGCCATTACAGTCACTCAGTATTTCTCAGCCAATAATTAGAATTTGGTTGACTCAAATCTTCTGCCTGTTTTTAGCCAGGATTGCATGGTATTTATTATTATAGTACAACCTGACAGTATTAAATGTATAGTAAGACTATTCAGACTAGAAGATATAACACATAATCAGTGAGCAGATTTCTTTATTTGATCATGTCAGTTTTATTCATTCCTTTAATAAAATAGATTGCCTTTGGTAATGTACCATTAAAGTTATCCTACTTAGGTGTTTCTAGTATCTCACTAAGCGACCTCCACAATAGACAACAAGAAAAAGAACCCATACTAACAGGCAATGAATTATTTCTCATTGTGAGGCCCAAATTCAGCTCAAAGATGAAGTATCTTTTCTCACCACATTTTGCATATAATCTCTTTTATCTCCAGAGCAGTAAAAATACAATCTATTTCCACATTCAGTGCCTTTCTCATCTTTTGCAGATGCTGTGGTTGAATACCCTTTGTGCTCTCACAGTACCCCAAAGATTGGTGATTCTTTTGGATCCCTACAGGACACTCTTGTATTCACACATGAAGCAAATCTTGCACTGATTATTACAAACCATTCCTCTTGGCAGCTTTTCTATTTCCTTCTATACCACACGACAGCCCAGTCAGAGATATCTAGTTGCTGCAAAATCATTTCTCCCTGCACTTCAAATCCTTTTGTGTGGTCCCATTTGATTACCTGCCTTGGTTCTTTCCCATCTTCAAAATTTTTTCCGCTTACCCCAGAGAACTCTTGCAGTTCACCTCGTTTTTATTTCTCAGCAGCTGATGCCATTAACTTTGGCTGATCCTTTTTCACTTGTCATGGCATACATTTCACATAACTTTTCAGTCTAAGAGCTAAATGTCTGGTCTAAGCCAGATATCTAAGTTAGTGGAGAGAAAGCATATCTTCAGAGCACATTCATTTCATCCAAGTCAGATATAAGTATCTAAGTTAAGTCAGGTGGTCTCTGCATATTCCCTCCATGGTTTGTCAGGTGCCTTACAAAGCATGGAATATCAGTCTCACTTTTAGTCCATTGTCCCAGAGTTTTCATAAGTACCATATTCCCTTTTTCTTCAATGTCTTCTTTATTAGTACCTCATCCTCAGCCCTGGGATCCATCCATTTGCTATTACTTTTTCTACTTAGATGTGCTATTTAAAATCTTGGTCATTGAGAATATATGTAAACTTTTATTATAAAAAAGAGCTTGAAAATAATTTTAAAAAGTTTCTGCTAACTTCTCAATGATTTATGGATTGAACTTTTGTTTCTAGGGTATGGCCATGTTTCTCTCAGAGAGTGCCCTTCTATTCCTGTTGTACATAGAGTAAGAATGCTAAAGTTTACAAATTAAAAAACTTCCAACAGATACTTAAATGATACCTGTGACAGCAGCCCCATGAAGATAGGGTGCAGCTGATGGCCAGGCCTGTTGTATGCAGAGTGATGATTCAGGCTCGAGTTTGGACATGAGTTATTTATATTCAGAATGGATTTTTTTTTTTTTTATTACGTTACTTGTTTGAACACAATCCTTTCACAGCATTACAGCAGCAAAATCAATAATCCAAAATGGCCTGTAACATTTGATTTTTCATTATTCTACAACAAAATATTTGACAAAATATTTTAAGCTGGTAAAAATCATATCTTCTTTCTTTAATTTTGCATTTTAAAAATAGCCAAGTACTTCATTTCTAAGCATTTATGAAGGGAATCACTCTGGGGTTAGACCACTGCAGGAAAAAATTCATCTGTAAGCAGGTTTTTTTTACTTTTAGGGTTTTTTTTTTTTTCCATGCAGATAAAAAAACTGAATCATAAATGTGCCATAAGAACAATTGTCAAAGGCTCATAAAGAATATAGAGCTGCCCTTCAGAGATTTATGACAATTCATTTATTGGTCCAACTGAAAAGCAAAGAAGTTTTTTCAGCTGTAGTTTGCTGTCTAATGGGCTGTGCCCCTCCAGATTAAGTAGAATGAGATGACGAAATGTGTAAGTACTAAAAAAATTGATAAATGCCTTCGTTAATGTAGGTTCTTCTTCCAGAATTAAAAATATATCACAACTATGTCATTCCAATGGACAAAGCCACTTCAATAAAGCAGTAGGCTTTTTCTGACATCTACCAAATTCAGCTCTGAAACTCCCAGAAAAGGCACAATTTTCTCATAAAATGCTTCTAGGTTTCTTGTCCCGTCTGCCTGGATGCCCAGCTTGCTTTCTGCCTTTCCACTGCAGTGTCTTGAAAAAACAGTTAAACAAAGAACAGGTCTCCAGGGCCTGGATCCAGGACAGTAGGTACATGAATTTTGCGCCTGGAGGAAAACCATTTTGCTAAAGCATGCTGTAAGAAAATGCAGGCCTTTCTATGATATTTTAAATGCTTAAGTTTGACTTTTTATGTATGGATGTATGTACGTATTTTTTGATGGATGACAGCACCAGGTCCTTTTGTAGACTGTGCCCCATGATTTTCAGCCAAGGCAGAACCAATGCTAGAAACCTCATAGCAAAAGTGAATTTTCCCACACTCATGAGAGCAAATTCAGTCTGTGAAGAAGCATAGTAGATGTGTGTACATATCAATTATTCTGGCTAAGCCACGCTCTAAAAGGAAAACCAACCAACCAACCAAACAAAAAAAACCTGGCAGGAGAACAAAGTTCAATCAGAGAAAGCTTTTATCACAACAGAAATTCCAGGCGCCTCTAACAAAGAGAGATTGTAATAAATCAGAGCCAAATTATTGAAAGGTTAGCTGCATTGTTCCCCTACAGAATGCTGAGAGAATTGCTCCTATTAGGATGAGATTTAGGGGGATGGGAATGGGGAGAGGCCAAGTTTCCATCTGTCGGGGCCAAAGCAGAGGAACTGTGCAGATGGGATAGATCTCAGCAGAATGGTAGAGGGTAGGTTGCTTTCTGATGGATGCAATCCACTTATCCTGCATCTCTAGGATGCATAGGATAGGATGTTAGGATTTTTAGTGTCCAGTGCCAGGGAAGAAAAAATTTGTTACAGTAATTCAGAGTGCCCCTCACAGTGGACTTAACTCAGTTTCAGATGGTCAGAACCACTGAAGAACATTTCTCTCTTCTACTAAATAAGATGTTAATCTGAACTACTTGGTCTACTGAGTGAAACCCTCATGCATGATGGGTGAACCAGCAGGAGCAATACAGGAACACAGTGTGCCATGGCTCTCCATGTCTACTCATACTGAGCTCTCAAGCCAGTGGGAAACTACTGTTGTGCTCATGGTGGTCAGGAGGATGCTCTTAGAGAAATGCGTGTGGCAATAGGGGCCTGTGTATGCCACGCTTAAAGATGAAGCAGTCATAGCAGGTCCCAAGTATGGATAAAGGACAGAGAAAAAGGCAGAAAGAACAAGTACACGTTATACACGCTAGAGAGAAATGCTTCCTTCCACACCATTTTCTTCTGCTTAGTAAATATTAATTAGGTTTTACAGTCTGGAGTCCTTTCAGGATTCAAATGAATACATTAGCTATTGTCAGCTATGAACAGACTATTTGGAGTCATAAATCAAAATAATTTATATACTGGCATGATGAAGTCTGGGAACCTTCACTGAAAGACAAAAAATTAAGCAACATAACACTAAAACCAAAGAGGACAAAATTAAAAATAGCACTGAAAAATGGCTTTCTGTTCTATTTTTTAAAAGAGTGGACATGCACAATAAAAAATCCAGCATGGATTTAAGGTTAGGGATGGAAGGGAGATAAGGAGCTTAAGCCCCTTGCGTTAGCATCAACTGGTGCTGCGCACACACGCTGTGATTGTGACTGTGTCTGAGCTCATGCCAGTGTACAGCCCTCCCACTGCAGCAGGGCCAGGAAAGCAATTGGTCTGTCAGCTGGGCACACCACACACTCTGCTCTTCAGCTGTGTCCTGCAGGTTAAGTAAAACTAATGAGAACATACAGAATTAACTCTGCTGTCAAGGAGGGGGTCCAGCCTGAACATACCTACTCGAATTGCTTTCCTTTGTATGCAGCTGAGTCAAAATCATTACAAGAAGCACACAATGAACATTCTTGTTCAAGAGTAAAGCAGGTTGTTTTAAATATTTAATTTCATATTCAAGCTCAGGGAGGGTAGATTTAGGTTGGATATAAGGAAAAAATCTTTTACAGTGAGAGTGGCAAGGCACTGGGACAGGTTGCCCAGTGTTGTTGCTGATGCCCCATCCCTGGAGACAAAGCTGGATCAGGCCCTGGGCAACCTGATCTAGCTGTGATGTCCCTGTCCATTGCAGGGGAGTTGGACTAGACAGCCCTCAGAGGTCCCTTCCAACTTTGAGGATTCCATGATTCTATATTTCAATCAAACACTGCCTCTGTCTTCTCCACGGCAAAGCACAAACACCCCTACACAAGCACTACACCAAACCAAAAAACCATGTCTGACAGTGATACCCTAATGTCTTGAAGGATGAAAGAGATCAATAGCTTAGGTTTACCATAGAAATATAAATAGACTTCTGAGTCTTTATTAGCCATAACCCAGCAGGTGTCAACCCTGTTCACAACAGGGTGTTGGAACTAGGCGATCTTCAAGGTCCCTTCCAACTTAAGCCATTCTGTCATGTGATATTCTATGATAATTTCCTTTGTGGCTCTCTGAATTCCTACCTTGGGATTTACTATCAGTACAACTGAAACAAATAACACGTAAGGCTTAGTGTTAACAGATTCTAAGCACATGCACTTCTAACTAAAATAATTTTAATCTTATCTAACTACATCAATAGTATGAGATGAAACAACAATCGGCATGCCTTCATCTTATCTACAGTGCAACTTTCACTGTCCGCAGCAGTGATGCTGCAAAACAGCTGAATTAAGATGCAGTACTTGCTATTCTGAACATGGGCTAAGTGACTGAAAACTGTATTGAGAGATTAGCAGATGAATTATATACCGTTCACATTTTTTTTGCATCCACAAAGATAAGGATCCAGTTGCAGCAAGAGCTGAGCATAACAGATTATCCATCCCAGCTGAAGTTAGTGATAAGCTGTGCTCTGACTTCGGCAGTGCAAGATTTTTACTTTATATGCTTTTAATGAACTTATGAAGTTTACGTTTTGTTTTCATTCTTTCAATGGAAACTAAAATGTGAGGGAAACAAATTATATTCTATCTGTGGTTTCATTTAGGAATACATTGCATCTACTATATCTTCATTTTATTTCCTTCATATGATATACATAAGCAGAGATTTATTGATCTCCTTTTTATCGTTCTCGCTGTATCTGCCTGGGAATAGATCTGCTTCTAAATCAGGCATATATTGCAGCTGTCATCAAATGTTTAATGATTTTTCCAATTCTTGTGTCTTGAAATAATTCTGAAAAAAGATTTATTTGTCCATTAGTACCGTGTTGTTTGCCCAGTGGAAGAGGTAAAGTTTAAATAATGCAACTGTAACAGAATCTTAAGAGATTTTTAAAGCTGTAATTTGTCACAAGTGGAATTACTGAAATATTATTTTATAAAGTCATATTTATTATAATTTTCCCTTCTTCTTTATGTATTTGGCTATATGGATATTTTTTTCCCCTGTCAACAAAGTTTATTACTATTTAATTTTTATCATCCAGAAAAATTACTCTATTTCACTTCTAGCCTCTCTATAACCATGCTCTGTTCTCATCAGACTTGCCCATTATTCATGGAAAAAATTCTCACTACGAAGAGATTTTCAGCTACTGATCAGTTTACGTCACATGAAATTGATAGAAAATACAGTTCAGGAAGGCTGCATTAAACTTAATCAACCCTGTCCACAGTGCGCTTCCTACTAATAGCTACTCACTTACAAATGCATTCTCTGCATAGAAGAACTAATTGTGCCAGTAATAACCAGGTAAAGGTGCCAAATTTATGGCAGTGATCATGCTATTAGTAGAGGGGGAGGCAGTACAGTATAGCAGCAGAACTGATTTATGTGCAGATAAAACTTTCTCTTCAGCATAGCAAGTTGTAGAGAAAAGCTGGTTTTTACAGCTCCTAAATCCAACCAGTTCTTACCCGGAAAGGGATTTTATGTCTCTGCCATTCAAGACACCTCTTGAATTTTTGGAGAAATAAAAAGTTCGCAAATAAAATGTTATTTCATTTCATAACCGAGGAGTTTTTGTGTAGTTTGAAAATATGAGAAATCTATGAGTTTTTTTTGGAAGCAACAATACTTTTGAAGAACAAAATTGTTGGTGTACCATTGGGTTCACTAAGAATCTTCTAATATTGGTTTGTGAGGTAACAAACTTTGTAGCACTCCTTGTAAGTAACACCTTGTGGTGCTCTACAACATAGAACTTTCTTAGATTATATAACGTAGGTGATATATAATCAATGAATTAAAGCAAACAAGCAACAAATTTAACTGGCAAAATATATAGGTATATACTATGCATACATTTCTAAAAAAGTACATAGTATGAGAATCAGCACTTCCATACTTTTAACAAAACTACTGATATAGTTTCTAATTCATTATCTTTAGACTGTCAGTAACCCACAGAGCATGAAAATGAGTGCTATCAAAGATGTCTGTAAATGCACTTCAAATGCTGATAATGCAGTATGCTGAGGTCCTTGTTCATCACAAAATGTAGTTTTTGTGGGCTGTGCTCCATAGAAATTCCCTGTCTCAGCAGCTCTGTAGGTCTAGTTTGTATCAGCAACTAAAAAATCCATTTCACTGACTACAAAGAAGAAAATTTCCAAAATTGGGGGAGACCTTGATTTACACTCTTCCCAGTGACATATCTTTTCTTTAGAGGAAATTGCCAAAGACTTGTAAAAGACTGCCTTGAAAGAAGTATTCTGGAATAAAGGTAGTTTATGTTGGATAACCTATTATTTTTACTGTCTCCACCTTTGCCCATTTTTCCATTAGGGAATGTGTTGTGAGGTTCAAAGTGCTCCTGAGACTTCTCAAAGCCACAGGATGAACAAGGGGTGAGGGAGAGATGGAAGGATGGAAGGATGGAAGGAAGGAAGGAAGGAAGGAAGGAAGGAAGGAAGGAAGGAA
>JAOWBP010001760.1:50604498-50655062 GCA_028571105.1 Tragopan temminckii | reverse complement strand
AGGGGTGAGGGAGAGATGGAAGGATGGAAGGATGGAAGGAAGGAAGGAAGGAAGGAAGGAAGGAAGGAAGGAAGGAATGAAGGAAGGAAGGAAGGAAGCGAGGGAAGAATCCAATGCTTTTTCCTAATCTCCCATGAAAGAACAAAAGGTGTTTTTTTTCTCCTTCTAGCTGTTCTACTTTTCAACAGTCTTTCCTATCCAGTTTTCAAACATAGTCAGTACTTCTTGCTTCATTGTTTTCTCCAGCAATCATGCACACTCAAACAAAGGTAAGGTAAGGAACTCAGAGAAATTCTACACCTCTCACTGCATTAAGTTGCTGCATGAAACCCTATTTCCAAATCCAAGATTTACTTTCCTTCCCTGTCAGACGGCTTTGACTATCGAGTTAGAGAAATTGATTCATGAGGAAAGGTTAAGGAGCTAAATACAAATAGCTTGGCTGCACAATGACTAAGACAGATGGGAACGTCATAATAGCCTGCAGAATACTATTGGACTGAGAAGGAAGGGTCTCTGGGGAAAGGCATAAAACAGAATGTGTCTCATTTTTTGAGTCTTCCAATTGTCACTAGAACCATCATGGTAAAAAGGGAAGCAGGTGGCCACTTAACATACTTTTTGAATTTAAATAAGTCTCAGTAGAAGCACTTTGTCAGTTATGGGTTATCATAAGAGTTCAGTATTAGCCTTGCTCTTTTAGATCAAAGCTCTGTCCATCTGTGGCTCCTGCCTCCTGTATCGCTGTGTGGCAGATGCTCTGGAGCTGAGCAAATGCACAGTGTTCCCTTCCCTTGGTCTTCTCCCAGTTCCCTGCAGTTTGTGTCTTAGGGTTTTTTTTTCGGGTTTTATTAAGAATATGAGTTTAATACCTACAAATTAAATTAACCTCCAATATTTGTCTACTTTTGAACCTAATCATGATTTTGATGTTGGGAATGATTTTCCCAGCTTAGTTATGTGTGCTGTGCAACTGTTGTCCAGTTAGTAGATTGTATTTTCTTGGCTGCTGTGTTGAAAGATGTAGATGTCTTTCTAGTTATTCAGACCTTGAGTTCAAGCTTTTCTTCATTTTCCTCCTTTCCAAGACGGTCCTGGTCTATGCACTCCCTAATCTTAAAGTCTTGATCTAAATAGCCATTCTATTTTTCTTTGTTGTGATCCTTTGTTTGTGGATTTTTTGCCTATTACTAAGCAAGGTTGACATGTTCACAGTGCCATAGGGTGGGTCCAATTCTCATTCCTGCACAGTGGTAGTAAATTGTATCGTTTTTGTGTGATTGTTTTGTCCCAGGTGTCTTTGATCACTAGATGTTGAAAATATTTTATCCTCTGTCCCAGTCTAATCTTTGCACATACGCACCAGGGAGGCCTAATTCTTTTACTTCTCTCCCACTGAGTACAAGGAAAAAGGTTTTCCTTTCTTCCACCAAAGTTGAGGTTACATGAAAATGATGGATTTAAAAAGGGTAATTCTTGCCTTTGTCCAAGAGCTAAAGGCATGGAACAGATGGACAGGCAAGGATTCTTATTTTCTGTATTCCTTCTATGTGTCAAACATCTTGCTGCTTTCAGCAGCAGTTGTAATGTGAGAAAGAGGAAGAGGAGAATGAAAGATTTACATAGGTGAAGAGAGAAGAGATAGTAGAAGTAAATGAAGAACGATGACAAAGATGGCAAGTGAAGGTAGTCCACGGCAGCAATGCTTTTTGTGAAACATCCCCAGGTTGTTTTAGGCTGTAGAATGCATACAGCATTGATAGGGCTAGGTTAATTCAGCACAGAAATAAAAGCAAAGTTCAATTAACCCCATGTGTGCATTGCCTGAGTTTGCTAAGAGCTTTGCCAGTAAGTGCACAAACCTTTCATTTGTAATGAGTATGACTTTAAGCAACAGAGATGCAAATATTATTTCTAAAATCTCCCTGATAAAGCTGCTTTGGAACTGAAAAGAATCCAAGCTTTCTTTATGTCAATACTTCCCTAAACCAACAGAACCTGTAGAAGAACGTGTTCCTTCTAAAAATAAATCTTTTCTTGTTCAAAGATATTGGCAAGATTAGAAGAACACAGGAATCTGAGAAAACGTGCATTAATATACATACATAGTTTGTGCTATTCAGAAGCTGTCATTTAAAAACTGATGTTCAAGCAATTAACATATTAATATTAACATCTCAAACTATAATTTAACTGAAGCTTTGTGACTAAGACACAATAAAGATAAGAAAATGTCAAGCGATCAATGTTCTTTAGGAAACTCCAAAGGGAGAAGCAACTTGAACATGTCATAGTGCTCATTTCACTTTATAATCTCTCAGAGGTTTTTCAGAAAAACTCAAATATCATATATCAATCCTCATATACGAACATCTCCTATTGATACCTCTATGAGCAACAAAACCCTAAAAGTGGGGAAAAGTTTCCCCCATTTAAAACCAAAACATTACATAGTGTAACAGTATGTAAAATTGTTCAAGATAATCACATTTCATGTGGAACTCTAAATATAAACTATGAACAAAGTTCTGACATGCAGACAAAAGAATGCGCTTATACTGATAGCATTACAGTGGACATTGAGTGCAACATTTTAAAAATTACTGACAAATTGCTTTGAGTCATTCTGTAAAAATTACTTTTCCTGATAGAAATGCACCTTAGCATTCATGAGGAATATCATAAATATGCAGTTTTTTCTATATAGTTTGCATTCCATTTTGTAATGAAAAAAGACAGTGAAAAAGATATTTTTAATCTATAAAAATATCAACTTACTGAGTGTTTTGTTGCTACTTCTTCTAATAAGATGCTTTCTCTAAGTCTCTGCTTTCCTGTAATCAAATTTCAAATAGAAGCTATATTTTTTTCACAGTATGTCACGGGAGTAAGACAAAGAGATCCACTGTAATTTAATATACTCTTCAACTCTATGCTTTCCTCCACTATCTGGCCTGATGGCGAAAAAGACAGATGCATGCAGTATCAATTCCATCATTTCCAGATGCATCTTTTGCTTTGGAAGGAAATTTACTCTTCATACTTGGACTTCTTTAGCATTATGATTTTGACAGAGAATACTGGATTAAGCTGAATGAACATGAAGATTTTTCTACATGAAAGAAATAATTCATGAGCTATTTTGCTGTTTTGCTCTAGCAGAGCAATTCCAGGCTCTCCTGGCTGATATAAAGCACTGTGAAAAAAAAATGCCACATACAAATGCTCTGCTTTTGTAGCACATTGTTTTAGACATTCCTCATCTCCAGGATTTATATACTGTGTGGTAAAGAAAACGTCAAAAAATTCCATCATAACTTTCATTTTAAAACTTACGTTTTTATACAATGCTTCAGAAGGAGATACAGTGAAGCAGCCTTCTAATTACTGCCTTTTATGTTACTGAAACCACAAGAAACGATGAAATAAAAGAGGGGTATATTTGTATACATTTAACTTGGCTGTTTCTTGCTAATTCATACGAATTTTCAGTATAATGATAGAATACCAGCCAATAAATAAGTTAGAAATAATCATTTCTGCACTAAATATCCATAATATCTTTTCATACTTCATTTTTGCCCTATACAGCTACTTATTTTCCCACAGGTCATGCTTACACTACTCTACTTTACAGCTTGCTTCTTAAAAGTGTGGCCTATTTATTATCTCTTATTTGGATTTATATTGTCAAAAGCTGCTTCTATTTACCGTGCAAGCCCAGCCTCCATACCTTGTTTTAGCAGGTATCTTTTTCTCACCTTTTTATTGAAATAATTTTGGGGTATTTTGCATGTGGACTATTTAAAACTATTTTTTTCCAAAGCCGTCTACAAAGCACATTTACTGTTTGCCTTCAGGGTCTCCTTTGCAAGTGGCGTCTGCCAAAACCTACAAAAACTGTTAAGCTACTGCCAATCTGAGGGTGCTGCTTTTTCCACTGACCTCTACATTAAGAAGCTGAACCTTTCTGAGAAGCTCAGAAATTGAGCCTGTCTGACAGTGACAAACAAAAATCATGTCAGAGCAAAGTAACTCTCCTTTAAGAACAAAAAACAAAATCAAAATAGGAGCAAATGTTTGTGAGTATATTGGACTAGTTTGAAAGAGCCAAGGGGAAGTACCTAGGAGCACTTCTTTTAAAGAACACTGTTGGATGTGGTACATTTTTAGTGAAATCTGGGAAACTCAACACAGAACATGCTGCTGGCATACTGACCTTGAGGCCAGCTGATCTGAATCACCCCTGAGCTTGCAAGGTCTTATTTAATAACTTGTAGGACTAACAAGGACAAGCTGTGACAAAAAACATGTGTCTTTAAAGTAAAATAAAAGAGTTTTGTTATTTCTACAACCTACTCAGTGCTTAAAGAGCTTAAATACCAAGCAGCATTTCTACGGTCCAGCTGTACCCCGGGCAAGGTGGGGCAGATCCACTTTAGCTTAATACGTGCTACACTGGCTGAAGCCTTGGGGAAGGTTCATTAGTTTTGCTGTTGGAAAAGCAGCTCAGTCAGTTTCCTTTTCTGAGATACAGATAAGCAGATTTTCTAAAGTAAAGGGAACTTACTTTTCTATGCTTACCTGTACCGTATGTTTTCTTGGAGCATTCAAAGAAGCACTTGCTAGGAACAAAATCATAATAGCTCACAATGCCTAAAAGAGTCTGTAAGGATTTGGGTTTTAAAATCTTTGGCCACTACCAAGGCAAAGAATACAATATTCATAACAAGGAATGAAAAATTCTGGCAGCTACTTTGATAATTTTAGAAGACAGAGGATATTAAGTGAACTGGGGTAGATGTGGAGTGGTAAAGTTGAGAACCTGATGCTTCTGCTCTTGGTGGAACTCATCCAAAGAATCGGATAGTGACTAGAGTTTCAGTTTCAGTAGACTTTTTCCACTGACTTTGATGGAAATCCAAGTCAATCTCTGGGAAGAATTCCACCAAAAAAAGACATTTCCATTTGGCCTTCGTGTTTGTAGTTACACACACAATGGCTATCACACAAAGAAATGTGAAAAGCTGAGGGAAGATGAAACCTTGTGGAGGGGTGATTCATTTCACCTAATGCACGCTAATCTAAAAGGTCAGTACCTGACCTAAGCCAGTTGTCTGGGCTCCTTGTCATCAGAAAAGCACAGAGATAGAATGTTGTCCAAGGGGTGACCAACCTTATGTACCTTAGACATCCATCTCAGGATAAAGAGAGTGAATTGACAATGGAGATGGCTCTCCTTTCAGTAATTAGACTGCTATTCCAGGCAAGATATTCAATTTCTAAATGGCTAAAGATAAGCAAATTGAGTCCCACTTTCTTCCTCTAATATCGAGAATATATTTTGTTTCCTAATTACCCATGCATAATGACTTCTTGTACCATTTATTTTGGGTTTATTATTATTTATACAATATTTTAAAATTGTATTTACATCTTGTCAATTTTTTAAATTAAAATGACAGAATAAAATAACGGTATTGATTATTACTTATATTTATCTTCTTAGACACTTTATTCATTGTGTTTCAAGCAGATTAAAGCTTAATAGGAAGCATGAAATATTGCAGTATGGAAATTATGCTTGCAGGTGTCAAAAGATAGAGAAGGTTTATTTATAAAGGTAAAGAAAACATTGCTTCTTCTAAGGAGCACATTTTTATTTCCTGTCTTCTCCAATCATTGCAAAACCTCTAGAAGTCTTCAGGCATTTAGTGAGCAATATAAAGAGTAAAAAGCATTACATCAATAATATTCATTTGTCTTTCTTTCCTTGTTTCTCTGTCTCTCTCCCTCTCTCCCTTTCCTTCTCTCTCTCTCTCTCTTTTGTCTTTTCTCAACAAAGCACATCTGTTTCTTTTTAAATAGGTGTGATACTCCCTGAGGCTGACTATGCTTCAGCAGAGGTAGAATGTATGTAGAAGGGTGGCTTCTTGCCCATAGTTTAATTTGGGAGCCAATTCTGTGAAATGAAATTGACTTTTCGTTGTCATCTGCTGACATATCAAATCAGGTAGAGGCAAGAAACACATACCTGGATTAGGTAGTGAAAAAGATTAAACAAATTCAACAAAGCTAGTCCATGTATTCGTGTTTGGGGAGGGTCATCAGCAATAGATAAGGCAAATTAACAAAGAAACTATCAAATACAAAAGGCCACTGGAGATTGTGCAAGGCCTGCTTAAACTTCTTTTTTTAATGCTTTCAAAAGAGACAAGCTGTAATCATGCTATCTCCCGTGGAGAGAATGCCTATGAACATGCTATAGTTGCAGGCCAGTGAGTGAGTACTGGCTGTTTGGCTGGGGTTTTTAGCACTCTGGAGGCCATAGGGAAGGTCCTGACAACCCAGAAGCCCAGGATTGGTCTGTATTAGGGTGAGGAGTCCTGCTCTTTGTGTTTATCACACAGCAGTGTGGTAAGGAGCCTGATTTGGTTCTCTGTCCTGTCCTGTTCTGTCCTATCCTATCCTATCCCATCCTATCCTATCATCAATTCTATCATCATATAATATAACATCATGTAATTTATGAGGCATTTTATAACAAGAGTTTAATCCAGCAATTAATACTTCACAGGGGAAGTCTGAAGACTTCAGTCATGCCGTAGACATGCTGCACATTTGGAGAGGGAAATGGTGAAACAGAAACTAAATTTGAACTGACAGCATTCGTGTTCCATAAAGTTGTGGAGTTTTGAACTTCCTTACCATAGTTCTCCAATCTTGTACTCAGCTCTCTTTGACATGAGTTTTCATAAGCACCCAACTGATTCCAGAATCCAAGTCCTGTTGACACGAAAGTGCTTGAAGTACCTGCCTATATCTTTTTCCTGATATTAGGAAGGTTGAGGAAAGAAGGAGCAGCAGTTGTGCTGGTGTATGCAAGTATTTGATTTTCCTTTTGAAATGGTAGCTATGACTCTCAGAGGGGGATAGTGATTACATTCTTGGAATGTGTAAGTTATAAAACTACCCTTGTGATCAGATAAAAAATGTGTAAAAAAGCACTTGCCTTCAGGAGAGTTAATGTTAAAGTTTCATTTCCTCTAGAGACAAATATCAACTCAGAGAAGCAGGAGAAGATACAAAAGAATGAACCAGTTAACTGTAAGAGTGTGGGGGTCATTCTTATATAATTCCAGACATTTTTGCAAAAGCTGGAATATTAAATCTCACTAGGTGGAGAGATAGATGCAGACTGAGGGCAACCTAGAGGGAAATTGAACTAATGAAAGTTTTCTCTCTCAGTAGTATGTAAAGAATGTCTTCAATATTGTGCTCACTAAAACAGTGTCTCTAGGCGATATGAGAATAATCATAGCTAGGAATTACACTTCCCTACTAGAATCACATGAACAAGAATAAAAACTGTGTCTGAAAGAACATGATCTGTAGATTTCTGCAAGCTGTCTTACTTTTAATGATATTTGAGGATCTTCTGAGATTTTCTAACATAATGAGATTTCTGGCTGGATTAGACGATGTCTTCATTTCCTTGAATCCTCCAGCAATGCTGATTACTGTCTGATTTTCTTCTTTGTTCATATTTGGTTTGTGGAGTTTCTGTACTGGAGTTGTTAAAACAATATATTTGACTATGTCTATTCTGACAGAGCTATGAGACATAATTTCATTGAAAGATTAATCTACGTTTACCAAAGTTGAAAGAACTCCTGAGAATTATCCTAGTAATTTTCAAGAAAGGACTGGAAGAGTTAATGTGTTTATATAGATTTCAGGATTTTACAGGAAAGAGAGCTTGTGAGAAATAGGATCTTAAGGCCAAAGATCATAGAATCATAGAATGATTGAGGTTGGAAGGGACTTTTGGAAATCAACTAATTCAGACCTCTGGCTTAGAGCAGGGCCAGCAGGACCAGGGACTACGCTGCTTAAGGTCATGTCCAACTATCTGGGTTTGCAATAATTCCAAGGATAGAAAACTATACAATCTCTTTGGGCAACCAGTTCCCATGTTTGATAACCCTCAGTGAGAAAAAGCTTTTTCTTATGTTTAAATGGAATTTCCCCTATTTGTGTCCATTTCTTCTTTTTACAGTCTGACAGAGGGTGTTCTCTACCCCATCAAGGATGCCCAAGGATGTTTTGGAT
The DNA here is from genome assembly GCA_028571105.1 of Tragopan temminckii. Classification (NCBI taxonomy): domain Eukaryota; kingdom Metazoa; phylum Chordata; class Aves; order Galliformes; family Phasianidae; genus Tragopan; species Tragopan temminckii. Next base: position 50,646,950 of record JAOWBP010001760.1, on the reverse strand, counting down.
GCCCCATCCCTGGATGCATTCAAGGCCAGGCTGGATGCAGCTCTGGGAATCCTGGTCTAGTGGTTGGCACCTGAGTAGGACACTCTTTTTTCCTGAATTCGAGTTGTGGTCCTGCTTTTTCAACTTGTTTCCTCCTCTCAGCATCCTGAACTCTGATATTTCATGGCCACCATCTCATGATCACTGCAGTCAAGGTGGTGGCTTGTAGACCTTCACATAATTGACTGGCTCTTCCTCTTTGTAGATATAGGGTCCAGTAGTGTGGTCTCTTAATCATCACAACTGCCTGTGCTAGGAATGCACTTCAGAAACCTCCTAGATTGCATGTGCACTTCTGTGTTGTCCTTCCACCAGACATAGGAGTGGTTAAAATCCCCTACAAGGACCAGGGCCTGCAAATATGAGGCTTCTTCCAGTTGTCTGAAGAAGGCCACACTTATTTCTTCCCAGTTGCAGGTCAGTAGCTGATACATACCACAACACCTCAACCATTTTGGTCTGTATACTGATTCCGATACTGACATCTAGCTCATTATCTCTCCCCAGGTAGAGCTCCATGCATTCCTGCTGCTCTGTCATGTAAAGGACAACTCCACTTCCTTGACTACTCAGCCTCTCCTTGCTAAAGAGCGCATACCCTACTCTCCCCTATGTTCCTCAGGGTGTACACACATACATGGCTAGACGCAGCCCTTGGTCGTTCATTTACCCTTTAACCTGAGGTACAAGATAACTCTGGTTCCAATACCATTCAGTTGTTTAAGAGAAGTGCTTAGCTTGCACATCAATAACTCCTATTGCATATTAGTCCATTTTAACCTCTCTCTCTTCAGCCTGGTTGTCATATTTTAAAGATTACATTGATCTTAGAGTTCACCTATTAGACTAGACTGCTGGAAAACCTGAAAACTACTGAAATTTGGCCACTTGTGAGCAGTAAAAATAAATCTAGCATCTTCCCTACACATTTTAAAAATGGATAAATAAGATATACATCACTATGTTACTGTATCCTTTTTGATAAAGGAAGTGACCAAAAAAGCTGTAGGAAATACACTCAGTTTAACAACAACAAAAAAAAAGCCAGGATCCTAGTTAGATGCAGCTATTTAAATGGTAAGGTGATGAGGAATCTAGATTCTTGGACATTTGAGTGGAATTAATTAATTTTGCCTAACTGATTTTAACACCATGCAATCAGTTTTCTTTACCTGACCATTATAAAAACATTTGCGTATTAGTTGTTACAACTCATATAAATCTTTATTCATGTTAATGAAAAGGTTTTTTTAAGTTATTCTATCTCTTGAAGTATTACTGTTGGCTATTCCACCATGCTATAACTATTGCCTGCATAAAGAAAAAACCTCTCGAAGAACTTTTAACATCATCTTCATGAACTGTGTTCTATATAGTTGTCCCTTCCACTTTATCTTTCCTGTCTATATTATCATTAATTTCCATACTGCATAGCTGAAATGAACTACCCCATTTCTTTTTACAGATTGTAAGATATCTTGGTAGCAGACCTCCGATGTCTGCTGAATACCAGTTCTGACAGATGCTGTAAAACTTACCCAAATGGAAATATCTCTTTCCTTGACCCAAATGGAAATTTTTCTTTCCTAGAAATGACAAGCATTTTAATGCAAATTTACTTGCAGGGAGATATGCTGTAACCTTTCTTGGTCTTTCTAGAGGAAAAGTCAACTAATGGCCTGTATATGCCTCCCTAGCAAGTCATGAACATTTAAAATGGGAACGCAGACAGAGACATTGCTTACCATCTAATTTCTAGTAACTAGAAGGTAAATAATTTCCTTTCTTCCTGTCCTAAAGTGGTGTTTTAGGGATGTCAATATCCTGATTTTGGCAAACTGACTGATATTGACAGGAAATAAGTGAGGGGACCCAAAGCCTCTGCTATCAGAAGGATTTGATTCAAGTTGAAATGCTATGTGCACTGATAAAAAATAGCTATACCACTTTCCATATGGCTTATTCCTTCTGTGTTCTTGCATTGTAATGCTGCGTGGTATGGTATTCTCAAGTCACTTTGATCATATAAAATGTTATATATTATGATACATATCCTAGGTTGTTACAATTGCAAATGCATAAACATGTCTCAGGTTAGTCAAAATCTGGGAATGTGTGTTCTCAGTGCTGTCTAGAAAAGAAATGAAGTAAATCCAATTTAAATATCCATTGACTATTTTGTGATAAACATTTTGGAAGAAAGTAAGGTAGTGTTGCTACCGTGTCTGAATAACCACACATTCATCCTTTTATGGTTTCATGAGAGTTTGTTGACTCCCATTTACCTTGAGTATAGAATAAAGAATAGTGATTACAGACTGTGTCAGCCCCTTGCTCTGGCACAGGGTACTACTGCCTTTAAAATAGTGTTTGCAGAGAAAATCCCAAGGATCCTGTACAAGTGGAGGATGTTACAGTTTTTATTCATTCTCTTGCTCCCTGCAGTTGTTCTGGAGCTTGGGATAACTGACACAGTTTACCTACTGGAACTTGCATAAAAATTACCTACACTATTAAGAGAAATGCCTCATATAGGGCAACAAGAGCCAAGAATATAACCAAAACAAAAGTCCAATTTGTGAATTGTTTCCACTTATTTAAGTAGGAAAGATGAATAAATTTTCCTACTTCATTTCCTTTTAACTTTCTAATTCTTAATTAACAGACAAGCTGAAATCTCAAACTGATATAGTTGATGTCAATTACTGTCTACAAGAATTGCAAAAGTGACAGAGGCTGAAGGTTTCTGTAAATTAATTATTTTGTGAAGAAATTCTGGAAAATCACTAGTTGTGATTTTATTTAGTGATCTTCTCTGATCTGAATTGCTCTGGCTGGTCATCTTTATACTTCTATCATATCACTGCTAAGAGGGAAATGAGTGCATTTTTGTCCTCAGACTACAGAAAGGAGAGATAAATGAAGCATTGACGTAGGCTTCAAAAGAGAATCTAAGGATAATTCATTAACTGATGACTAATGGAATATATGCTGACAGCCTACAGAGAGCTATCTGCTTTTTGGGTTCTTTTTTTTTTTTTTTTTTTTTTTTCCTAAGTAATCATCTGCATGAAAAGATAGAGGAAATGTACAGTGATTAATTTTGTAGTAATATTTTCATACAGCCCGTTGTTCTAATTAATATGTGGATACGGCTATGTTAAGTGCAGAGAAGAGTAGAGGACAATTTTTTCATGAGTGAGAGTGTAGGAATTAATGATTGATGGATAGTTATGGATGAGCACCACAAAAAGCAAGCAAAAAAGACCACAAATAAACAACTCCGTCCAAACAACTCAACTTAAAATTTCATTCTAGAAACTGATATGATTGGATTTTTTGCAGCTTTTTTTTTTTTTTTTTGTCTTATTCAAGATTGTCTCTGGGTTTTCAGGAACCCACCTCTTCCCTGTTTGCCAGAAAGCACTTCTTACATTCTTAGAACATTTTATTTCCTGTTCTAAAAATTTCTTCATCCCTTTTTTAGGCTCCTTGCTAATTATACACTTCTGGCTCTTTTAGATGATTACTACCTCCCACCAACATATGCTTGTAATTTTTTTATTTTAAAATTAGGAGTAAAATCAAATTACTATGGGGTAGAGAATCTTTCTCAGATTTGGACAACTAGAAGAAGTCTGAACTGGACGCATCCTTGCGGGGATTATTTTTCAAGGAAAGGTTAATTTCCCTGCACAGAGGAAGAAGTCAACTCCTCTCTTGTGCTTTTGAAATTCTCCTCCCCCAGTTTTCCTCTGCTTCTGTAATATGGCTGTGCTGAAGGACACCTACAAGAGTCAAGTGTCACCTTGCGACTGGCTAGCAGAAAAAAATCTCTGAATGGAAAAGCGCAGTTTTGCAATTAAACTTAAATCTCTCTTTTTGTGATGTCTCTTTCATTTATCCTTCTACAGTTCTGCTTGTATTATTTTGACAAGGACTTCTGTAAACTCCCAAGATGCCAACCTGAAACTGACAGGAATGGTGGCAAAAATACTCGACGCGCAAATTCTTCTGACGGACTAAAAGGAGTCTGTCGTCTGCTGGAATCACCTTTCTTTTTCTCCCTGTGCATTTCTCCTGCTCTGCCCTCCATACACACCTCAGTGACAGCCTGAGGGTGTCAGGCGTAATTCTGCAAAGACACAGAGAAGGAGAAGAAAATGCCAAGTGTCAAGTCCATCCCATGACCTCCCGCTACAGCATGAAGCAAAATAGCAGCCCTGGGAAAGCAGCCTGTTAGCTTCTTTAGTCTTGATAGGTTGAATTGGCTTTCAAGTGTTTTCACAGCTACTCTGGAGAGTTATCAGCACTTACGGTCTGATGCAGTGTCTGCTGAAATCTGTAAGACTCTTTTTACTGACTTCAGTGGACTGAATGCTGACCCTGGTTTTCACCATGAGTCTTCTGTACCAAAACAACCTACCGATGCATGTTTGTAAAGCACTGCTATAAAAAAAATCCTACCATTAGCCTGTAAAATTAAGGAGACAAGGGGATGAGTCTTTTATATTTGAAATATAAATTCAGTAAAGTTGTCTGGAAGCATGTGAGATCAGATACGTGTTGTTATAGATAAAAAAAAAGCTTTTATTTATTTATTATTATTATTTTTTTTTTACAATTACTGCTGCAGTAACATTTCTATTGTTATTGATCCAGTACTGTCTTATGGAGCTTTTCCTGAAGAAAACTGTTTGCTGTCATTGCCAAAGCTCACCATTCTGTTGTATTGCCAGTTAAGTCTAAGTAGTAATTTTCAAGAGAAATATGAATAAACACACTGAAAAGAGCGTATCTTTGCAAAGACAAAACACTGACTTTGATAAAAACTGAATCAAAGTGCAACATTTAGATAACCCATCCCCTTGAATATTTACCATCCTGGTTGATTCTTGTTTTAAAATGGAGATTCTTCACTTCAAAGAGTTGATGTTTTGCAACTACTCACTTCAATGTTTGTGCCCTGGATACTTGCCTTCACTGCCATTTGCTACAAATGCTGATGTGAGATGTATATGCACACATTGTGTAGGCAAAAGATAATGGTAGATGTTAATAAACAAGCTGGTGATAAATATTCACTTTTTAATGCAAGTTGTGTTAAATTAATTGATGTTACTTATTTCACATCTTTAGGAGCTGGCGTTTGCATGGGAAGGAATTGTTGTATGAAGTATAAAATTCCACAGGTTTGCAAAATTAGGTTTGATTATCCTAACATCTGTGAGTTTATTTTCAACACTTCAATGGCAAATAAAATTCACTTGAACAAACTTGTCATATAAATAACTTGTAGTTCTGAAGACATGAGTTCAAAGTAAAACTGGGGAAGATATAGTCCCTACTTGGTAAGAAGAGCTAATATATCCTGGCAGTCAGAGCAGGTGGCTGGAGTGGCTTAAGTAATCCATGCTTTTTTTTTTTTTTTTTCCAGGAAATTTCTTTAGATATCCAAAACTTAACAAAAGGATCTGTTCCTTTAGAACAAGAATGCTAGTGGATAGATCAAGTCTTCTTCCACTTGTACTTTGTCTACTGAAGAAATAATTTTCAGCACTGTCTCCCCATTTATTATCTTAGACCTCCAGTTATTGCATCTCATCTTCCCTTGTATCAATTTGCAATACAACCATATGCTGAACTGTCCTTAATCTGTGTTTATGCCCAAGTAAAACACACTGTGCTTTTAAAAATTCAGTTTGAAATAGCCACGTGGTGGGGCAAACATTAAAAAAAAAATAAAAAATCTTTGGTTTGATTCTCATTTCTTACCACTGCAAATCAAGGATAATTTTCCTAAGGTTACTGGAGTTACATAACAACATAAGGAGGTGCTTGCTCCTGCTGGATGTTCTTGACTTTTTCTAAGCAAGGGTCTGCTAATATAATTAGAAGGAGTGACAAATCCTTAATAGATACCTATTGTTCACAGTCAAATGGCCTTTTAGGTCAACTGTCAAATGGTCTTTTAGGTCAACTGTCAAATTACCATGACTTAATAAGCAGTAGTATCTCTTCCATTCAGTGCCTAGTGTTGAGTGATATATTCCTGACAAGCAAAAGAAAATCCAGTTACCTACTTTTCTTAATTGATTCTTCAGGAAATGTTTAGATTTTAATATGGCAGCTGGCCCTACAATACAGATATTTTCAGGGTCTCTTTAGAAGAATAAGATTTTTGTAACTTTCATAAAAGTGAAAGACAGAACCAATTTGCTGCTGCAGCTATGAAGAAAACAACATTAAATCTTTGTCTGGATAGAATCTAAGGGAGAATATTACAAAAAAGTCATAGAAAATGTTCGGTTGCATGTCTCATTTCCATCCTCTTGGACCAGCCAGCTTGTGTTAGGAGGGTTGCTATGAAACAAATGCCACCAAACAGGAGCTACCTGTCATAAGTGCTTCTGTGAAGAGGAAGCAATTACAGGCCTTTCACAACTATTCTGAGGCCAGTTTTATAAAGTTCTTCAGAATTAGGTAAGTGGCCGCTGAGTTTCAAGTTACAGGAGACATCCAGCTCCTGAAAGTAAGGAGACTTGCGTTCACTCATGGCTCTACAGCAGTGTTTCTCGGACTGTTTTGGAGGATCAGTTAATACTTGTGATAAAAACACGTCCCAAACTTTGCTTGTATGTATGCAATATCATTGAGATGAGCATGAGATTCCTTTTGGGGGGGTATATGTGTGTGGGAGGGGTGTGCACCTGCACACTTCACAGTAGAAATAAATTTACCAAGCAGGAACAAGTGCAAACCATGCCTGTATCTCACACAATTTTAGAACTTTTAAATACAATTTTATTTATTCATTTATTTATTACAGCTTTAGCTTTATTTTATGGTTATTTCCTCTGTAAAGAGAAGGAGAATCTGTCTGGATTCTAGCTATTTTAAAAGTCAGCATAGCTTTCTGCCCTTTATAAATTATAATAAATGTAACTGGCAGGACTTTTTAGACTCAAGAGCTAGATTTTCTGTGGCTGAATAAATAGTACCCTGAAAATAGATTTCATTGTCTTCAAATGCCATGGGATGACTTTGACCTTTTAATGTAAACTTTCAGATTAGCAAGTTTTACCCCAAAAGATTCTCATTAGCATTTGTGGCAGTTAAATGCTGAATGCTATTCTGCTGAACTAAAATTTAACTCTATACCACGGACTATGAATCCATACAGTGAAAGTCGGAGGAAGTGCAAAATGCACTTTCAGAACTCATTTTCTAACATTATCTTGCAACAGATTTGAGCATATTCTGGACTCCTTATGTGTTGTCCTGGTAGTTTAAGACTTCATGACATTTGGACTTGAGATGTTTAAAGATTTACTTAACACTTCTTTGGTGCAGGAATAACAAATAAGTTTTGTCAAATCAGTAAAAGGTGCCTTCTTTTACAAAATACTTCTCATTTTTAAGGCCATTTGCCTTGAAGGACAGAGAATCTGTAGAACTACACCTGCTCCTCCATCAAGTGTGTTTTCTATACATTCAGCTGCATTGTCTATGTATTTCTTAGAAAATCTTGGAAACTCATCTGTCTCATCTGATGGTGTCAGTTTTGCTTTTCCCTGAATTTTACGAATTCCTTGGCAGTAAGTTTCTTAGTGAGCACTGTGGTATGCCATTACTTCTTTTTATTTCACTATTAACAGTAAGGCAGTTAACCTTCTCACAGATGTTATGCTTTACAGATTCACTTACATTTTTAAGGCCAGAGGCACTGCTGTGTTAGTCTACGCCGACCTCCTTTGTTAGAATAAGTATTCTTCCTTACTTGCAGAAGTTTGAGTTTCTTTACTTCTCAAGGGCAGTAAGAAAACTCCCCCTGACTTTGTGCATCAAGACTTCATAATCTGCATTATATTTTTCCCTGAACTGACTTGCAGAAACAAGTAAACTCATAGGTTTGGTGTGATCACTTCAGTGAGGTAATTCACTGGGAGAAGCTGAAAGTTAAAGGTCGTAAGGGAATGTCTGTGTTTAAAAGAATTTCTATACAAGAGACTTGTCAAACAAGGACCGCATTTTATTTTTATCTACAGGACCACGTTGTTACCTCATGACTCCATTTTTTCCCCTACATTTACAATTTGATGACAGAGACACAGATTCGAAATGTCTTCTCTTTTACACAGAATACACTCTGTCCTCTCTTAGCTGTTTGAAAGTGCATCTCTTCTGCTCAGAGGTCTCGTTTTCTCCTTGAACAGGGTAGGTTCAATCAGGACTCCTTTTGTTGCTATGAGCATTTCTGTGTGCCTTAGTTTGTGCCTCACCTCTTCTTTGATCCCCTATCTTCTGCATTGTCTTCGTGAAGGAAGTTTAGACATGGAACCCATGATTCTTCAGTGATTGTTGTTTAATATCCAGTGTGAATTAAACAGTGCTCAACAACCACCTTACTTTGGACTCCTTTCTTTCTTGAACTTTCTAGGTATAAAAGGACCTAATACTTAGACAGGCGAAACTAAAAGCATTTGCTTGACTCTGTAATTAACAGATTGATTATAGGAGTACTTTTTGCCTCTTAATGCATCATAGTTTCACAAACAGTAAAACAACCAAATGATAGCTAATGTTTAAACTTGTCATTGGAAAAATGGGAAGAAAACTCTTTAACTCCAATGTTGTGTTAGAAAGCCAGCACTCCTTTATCCTTACCGTATTTACCAGGTGACTTGACAAAACAAGCATGTGCTCTCAGAGTTCAAGAACTACATTTAAACAGTTAGGACATACGTACGCAATACATTGGTATACATATTCATTATTTTCCAAGAACTCATGAATATATGCTGCTGTCCCTCTGGAATGTGCAAAAAAATAGCTTTGGGGATTGTCTCCCCCTTACTTCATCCTCATAACTCTGTCATCATCTTTTTCCCAGTGCCCCTTGGCAGACCTTTAGCTATTTTCCCCCACTTTGGCAAATCTTCATGTCTTGTTATGCTGTAATGAGAAATTTTCTCTCTTGGTACACTATAACTCTAAACAACTTATATGAAATTAAAAAAAAAAAGTCCTTACACCTGGTGGATGCAAAGATAAAAGTACTCTATTGTGATTTCAGTGCTTCAGTGAACCAGGGATCATTCAGAAAAACAAGATTGTTCACGTACCAAGCAAAGCTAAACTGGAAAATTTAGAACTTAGAACTAGCACACATTAATTCCATTTGCTAAACTAATATAAACTAATATATTTGTCCTTAAGCTAAATAGTGATCCTTATTGCTAAACCAATCTATATCAACTTCCACTGGAAGTAAATATACAATTCTATATTGTGGCTATTTACAGGGCTTAGCTTGGTTTTAAAAAGACAGGTATCCAGTAACGTGAGTTTCCGTGGGATACCTGTGGTATCTGCATTGAGTTGGCAGGTGGAACACAAAAGCTATGGGCAACCTTTGCCTTCCAGAGCATCAGGAAGTTCAGGCGTGATTGCTGAAGGCATCTCAAGTGACTCTGAATGTCTGTGCTTTTGCAACTGAATTGAATCTTAAGTGACTGAATGAAGTTTAAAATTAGCATTTCTAAGGTGATAAAATCAAATCACCTGCAGCAGTAGCAGAATTAACTTCATTTCCAAAAACAAATGCGTCAACATTTGGTAGTGTTGAGCTCTTTCCATCAATGCTTTCAAAGAAAACTGAGCTTTAAAATCTGCTATCGCAGTTTCTGTCTGTAATACGTGCAGATAAACTCTCCATGAGCCATGTGGGTAAGTTTAGAAAACATAGCCACCCCTCTGCTCCTTCTAGTCCAAGGATTTTCAGTGGCTCCATTTATTTTGAAAGACGTTACAGCAGAAGGTAATTTTGCTACTTGATAGCTTTGAGTGCAATCTGTTTTTGACTTAGTAAATAGATGAAGCTCTCAAATAGCCTGAATTCTTTAATTGGAAAAAGAAAAAAAAAACTGGAGTCAAAATTGAGAGACAAAAAGCTTATTCATGCCTCACAATATTCTGAAAAAACAAACAAACAAACAAACAAACCATGAAATATATGGATGATATTCCAAGTTTTCAAAGAAGGGAAGAAAAATGGAAAACCCTAATGAAATTAGGCTGCATCACCAAACACAGTCAATTTTTGTACACACTACCTTGCCACACAAGTATTTCTACTGTGATGAAGAACCAGTGCATTTTTCTGAACAAGCTGAAAGTTTTGCCTTAAGAAAACAGGCTGACTTGAGCTTTATTCACTTGCTTTGCTTTCAGGCAGTTTTTGCTATTTCAATGTGACTGACAAAACTGAAACAAGTTTACAAGCTCAGACATTTAAATTCATATAAATTCTGACTTTTAAGATCAGAATGGGTATTTCTATGAAGATTTCTGGACAGTACTATACTGTAATGGTAGATGAAAATAATCAACTTTTACAGATGGCATGTGGTTTTGTTCCTTCTACTTATGGAAGGTGACATCAAAGTTCATAAAGAGTTCACCTGTAGATTATACCAAGTAATCTGCTGATCAGTGGATATAACCAAGTCAACAGTGAGAAATTAGTTATTGTGTCTTGATGTGGGGACTAAACACTACCAGATATGGTGTGGTGATGCTGGAGGACTAATATCAGTGGTTGTAACCAGCTTACAACTGGTAGAGAGTCACATACATCATTATTACTATGGATATGATGGGGTGTTATCACAACCTGCTGGAGAGGAGCTCCTCACAGAAGGACCTAGGTGTCCAGGTGGACAGCAGGTTGGCCATAAACCAGCAGTGTGCCCCTGTGGCCAAGAAGGCCAGTGGTATCCTGGGGTGCATTAAAAAGAGCGTGGCCAGCAGGTTGAGGGAGGTGATCATTCCCCTCTACTCTGCCCTGGTGAGGCCACATTTCAAATACTGTGTCCAGTTCTGGGCTCTCCAGTTCAAAAAAGAGAAGGAGTCCAGTGGAGGGCTACAAAGTTGACTAAGGGCCTGAAGCATCTCCAGTATGAGGAAAGACTGAGTAACCCCAGTCTGTTCAGCCTGGGGAAAAGAAGACTGAGGAGAGACCTGATTAAGGTTTATAAATATCTAAAGGGAGGTGGGAGGCAAACGGATGAGGCCAGGCTCTTCTCGGTGGTGTGTAGTGATAGGACAAGGAGCAATGGCTTAATACTTGAACATAGGAAGTTCAACATAAACATACAGAAGAACTTCTTTAAGGTAAGAGTGATGGAGCACAGGAACAGGTTGTCCAGAGAAGTGGTGGACTCTCCTTCTATGGAGATATTCAAGACCCATCTGGAGGTCATCTGTATGACCTATTGTACGGTACCTGCTTTAGCAGGGAGGTTGGACTTGATGATCTCTTGATGTCCCTTCCAACCCCTGCAATTCTGCGATTCAGTGATTCTGTGATTATTTGAGTTAAGCTTACCTAAAGAATTGTGAAAACAGTATAGTACTAAGAACTACTTATGAAACTGGTAATGAAATCACGTATCATGGGAAAAGTATCCTAAAAAAGATGCTACATTAAAGCAAAAAATTCCTATATGTCTTAGTCAAGAGACATGATGTGGTACAAAGAGTCATATTTAGGGATAAAACATGATGCTGTGCACACCATCAGTCATCCATGTCATCAGGCATCCATGTCACCTAAACTGTAGAAGAGACTTCCAGTGAAGAAGTGTAAAGTTTTCTGACCGTGTGGACAAAGTGGGAGTTAAAAAAATATTGTAAAGAAATGTCAGGAAACGGGAGCTGGGAAACAGAATATGATAGTTTAAATGGGAAATGCTTATTTGCTTGGTAGAAAATGAGCTCCAAACGTGATATATAGTTAGACAAACAGAAAAATAAGTCAGGGAGAGTAATAAGCCACAGAAACCTCTGCAAAGGCTGTATTTTCAGCAACAGAAGACCATTCTTTATGAAAACAAAGCACTAATGTCTGTCCAGTCGGATGAAAGTTGCAACTAACTCCAAAAGCAAATTCACAAAGAGATTTTGAAGCTGGGCAATCTTAGTTTCCCTGAATTCAACATTAAAAAGGTGAAAGCGTGTTCCCACTAGGCAAAGGAGTTCTTCAAGTAACTTTATGGCCATGATTCTATCTGATAGCATCTCTCCCACCAGGATTTGAAGAATCCAATCCTAGATACAACAGTGCTCAGCTTCCTGAACTGTGAGCTAAATGAGGCTTACTGAAGTTAGCAGCACCTTAATTTGCACAGGCACAGAACAGACATTACCTGGTTTCCAATGCAGTGAATTTAGTAGCTATTCTGGCATTAGTAATCAGTACCATAAACTAGCTTGGATTTTTCAGTCTACATGACATCCATATGTGGCTCTCACTCATCTGGTGCATATGTTGTTATATATTCAAGGACATCTTCTGCTTAGGCACGTAACTTCGGATACTGACTTCAAGAAAGCAAAGGCAAAGACCACCATCATCTGGAGCTTTTCAGACTTGCATGTTTTTCCTGTACTTGCATAAAAATGAATAATTTTGTTCCGTAACTGCAATTATCCATTCTTAATAAAATGAGCATTTATTTCAAACTTTCCAATCTTTAGCATTCTGTATTAATTTTGTACCTAAATTTTAGAATGTTTAATGTCCTAGCTCATTATTTGACTAAGTTTACTGAAGCTATTGGCTCAGTTATGAATTCATATGCTTTTATTTCTCACATATCTCTGATATGCAAATTTTATAGAAATGAATGACTGCTTTGCTTCCAGTTAATGCAGTATTAATATAACAATGAACTTCATTATATTGCCAGATACCTTTTAACTTACAGTACATTAATATTTGAACTTGCTTGATAAAAAGTCCTTAGAATTGCCTATTAAAAAAAAAAAAAAAAAAAGTCCAGATATTAAGATATTTTGTGGTGGTGCTAATGCTAGATGAAACTTTCATTTTTTGTTTATCACTTGCCTGTGATGTGCTGACTTTTTTTAAATCACAGTTCATTTTTTTGATCTAGAAATTGACCTCTGACTGTCTATTCCAACAATAAAAATGGCGTGGCAAGTAGATAGAAGAGGAAAGCCCAGCAAAATGGCGTCCCCAGGATGCCAATACCCTGCCTTGCTCACACCCACTTCAAATGCTATAAATTCAAATTACAGAGATTTTGCAGACAAAAAGAGGAGAGACATTTTACCTGAGCTTTATGGCAATCTCCAAACAAAGAAAACATAGCTACAAAATAAAGTACTCTGTCAGCCTACAGTAGATAAGATAAAAAGCAATGAGCTAAATTGCAGCAGGTGAAAGACAGATTAGACCTTGGGAAAAATGTGCGGTGTGGATACTGAAGCTCTGGGACAGGCTGCCTAGAGAAGCTGTAGAGCTGCTGGAGATTTTTAAACACCATTCAGGATAGATTTATCAGGATAGGGGATAGATAAACTAAACAATCTCTTAAAAACTCTTCCAGTTCTATTTTTTATGATTTTTCTTTTTTTTAAGGTAGGCTTGTCATACTGAAGTATTTATCTGATTAAGGTCTGATGCTATCACTTGTCTACTGTAGAGCTATTTATCCTTATGTTGTTAGATGTATGATGATGAATAAAAGACATAGATGACTAGTTTGCTTTCTAAACCCAATCTTTCAGCTGGTCAGCATTTGAATTTACAGATGGATTGTCAACAGATTAGTTTTAGATGTTCCCTTGTTCCAGTTATGATGGAACTTCATAGGTCAAGCATCTTGACCCTTTCTACGTATCTGCTTAATTAAAGCAGGAGTTCAGGAACTTAACACCAACTCAGATACTGTCCCTTAATCCTCTATGCTATGCCATTGTAAAGGCATGCTATGGAGCCATAGAGATGCTTATTCTGACCCTCTATACCTGTTCTTGTGCTCTTAAAATGTTTAAATGAACTTTCTAAACCACTTCTGAAAATGGAACCTAGACTCTGAATTTATCTACTTTTGATTAAGCCATCATTTAGGTCTGACATTATATTTAGCCCTTTTCAAAATCTTCAAGAACGTGCTTAACTATATACACCTACATAAATACCTTGCTGAAGAGAAATGGATGCTGGCATGTATTCCTGTTTTTATGTACTTTCAAATATGTTATTAACCTCTTCAGCTATATCATAGCTTAATGAGACAAACGCTCTTGGATACTTGATCCTATATCCACGTTTTCATGAAGTAATACTTAGAGCAAGATGCTGAGGATAATATAAATGAAGCCTATGATGGCGGCAAGAGCTGTCCAAAGTCTTAGCCCAACTTCACAGAAAGTAAGGTATCAACACTGGTCTTAATTTTGTTTTCTTTTTTTAAAACCCATTGAGTTTTTATGAGGGCTGCTCCAAAAGTAATGCTTCCTATTTTATTATGTTGGCCCATGATGTCAGAGGTGGATGTTGATGATATGGCAGTAGAGGTTGAACTTTCCCACCATTTTTCTATTACATGTTGTTGTGTGACAGATGGCAGCAGAGGGGCATTCTGACACAATTATATCTGACATGGAAGTGCATATGAAGCAAAGGGGTTGAAATGAATTCTTCCATGAAGAAAAAACTGTACCCATTAACATTCCATTGACTTTTGCTGAACATTTATGGAGACCAAACAGTGGATGTGAGCACGGTGAGGCAGTGGGTGGTGGTTTTCAGGAGTGGTGACAGCGATGTGAAAGATAAGCCACATTCCAGATGGCCATGCACAGCTGTCACACCGTGAAATGAAGAACGTTTTGATCAGCTCATTCACGCAAACTGGCAGATTACAATTGGGAAACTGTGTGTGGAGCCGAATAATGGCTTCAGTGCACTGGAAACAATGGTGGCAATGTTGAAAAGTTTGTTCCAGGTGGGTGCCATAAATACACATGAACAGAAAGAACACTGTATGCAAATTTGTCAGGACCTATTAAACCAATATGAGGCTGAAAGTGAGTTTCCTGGATTACAGGATTACTGAGGATGAGACATGGTATCACCACTACGAGCTGGAGTCAAAATGGCTGTTCATGAAGTGGTGACTTGTGAATTCCTCATTGCAGAAAAAGCTCAAGACACAGTTCTCAGCAGGTTAAGTGACAAGCATTCTCTTCTGGGATAGCAGAGGAGTGATCCTTCCAGATTGCTTGGAACCATCAACTCTGATTGCTACATTGTGACACTGACTAAGCTAAGTCTCAAATGTCCAGAGTCAGGCCAGAGAAGACACCATTTCTCTTGTGACATGATAACACCAGGCCCCACATCACTCTGAAGACCATAGAGCACATTGCCCATCTTGGCTGAGCTGTCCTGTATACATTTGGTGACTGTATAGATTATAGCTGACTGTATAGATCTGGTGCCTTTTGACTTCCATCTGTTCAGACTGATGAAAGATGGACTGTGTGGGCAGCATTTTCCTAGCAATGATGCCATCATAACAGCTGTGAAATAGTGGGTCACCTCTGCCAGTGCAGATTTTTACGAGCGTGGCATTCAGGCTCTTCTTCATCACTGGTGAAAATGCATGGCTTATGGTGGTGATTATGTTCAAATAGTTCACTGTAGCTGAGAACTTTCTCTATCAAACAGTGTTATTGTACTCTTTGTATTTTCTATGGAAATAAATAAGAGGCATTACTTTCTGAGTGACCTAAATTTTTAGCTTCATGCCTGTATTCCATATTTGTTCCTGAATGCTCCAGTCTATTACTGATTTTATATAATTTTGTTCTGAATGCCAATCAGCAACCTGGTACAACCTACACAAACACCTTTGTACTTTATTTGTGTTTTATTTTTATTTCAAATCAGGTGCTTAATTGTAGTGCTTGTAGGATTGCAAGACTCAGATTTTAGTTCAGAAAAATGTAACTATAAAAGTATCAAGGAAAAATAATAGTTTGTAAGAAAATGTGAAAAGATGCTTAGATTTACATAATGGCTTTATTCAGATACCCTGCTGTTTCACAGAGGGAAAAGTGCATGTGCGCAATAAATAAATTACACTGTGCCATCAATATGTTGCATTTAACTGCGTTAGAAGCTCCATTTTTTCCTCTCATGACTTAGGTAGCACGACATGTTGGAAAACACATATTTCTTCATTATATTATTTAAATGGTTTGGTAGATCTACTTCTAGATGATAAAGACAATTTTATTGCTCCCACCAAGTTGTTTATACTTAAAACAAATCTTTCATGCTTTTATACACCAAGTTTCAAAACATTTTTAAATCTTAGCATCTTAATAAGCACCAACTGTGGCTTGGGTAAAATATGACCAAAATCTTGTTTCATTGACTTGTCCTACCTTCAGGCTGCCTTGCTGCATGCACTTTCTTAATGAGATCCTTCTGAATCCACTCAGATCAGGAGAGAGCTGTGTAAACCATTTCATTCATGATGAGGACATATTGACCTATGATTCAACTACAAAATTCACAAAAAAAAAAAGTTTTCTTGAAATTCTGTTAATGGCTGTTGAATTTCATTTTAATGTGATGAAGTACTTGCTAGAAATTTTTATATCAGTAAATCCATTTTTATGGAAATTGATCTGTTCTTTGAAAATGAAGCTTATTAAGTGAGATTTTTTTTTTTTTGATGAAATAACATATTTGCTTCCAGATTTTTTTTAATCCTCTACCTTTGCACTTTTTCCTCTTTTTATTTTGTGTGTGTGTGTGCTTTTTCTATTTAGGAAAGGGTGAAGAGAGGAATCAATTAATTTGGTCAAGAAGAGGGAAAGCAAAAAGATAATTGCAAATGAAAGTTTTCAGATAAACTTCCATATATTTTCTTTTTAAAAATTATTTTAATCTTTCGATTTAACCTTTTATTAATTTCAAAATTATTAATATTTCAATTTTTGCCAGCTCAGTTTTTTTCCCCTCTTCACTGCATTTGTGTACTGAAATACATGAGAAAATCTGCTATGTGTGTATGTTTCCCTTCATAAAAGAAAAAACAATTTAAGGAATGTGTTACTGGAAGTCATATATGGGCTTGATTTTTCAGGATGAATGCCCACAGTCTGCTTGGCACAAAGTGAATTTGAGGCAGTTGTCACATGACCTACTCTTTTATAGCTTTGTTACAAAGGAAATGGCAGAGCAGTAGCATCAGAAAGGGGAAACGATGACAGGGAAAGCCTGGTCAGCAGTTCCCTATGGCAAATGGAAACAGCCACTCTCAAAGGGTCACTCAGAAGAAAATGAGAGTAATATACAGGTAGACAGTGAGAGAGAAGAAAAAGAAAGACTTAACAATGATACAAACTGGCACAAAACAAAACAAAACAAAAAAGGCAAAAAAAAAAAAAAAAGGCACAAACTATTTCTGGAGCAATGACCACTCTAAGAAAGAGTTACCAACTGCACATTTACCACATATGTGTAAGGAAGCTACTTTAAAAGCATTTTAGGAAACAGACATCAAAGAATATCCCAAGTTGAAAGGGACCCACAGTGATTATCAAGTCCAGCTCCTGGCTCCACACGGGACCACCCAAAAATCAGATCATATGTCCAAGAACGTTGTCCAAATAGTTCTTGAACTCTGGAGGCTTGGGGCCATGACCACCGCCCTGGGGAGCATGTTCCATGCCCGACCACCCCCTGGTGAAGAACCTTTCCCTGACACTCACCAGACCCTCCCCTGACACAGCTCCATGCTGTTCTCTCTGGTCCTACTGCTATCACCAGAGAGCAGAGCTCAGTGCTGCCCCTCTGCTACCCTCGTGAGGAGCTGTAGGCTGCTGTGAGGCCTCCCCTCAGCTCCCCCTCCCATAGAGTTGGCATTTCTAGAGAGCAGTTCAGTCCTAAGCTGGACCGTGCTCCTTCCTCTCTTGTGTGGCATCCCACAGCACATGGTACAGCTGGATGGAAGAAATAGGGGCTCTCCCACACTGGCCTACCTTTAGACCATGTCATTCCTGCCCAGGAAGGGCTGTTTCTGCTGCCCTCCCAGCCACTCATATTGCAAGTATTTTGAGATTGGGCTGCTGTGAGGAAATAGGTGAAACCTGTCTTGGCACAAGGGATCTGGTGAAGAACTGTTAGACCCCATAGAACCCTGTGAAAATAAAACCTCCCTGAAGTCCCCTGATGAGTAATGATTTTGCCAACTGACAGCTCCTCACGGCATAGCCCCACACGCGCTGCCAACAGCCCCTCCTGCTGCTGACCTGCTAAGTTCCACCTGAAGGTTTGCAGAAAATGCAGGGCACCATTTAATTGTTTTTATGAGTATCTCTATTCGTCTTAGAACTCAGCCTATACTTCCCGCTGGCCTCGCTCCCATCTGCACTCTGCGTACGGATCAGTGATTTCAGAGCCTTTTCAATAATTCAGGCTGTGTGCTTTAGCGATGTCATCTCGGGAAAGAAGCACCAAGCCGCTGCGCTTCCCACCGGCAGGAGGAGGAGGCGCACGGCGGAGGCTTCCCTGAGCCTTTCGCTTCATTTTCAGACACATTTGCATCAGAAAGGTCCAGTCCCTCAGACAAAGGTCAGATGCTCTTCAGCGGGAACTTTTCCTTGAAATCTGACCGCAGACCCAAACTTTCTGCATCGAAAAAGCATCTTTCCTCACTGACATCTCCAATATACAGGAGCACGGTATTTTTGCTCATTGCAACACAATGCAATTTAAGACACGCGAGGCCAAAACAGAAGGCTGCTGCATTTCAAGCCCAGGCTCTTACCCCTACAACGCTACACGTTAAGAAATGCCGCCCCGAGGGGACTGGAGGCAGCACACCGGCCACTGATGGTACCCCGAGCTCTGCGCGGCCCCTCCCGCAGCAACACCACCATCTTGCAGCTCTCAGCGCCGGCGCAAATTCCGCGCAACGCCTCGGGCAGAGGCCGAGCCTCCCTGTCTTCCCATCCTGTCCGCGGGGGCGGTGTCCGCCGGCGTTGTCGGCGCTCTGCTGCCTGGGCGTGTGTCCGTCCGTCTGTCTGTCCGTCCGTGTGCGCAAGGCGGGGCCGCGCAGACCGCGCCGGCTGCTGCCATCTGGGAGCCGGGGCGTGGAGCGGAGGAGGGCGCAGGGGGGGGGACGAGCATCCTTCAGGCCGAGACTCCGTTCGTTTCTGCGGGGTCCGTGCCTGCTCTTGGGCACCGGTACCAGCGAAGTACCTGCAGATCGGTTTGCCTCCTCCTCCTCGTGGGTTTTTTCTTTTTTTTTCCTTTTTTTTTTTTTTTTTTTTGGCTTGGTGATTTTTCATTTATTTATTTATTTATTTATTTATTTTCCCCCTCCCACGAAGAAGCTTCCGAAGCGGGGCGAGAGCTGATTTCCCGTAGATGGTGCCGCGGCGGGGAGGGCAGCTCCCTTGCCAGCCCCGGGCCGGGGGAGCAGCCCCTGGCTCCGCTCGCCCTGCCTAGCGGCCCTCTCCGCGGCACCGGCAGCGGGGGCGAGCGGCAGCCGTCAGCCTGCAGCCCCGTCCCCGGCGGCGGGCGGCGGCGCCTCCGCTGAGAGGCTGCGGGGAAGATGCGGCCCGGCGAAGCCCGCCGCGGGGAGGGCGCTATGCGGGAGAGATAACGCGGCTCCGCCAGCAGCCGGGGGCGTCGCGGTGCCGGCGGGGGGAGCCAGCAGCCCCCGGGACCCGGGAACCTCCGGAGCGGACCGGAGAACGGCGGGGCGAGGCCCGGCGGCGGGGAGCGGCGATTTGCCGTGCCCGGCTCCTAGCCTCGGGACCGGCGTGCGGGAGGCTGAGGAGCGCGGGCGGCAGCAGGAGGAGGAGGAGGAGGGCAGCGCCATGACTCACTTACAGGCAGGGCTCTCCCCTGAGACTCTGGAGAAAGCCCGGCTGGAGCTGAACGAGAACCCCGACACCTTGCACCAGGACATCCAGGAGGTGCGGGACATGGTCATCACCCGGCCGGACATCGGCTTCCTCCGCACCGATGATGCCTTCATCCTGCGGTTCCTACGGGCCAGGAAGTTTCAACACTTCGAGGCGTTTCGCCTCCTGGCCCAGTACTTTGAGTACCGCCAGCAGAACCTGGACATGTTCAAGAGCTTTAAGGCCACCGACCCGGGCATCAAACAGGCACTGAAGGACGGCTTCCCTGGCGGGCTAGCCAACCTGGACCACTATGGCAGAAAGATCCTCGTCCTTTTTGCTGCCAACTGGGACCAGAGCAGGTAAACACGGGGCCACCTGCCTGCCTTTACCCCTTCTTTCCCAGGGGGATGTGTGGGAAAAGCTGTGCCAGAGCAGAGGGAGTGGGTGGGCGGGCAGTGGGACACATGAGCTGAGCAGCAGCCTGGAGGTAAGGGGAGAAATGTATTTGATGGCTTAGCACCTCTTCAGCCCTTTCATCCTTTAGGCTCTGAATTTTTGGGAGCTGCTCAGGTGCTCTTCTCAGTCAGGTGCTTTGGGGTTTATGCCCATCTGCTTCCCCTTCACCACAGGGGTTGATATGGCAGATGCTGCGCTCAACCCTGACAAAGGCTGGCTGCACTCATTGTGCTGGTCTCTCTGCTTCAGCACACACAGAGCTGCTCAGGTACAATAGGACAAAGTGGGAGATGCTCTTTGCAAATCAAGGGTATCCATCATGAAAAGTTTGCCCATGCAGGAAGCTGAGGCTCCGAATCCTTCCCCTCATCTAAAGAAAGCCGTTTCTGAGCCACCTGGAAATGCTAGGATGAAAGTTAGAGTAGCCACTTCTTTTCCCCACTCATGCTACTCTGAGTGTGAATCCGCTTGCTGGTATGATCCAGGCACACAAAACTCTGGTAGCAGGTTGAAGGAGGCTGATGCAGTCTCCAGAATAATCTCATCCTTCTGGGGACTGCTCTTGCCTGAAGATGACTTGGCAGGCTGGCCGGAAAGGTGCCTACTATTAGGGCCCTTTCTTTTAGCTTTTGGCTGGGTATTGTAAGACTGTCAGATGCCATGCCTATTTTCTCCTGCAGTCGTAAATCACCAACACGGCTTGACTTCAGTGCATGTAAGTGTGTGCATCTGTAAAGAGAGGACTCTAAAACCTGCAGCTTTGAGCACTGCATCTCTAGGCTTCTCCAGGGTCTCCAGTGCATGCAGATTTAAGATCTGCAGCACTTAGTGAGAAAACCAAAACATCTGCTAGTTGCCTTCACCCATACAGACAACACAAGCTGGGCACTGGCAGTGCTGAGCACTTTCATCCCTCCCTCAGCTGCTTTGAAATGGGCAGGAAACAAACGTTGACTGCATTCTATGTGCAGAAGTATAAGTATTTGTGCAAGGCCCTCCCACAGGCTGTCCATAGCCATTGTGGGAGGAGGCTCATTCTGCTCCCATCACCAGTGGGTGCTTCAGCTGGAACGGGTCTCTGCTTGCTGTGCCTTTCTTCCTCCAGATAGAATGGCCACATCCATGCTCCCTGCCGGAGAAGCTTCCTTGCCCCTGCTAGCCCTTGGGTTGTACCCGGGGATCAGGAAGCTGCAGTCTAGCACAAATTGAAACTGCACCCACCACCACACTGACCAGGAAATACAGATGGAGGTGGGCAGAGCTGGGGCCAGATCCTCACTCTGCTGTGGTTTTCTGGCATACGGAACCACTGATGATGAGTGATGAGCCAGGGTGATGTGGCTGGGGACTCTATGAGTGGCTTCATTGTCCCTCCTAGGGACCAGGTCAAATTCTTATTTTAAAAACAGCTCTACAAACTCTTAAAATCACCAAAGGAAGAATTAGCAGAGGAGTGGATGTTTGGGCCATTTATTAAATCATGCATCTACCATGAAGAATTTCCCATGTTTAAGATAGCATGGACTGCTAAATGCCATTATTTCTCAGTAATGAAGAAAATTCCTGAAACTTTGTGACACTTTGCAGATCATCAGCACTTAATCAAATGAATGCCAAGAACTGGAGACTTACCGAAAGGAACCTGCTTTAACAGGGGAGGTGGACTATATGATCCCCTGAGGTCCTTTTCAACCCCTATGATTCTGTGGTTTTGTGTAACTTGAGCTCAGACAGAGTAACACTTCAAAAAAAAAAAAAATATATATATATATATAAATTGCCATGTGAATAGAATAATTTATTTTCTTCTTAATTTTAAATGTGCTGATATTTAAATTGCAGGAGACCAGCTGACACAACAGTACATTTACTGTGATTTTTTTTCTGGAAGTGCTCTTAGTACAATTCTTTATCTTACAACAGCAGAGTGACTGAGGTCCACCTGCATACCCAATGGCCATGTCTGCAGCAGAGTTCCTGCTCCTCAGCAGCACATGCCTCAGGCGTGTTCTCCTCTGGCCGAGAGATTCATTTTGAGACCACAGCATAGACAAAGGGGAGAGCCCTGGAGCCTAGCTGTGGGGAGTGGCTTGCTCCAAGGCTCAGAACACATCAGCAACAGACCTGGGAATGGAGCTAGGCCACTCTAATTATCCGTTTCCATTATCTATTGTTCAGCAGCTGAACCTGTGGGGTATTGTGTGGGGAGCACACTGAGGTTGCTGCACAGTATGTCTCGAGCTCACGCTCTAAGTGATTTGAAGTATTGCAGCAAGTAAACAGTGCTCCTCTGACAGCAATGCTGGGAGGAATCCTTTTCAAAGTTTGTTTTGTTAGGACCTCATTACATGCTTCATAAACTAAGTAAATAGAGCACAGCAAGCCTCCAAATTTATCACGTGTACAATTTATTATGGCCAGCATGGAACCATTAGAAATAAAAAGTTCTGACTTTTTATTTAGATGAGTTTCAGACATGCTATTGGTGATTTATTTAGCATCAATAGTGTATCATTTACATTGTTCCATTTAGAACGAAAAGCATGGGAGGCAAGAATTCCTATGGTAAAGCAAGCCCATCTACTCAGTGTTAAATCATTAAATTAAAGCAGGGCCTGAAAACTGTACCAGCTGTCCTTCCTTCTGAACAACTAAATCAGACATGACTTTGAAACAAGCCAAAAAAAAAAAAAAAAAAAAAAAGAAGAAAAAGGTAAAGGATAAAGCATCAAGTAGCCCATCAGCTTTCCAATGGGACCCTGTTCACTCTCCATCATCCCTGCCAAGATGGCACTTAGGGTGGTGGGATCAGCCTTCCATAAGAGCTTCCGGGCCATGGATTCATATCTGTGTGCGGCTTGTAGGTGTGTATTTGCATCTGAAGATTCCACTTTTTCACATGTCCAGATGGTGAAGTTTTTTTGGGTTAATGGCATGAATAACTTCAGCTCTCACAGCAAAGGATCTTTTGCTGTTCGCATTCTTCAGTATGCTTTGTAGCATCTGTACACAAGCTCCTCATAAAATTGGTTCATTTTGATGCTATTTTCTTGAGCTCTTTCCTTGTATTAGGTATCTCAGAGATTTCCTAGAAAGTGCAGGAGACAAGTGCACTAATCCATGGTTCTTGTCTGTGGTGTAGTGACCATGAAGCAAGGAAATCCAAGTGTGTATATCTTGTGTATATCTTGAGGGCTCTTCTTTTACTGAAATTCTGAAAATATTAAGCCAGAACAGTAGATTAGAAGTGAGATGATGGCTCAGACTCAGCTTTCTCCTTTATGCCACAGTGGCACAAGGGCTCATTTGAAAGAAATCTTTACTTGCCAAGACAATGATGATATTAAAATACAAGTTGTGGATTCTTTACATGTTTGGCACTTTCAGGAGACATGTGGTTTAAATTCAAGCAAAGGATTTGTCATTTATCTCTTCTAGTTAACAGTTTGCGCCTTGAGTGACATAATCATTCCACTCAGTTTTAATCCTCAAATTAACTTAAAACTTTTTTGATACTGTGGGTAGGATGGCAATTAAGACAATAGGATAACTGCCAAATTGGATTATCTGTTGTTCAATCTGAATGTGAACTGGCTGGAACCAAAATGTGTCTAAACATAAGATATGGTGGTCGCCACCTACCACCAACGATGTTTGGTACTGAAAACAGCTGTCAGCTAGATTTGACATGAGACTTCTGTCTCCTGTGTTCTCCCTATCTTGTCCTTCTCTTGGCCATGTGGAAACCATAGTGGCTTTTGGTAGCAAAGTTAAAAGGTGAAAGATTGTAGTGAAGTACTACCAAGAATGTCTTCCAGACTGTTTTTCCTATAAAGTATTTGAAAAATTTGATGCTGTTTGTGTCCCTTAAAAAATTCTCAAAGAACTTTACTTTTCAGTAAATTGCTGCCACTGTTAAATAACAAGAGAGTGGGATG
This sequence comes from Tragopan temminckii, assembly GCA_028571105.1. Classification (NCBI taxonomy): domain Eukaryota; kingdom Metazoa; phylum Chordata; class Aves; order Galliformes; family Phasianidae; genus Tragopan; species Tragopan temminckii. Next base: position 50,622,771 of record JAOWBP010001760.1, on the reverse strand, counting down.
TTCAGCAGCTTGAGCTGTTCTGTTCTTGACAAATCAAGGCCTCAGAGAGGCATTACTCTAGTAGGCCTTGCTGCTGTAGAAATGGTAGCCCTCTTACATTTATAAGAATCGCTGTCAGCATGGCTATTAACTTGTCCAGCCTTTCTAGCCTCATTGCCTCAAAGTCAACTGGTACAGAACATTTCAGGAGGCAGTAGAGTGTATCTACACGCTGGTCCCCACCTCATTTGAACTCAAGCTGGGGCTGACATAGAAAAGGAACATTACAAGTGTATTATGTATGTGATGATGTATTTTCAGCTTGTGTTACTCACTTTAACGGCCAGACTAAAAAAGTCGTTTGAGCTCTTCATTGAATTAAGCATGATTCTATAAATAGAGGACATTAAATACATATAAATTAGCCATGAGTTCTAGATTATCCTAGGAATTAGTGGTACCTTGCTAGCTACAGGGTGTGGTGGAAGAGTCTTCTGGAATGTGACTGAAGTTGGGCATAAATAAAGCAGGACTTGTCTGTGCCCAGCTCAGCTCCAGGCTGCCTCAAGACATGCACTAGCAGTGGGGCTGCTAGTGCACCCTGCTTCCAACAGTTCTGCAGCCAGTGCCTTGGAACTGGGACCAAAGTGAAATGAGGGTCTCCTAAATAAGCGCTTCAACTTAACACACATCAGTAAGAATAAAATGATTGTGTCTTTTCTTCATATTTTGTTCTCTTTACATTAAAAGTTAATATGTTATTTTTTTTCTTTTTGCTTTAATGTATAGAAAAGCAGTCAGAGCCACTTGGTACCAAATTTATTTCACAGTCACTAGTAGCCCTCATCCTGCTTTTCTCCCTTTTCATTGGTTGTATTTCTGTATCTATATAGAATGTAATTTCAGTATGGAGTGAAAGCTTCAGCAGTGCAGTCCCAAGGACCGGATGTTAAGAGTATCTTATCTAGGGAAAGGCTTTTTCTAAGAAAAATAAGCTACCTACTTGGAGTTTGTAGAAGTTGATGGTAATCTGCAAAATATTAAAATAAAAGCCTGCATTAAACCAGTAATTTGAATATCACCTTAAAGCTGCAATTTCTATATCAGCTTTTACATAGTGCTCTCGGTGCTGTATTTCTGCAGAAATACAATTTATTAAATATAGAGTAATGCATATTTCTCAAACTGATATACTAGTTTTTCAGAGGCTCACAATTCATGAAGGATTGGGAGTTCAGCTTTTAGCTGTGAAGGTGCAAAGTACATTTCATCACACATCTCTGAAAGCTGAAATGATAATTATTTTGGTAAATATTCCTATCAAGGTTTTGGCTGGAACAGAGCTAATTATGGGGAAGCAATTCCCTATGTGGAATAACTAATGCAGCAGTAAGATGACATGGCTGTGGTGAAAAACAGTTCCCAATTCTCAGAATGTTATTTATCCAGGGTAATACTGCAGTTTTCCTACCTACTGGTTAAATTTCCAGTGCTTGTCTGGAGATTGACTGTATCAGATAGTTTGTGTGGGATTATGTAAAGAAGTTCAGTGCCATTTGGGTTAGCTTGTGGTTGGCTGTAGGCAGTAGTATAGCCGTAGGTTTGCTTGATGTGTTTTTTTTGTGTATCTGCATCAAATACATTTTCCACCTCCTGTTTATGTAGGATTTTCATGTCTCTAAAGCCCAACTAAGATTGGAGCACATGTTGTGGTAAAGCCTGTGCATCCTGGTGCTAATGTGAACAATAGTAGCAGTGAGGTGAAATGCTGGACAACATGTGGCTGGAGTGGATTTAAGATGAGTCTGTACACAAATAACTCTACTGTGTGAAAGCTTTAATATAGTTTCTTTAATCATATTTCATTTGCTTGGATTGTTCAGGTGATACATTCAATACTCAGCTTGCCATTTGCAGCACCTGAGATTTCATCTATCACACCAAGCCCACATTTCTGGCTTACCTCAGCATGTGTCCAGAAGAAAAGCTGCTTTAAATATCCATTAATGGATTTGTGTTTCTTGTCTGGTTTTCTGTACTGTACTTAAGTAATGTATCAGAAGCAGAAGAGGATGTCCATTATAGAATGAAAGATCACTTTTATTTCCAGCTAATTGCCCTAAAGAGTATTAGAGGGGGGAAGCTTGCTTATCAGCGTCAAGTCTCTGTGTAAACCTAATGTGGATTTTTAGAGTTAAATGAGTACCTCAGATACTTTCCTTTGACAGAGAGAGTTGTTGCTTGCTTCTAGCTAGATATTTGTTCTTCAGGATGTTGTTTTCAATGAGAAAACAACCTTTTGTCTTTTACATTGGGTAAACATACAATATTGTCATTGTCATTGTAGACAGTATTTCTCACACTAAGCAAACGTGCAATAGGCGATGGTGAATATACTACAGATTTGTGGAGACCCAGCCCTGTGGCTATTGGTTACTCTCTGTGGTGGCTGAAGTCCTTATTGATATCTGATAGTTTTCCCACTGACTTGAACAATTTCAGGATATTATTAGGTACATATATATATACATATATAATTCAGGTGTATATATATATATAAATAAATAAAGATGTACAGTTTACAGAACTGATCAAACGAAGCAAAGCAGCCTTTTGCCACCAGAGAGCCATTAATCTAAGGCATGCAATGTCTTCCTAAAGTCCCATAGGGAGAGTGTTTAGGGATCTATTGCAGGAAACTGGGAATCTTGGACTGGAGGTTGGTGCTTCCAGTAGCCTCCTGCTTTGTGAAGCCCCTGTCATGGAGGATAAGGTCATCTAAATGAGGTAGCACAAATGGCAAGTGGGATTGAGCCTAACTGTATAATTTGAGTAATTCCAATTTATTTTTCTTGTAAATATGAGATCTGATAGAAGGTCTGCCTAAGGCTGAGATATTTGTAAATAGCTGCTATCACACTGACTCACCTGGGGATGGTTTCCTTCTCTGTGCCACCTTTCCCCTTGGAAAATCTCTTACAGGGTGTATTTCTATCTAATTTTATATTAAAAAATACTAATTCTAAGACATGCCCCACTGGCTTTGAAGGCAGTTGGCCACTCTCCACCCCTGCCCCTGACCCCAAACACAATGCTTGTGTACCTCACCCCCTCAGGCAAAGCGTGCTTTGATCCTAATGCTGGCAGTTATACAAGACATTGACCATACAGGGGAACTTCAGGACTCTTCTTGATTAGGCATCCCCTAATGTCTTTGCATGCCTGTGCTGTAGCAGATAGGTTAACTGGTGACTCAAGGTGCATTAAGACCATTTTAGTGCCAGCGTAACCTTCTGTAGCCTTCCTGCTGCAGAACATCCTCAACATATCTCATTTCACTTGCACTTTGGTCAGGAAAGAGACGATGGATGATTTCATTTTTCCTCAAGTCACTTTTTACACTACAGAGTTGCGGATATTTGTTGGCTTATTCAGAAACATCAACAGCAACTTTGACATTTTTGCCTCCCAAATGGATGTTGCATGCAGCAATTGGGCTAGGGGAACTGCTCTGCCTGGGGAGAGGGAGAGAGCGTCAACTGGGCCAAGCCTGAGGCACCATCTGTGCCCATGGGAAGCTTTACCCAGGCTTGCTTCACTGTACCTTCTGCAGAAATGGGGTCCTGGGATTACAGCTCTTTGATCTCCCTGTGGAAAAATTTCCATTTTCAGTAATGGCCTTTTTTTCTTTTTTCTTTTTTTTTTTTTCTTGCCAAAGGGAAATAGAGAATTTCAGAATTTTGAGGACTTCCACAGGGAAATTACAGAGAAGAATTTTTCTTCTGCAGTTCTCTCTCCCTACTGGAGAAATCTGAACAATAAAAGGGAGCATACAAAACTACCTGCAAATGTGAGATCTTTGAACAGTAAAAAATTAGAAAAAAGTAACTTCTCAGAAAAGTGGAAAATAGAGAGAGGAGAATATGAAAACTCTTATCCTAGTCAACCAAACCAAATTCAAATCAAAGTAAGAGTTTTTAAAATGAAGAGAAATACCATAGTTAACAATGCTTTCCCTATTATTTTCAGGGGAAAACACGTGTTTTCTTGTTGACTTGAGTTAGGCTGACGTTAATTATCCCTTTCCTGGGACTGTGTAGTCAGGAGATTCCTCAAGTTTTACTAGCCTAAAACAAAACTACGTGGAAAAATGTGAGAAGTTAGCTAGATCAGATGACTATGACTTGTCTTTTTTTCCCTCTTTCGAAACATAGTATTGTGTATAATGGAACAGTGCACACACTGTATTAAAAGAAGTAGCATTTAATATAATTTAATGCAATATTGAAATAGGCATATGTACTTTTTGCAGAATATACAACATGGTAGAGATTTCTCTGAGAGCTCAGAACAGTGAGAACTTCTGTGTTTGATTCTGTCACAGGGCCATATTGAAAGGACCAAAGACACCAGACAACGGCTATTACTCTTAACCACAGGCACTCCAACCCTATTGTATGTTACTTACTACTTTTGAGATCCTTGAGGCTGATTACAGATCAGCCTTCTTTGTAGATTTAAGAGAAAACTTTATGGGTAAAAGGAGCATGTGGAAATTCCATTTTTTTAATAGGGTAATTTTAGGGAGGCTATTATTTCAATTATTTGGAAAAAAATATAGGAGGAAACTTGGGGTCTAGGCTTCTGGTATTAGACTCAGATTTGATATAATAATGATTTCAGGAAAATACCATTTGTTTATATACATTTGTACAGACATTTGAGATAATACACAGATTAATTAGGCAGTCTTCTAGAAAAAAGCTCAAATTTGCTTTTGGTGTTTCATATTCTTGTATTCTTCTTTTGGCTGGCTGATGGTCTAGATATATTTAATCATGCCTCAGAGGATGAAGTCAACTAACCAAGCTTTTGAGACTTCCTAAGCTTACATATCCATGACTTCTGAAGTTATGTATGCTGTTGGACTTCGGATAAGCAGTGCAAAGGAGGAATGCTCAGAACTTCCACCATACCTTGATGCACATGGCTTAACCGATTCTTGCTTTCACATTCACAGGTACACACTGGTGGATATTTTGCGCGCAATACTTCTTTCTTTAGAAGCCATGATAGAAGACCCTGAGCTTCAAGTGAATGGATTTGTTTTGATTATAGACTGGAGCAACTTCACCTTCAAGCAGGCCTCCAAGCTCACACCAAGTATGCTTAGGTTAGCCATAGAGGGCCTTCAGGTAATATTCTTTCTTTCTTTCTTTTCCCAATTCTTTTTTTTTTTTTTGGCAGTTCATTGTAAATCTGGAAGGCTAAAAAAGCACCAAACCAAAAATCTATTCTTCCAAATAGCAAGGCTCTTAGCACCTTAATGTACCGTCAGACAAATTACAGTGGAGGAAGCAAATGCGTGAGCTCTGTCTGCTAACTTCACTAAGTCCTGGCGCGTAGGCTCCTTCTTTGCCATAAATAAGAGGTAACATCTCTGTCTTTATCCCACAGTGACTGTCTTCCTGCAAATTCAGACCATAGCTTCTGCAGCTGCAACTTAGAAACAATCAGTTGATTTGTCATTCTGAACGGGGCTAATGGAGTGTGGGGTGCTGCTGCCTTGCTGGGCCATTTGTTTTGTTGGCTCTACCGGAGACAAGCTCACACTGTATCATGTGGCCTGAGAAGTGTAGGATAGGTAGCTGGGACTATTACTCATGGAAAGGTCAGCATGTGTTTGACTTCTTATTGGGTTAAGATTAATTTGAGCGGCATCTTTTAGGACTGAGTATGCAGTGATTTAAATTTCTTTCTGCTCCTTCTAAATGTACTTTATGTGGCACAGGCACAAACGTGGAAAAGATACTGTTGACTCCTGTGGTTTTTTAATGCTTATTAAAATTAAAAACTGGAATCCGTGAAGTGGTTGTTTCCTGTAGAATCTTGAGGTACTGTGTTAAAAATACCTGTAATTCACTGCTAAACAAGGTAGTGTACTTTGATTTTTCAAGGACGTATATTTATTTTCTGTGATATTTTCATCATTTATATATTTTTATTACTTATAAAGCAGAATAGCAACCTTAACTTTGAACTTTCTTCACTTTGATACTGCTATTTTGAAGAAACATGTAGAGCAGTAATTTGGAGTTTTGATCTAAATCTTCAAATGACTGAAAGAGTACTCAGCCTGCTGTTGCACACAGAAAGGTAGTGACAGTCATTAATGATGATCTGAATTTTCATTTTGTTATGCTTACTTATACAATGGTGTAATTCCATAGTCTTCAGATGTATATCACAAAGCAGCAGTAGGATCTGTGCTTTAAAAGTCCTGTTTTCTTTTATTGTTTTCAACATTGTTTTCTTCTTTGTGTTGCTTTTCGAAATTAGCAGTTGTTTACTCATTTAGATCATGAATAAATACTTCAGTACTCTTTGCTTTTAAATTATGGTGTCTCTTCTTGTACTTTAACCAGAGGTTATTTTGAGGATGTCAGTGGATGAGTTAGTTGGACTCTTAAACTGTGTTCTCATGGCATTAGTTGGTTCATTGCTGAGTTGAGGTGAAGTCCATTTGATTAGTTTACCCATGTCCCCACTTCTGTATGTCCTAATATCCTCAATCTGACAGTGGTCAGCACCTAGGGCATCATTTTCTCACTGTCTCCAGTCTTGTTGACTTCAGGGAAGTGGAGATGCAACTCTATGTAGATTTATCTTAGGATCCATTAAAAGGGCTCAAGCCAATTGCATTGATCATCTTGGACGGCGAACCTCACTTCAGAAGTAATTATGATGAGGAAGAAAATAAGAGAATATCTTGGTAGATTATGCAGAGAAACCCTGGGCAAGGGATGCATTTACTTGCATCTTCTTGCAGCATTTAGTGCCTAAAATATTCAATTTCCTTACACTCTATAGTGTGATTGCTTTTTATTTTTAACAAAAATTTGTAGCAGAAACATAATTCTGAACAATGTTAAAGTAAAAAGTACTCGTGGTATGAAGAATAAGAGCAGCTCAGACACACAGTTTATTTGTGATCTTTGTAAATACTCTGTTTAATCACAGAAATAGAATTTACTTTGGCCTATAAGATTTAATGGAGCTCAAGATGCTGAAGTTAACCAATTTAAATATTTTTCTTACTTGGGTGGGAAGGGACAGGGGAAATGGGATTAGTGACTGCTATATGTGATGTTAACCAAGTCTCTTTGCCTCCTCAGTGAAATCTACTAAATTTGCATTTTATTTGGTTAGCTTTCATTGTGAATAGAATATGGCATGTACCAAACTGAACTTATTACAAGCTATGGCATTTTTGGGCTCTTCATAACTGTTTATTTTTCAAGAAATGTCTTTTGAAAGTATGATAAATAAATACATATAGCTTTCCACTGTATACAAGTTCTGCTTTACACTTTGTCTACATGTATGTGTTAAATGGGAGCATGAAAAGAATCATGCCCCTGACTAACTTGGATACATTAGAAAAATATCCTAAGTGCATGCAGTTGCTTTCAGGAAAATAACCTTTTGGCTATGGAATTTTTTAATCTTAAAGGATAGTGATTATCTGTGATTCAGCAATTAACTAATATGAATTTCTAGCATATCCATTCCAACTGTGCCATGCCATCCAGCTGGTGCAGTGTAGACCACTTTTGATTTTTAGATCAAAGGGGATTACTAGCCAAGAAACGGTTATTGTCTCCCGTGGAGGTTAAGGCAGTTGGCTGGGATTCTTGACACTGCAGTCCCGGCAGATTCACTGACCTTGTCCTTGTGGAAAAGAGCAATACTCTTCACTGTGGATGCACGTGTGGAATTTATGTTGCTCCTAGTCAATGAAAAAGATAATTTAAACTTAGATCCCTTATCTTTCTGTAATGAAGGATAAGTTCATAAGCAAATGTAACATGTAATATTCTATTTTCTGAGAATGGTTTATCTGGATTAGGTAAATATGAGTACCTAAAAGCTCAAGGCTGTGAAACCTGAGCAGAAGGAAGCATCAAATACACAAGAGTGAAACCTAAACTCACGTCCTGACTTAGCACCCTGTACTGGCTCTCACCAGAGCATTTAGTGCCTAATCTTTAGGTGCCCCAAACGGGAGTTGGCCTCGATGATTTCTTGAGGTCCCTTCCAACCTCTGCAATTATGTGATTCTGTGCAATTCTGTGATTCTTTATCCCTTACTTTTTTCTGTTTTCATAGTTCGTAATTCTTGGGCAGAAGGAAGAAGGAGGTTCTAGGTATGGGTATGATTCTTTTATTTGTGATAGCTGCTTTCTAGCTACTTGGGTTTTTATTATTCATCAGGGCACCGCTGTTTTCAGAAAGAAGTTAAAAAACAGTGTCAAAGACTAAAAATTCAATTTCAAAATTATATTGAAAGTTGAGTTTTATTAGTAATCCTGATGCACAGCCTAGGCGATAACTATAAATGAGCTTTGCAGACTGGAAAGTTGTGGGCATATACAAAACACTCTATGTGATGGCTGATTAACTGATAATTAGGATTTTAAAAACTTCAACTCTAAATCATTCTTAAATACTTTATTTCTGTTTTGTTCATACTAATAGTTTTATATATGACAGATTGATTTTGCGCGTTCCCACACAGGTAGGCTTTGCAAAACTGCGTAAGTATTGGAGGCTGAATATTAATGCATTTTGCCTAAGTGAAAAACTGGAGAGCAAGAGATAATGCACATTTACACTGCAAACTGAACACATATGGACAGTCAGTACTGTCGCAGAAGACACGCTTTCAAACCGAGGATTTTTACAGGGATTTAGTGAAAGCCTTGTGGGGACAAGGCAGGCTGTTCAACTGATCACGACTTCTTTTTGTAACAAAGGGAGGATTCACAAGCTAAAACAAACTGGTTATTGTGAACATGAAAGTAAAACAGAAAGAGCACAAAGACAGCATATTTGCAGGTACTATAGCTATCCAAAACATCTTTCAGTCAGCTGTTTTTGTGAATTGTGAGCATAATATCCCCAGTCAGATTTGCCGCAGCACTGTAAAGTGGAAGTAAAAGAGATAAGAGCATGTAGAATCCAGTGATGAAAAGGACAGGGCTTTCTATGGCCATTTTCTCTGAATATAAACTTCATTATTATCTTACAGGGAGTTCTATCTGAACATTATGGTTGGTTCATCTTCCTATTAAATATCCATAATTTAGTCACCTAGCTCTGTATTACATCTGTGCAACAAACAATTTGTTTGTCAGGAAGTACTAGAACAAAGAGCCTCTCAAAATAGTATATATATATATATATATATAAACGTTTGCTGGCTATTTGCTGTGGAAAAAGAGTGGGCTGGAGCTGATTGTTAATGCTGGCTCTTCACCTGATGTTTGGATGGGCTAAACCTGCCAGTTAAGAAAGCACTTGATGGCCAGAGCTTGAGTGCATTTGCTTACAGGCATGTCTGTATAGACATAGCTATTCTTCAGCATCATCCACGCTGTTAAAAACCTACTATTTGAAGGCAGACTAATTCATTTGCTTGCCAGATTTTGTTATGATGCTCATCAATAAAAGGCACTGTATTCCTTTTGAATGTTAATATATTTATTCACATAAACACACTTTAAAGATGTGGAGATACTCTTCTCTCTCTCTCTTTTTTTTCTCTCCAGGTGAGAGCTATTCCACTGAAAAATTATTGCTAAAAATGTCTACTAATTTGTGGTGCCCACTGTGATCTTGTTTTTGTGCACTTTTTATATTTTCCCTGTCCAGCTGCCTTTGACTCTCAGTGAGGAGGAAGATTTGAAGATTTGATCCTGAACTGTCAAGCCAAGAGCCAATTCTAGCATTACGTATACATTTAGAGTTTTTCGTTAACTGCTCTTTGCATCTGTCTCTATGTGGGCTGCTGCCTCTTTGAAATAAGTGGTAGGAAGCAACAAAACTCTCCCCCCCAGAAATTGCTGTATTGTATCTTGCTGAAAGCCACAAGGATCTGTAATGGGGTTAAATATCCATCATGCAAATTCTGCTGCTAGAGTTAGTGGAGTAACTGACTGTAGTGGGTTGTCATTCTCCTTGTGAAGCAGTATGAGGAAAAGAGTGGGCACCTTGCCATTGTTTTGCAGCTATTTGCTGTAAGCAAGGCTCGATGAGTTGTGAGGATCCTGGCTTTCATTCAGACTCTTTGATCTAGCTGACAGATTCTTATGCCTGTTCCTTCTGCCCTCTTCCCCCCAGCCTTTGTCCCTGTCCTGCCACTGCCATAATTCCTTATCCCGCTCCTTTCCACATTGCCTTATTTTGTACCAGTCTTCACTGATGTCTTGGTGTCATGCTCTGAAATCTCAGTTGTTGTGGGTGATTGCATGGCATGGTAAGATCATCCCAGATTCCTAAGGAGATCTCAGCCTTTTCTTGTCACTCTGTCCAAATATTCTCCACATATGGTGTCTAGTCAGCTTCAAATCTCCTTACTGCCTCCCTGTAACCAGGGTTCTCATTGCTCTTTGTGTCACTCTGGAAAGCAACATTAGAGAATGAGTCCTGATCTCTTCATGTATAAAACAAGCGAGGCCTCTGGCCACCAAGCTGTTAAGGAAACTGTCCTTGCAGTTGCTCAGACTGAAGCTGGTCTGTTTGATATAGATGACTCAGAGCTCATGGGGCCTGGAGACGACAGGAACGTCTGGCAGATGTAGTGGAATGACATTGCATGATCAGGGAAGATATATCTGAAGATTTCTTCTGCTTTAACAAGCTAGTGTAGATTAGTGTAAAGGACAATGAAAATAGTTACCATTTCCCCATCATCCTGTTAATAGAGAGAAGCATCCAATTAATATTATTGCTGCTTGAGAGAAAGAACGTAGAAGAGATTTTTTCTATATGTACATACTACCTCTTTCATTAACCTTTGTTAAATGCTAATGACTTTTCATGTTTCTTTTTTAATTTGGGAAACTGAATCTATCAGTATTAAATAATGATAATAAATAAATTGCCTTGGTTAAGCTGAGGAGTTAGTGTTATGCTAAGGTGAATGCCACCAGCATGAAGAAAGAAGGGCTTGCAGCGTAAGTTTGGCAAAGGGAATTAACTCTTGGTTCCATCATTGACTTCCTGTCTCTAGTAGACCATGATTCAGTGAATATATGGTTATGACCATTTCTCAATTTTAAAATACATAACTATTTTTGGAAATGATTTTCTTCAATCAAGACTTAGATATTTCTCTTTGCTTGCATATCATAAGTTTTTCCTTATCAGAAATAAAACTAATTTGTTCTAAATTGTAAAGACAGAGACAGAAGACATGTTTTAAGGTCACAGTTCACCTTCCTGCTAAGGCATGATCAGCTCTCATGTATTATATTTTCTACTACTTTGCACAGTTTAATTTAAAGGCTTAAAGGCAGGTCTGGCACATTCTTTGGAGACCTTTCCACAGCTACTTTCTCTTCAGATTTTCTCTCAGTGCTAATCCTTATTTTTTTATTTTGTAATGTCACCCCCTATAAACCCTTCATTATTTCATCAGATGCTGTTGGGTCCAAAGCAGAAACTGGTGTGCGAATATCTGTGGAATCAGGACCTGAGGAGATTCTTCCTGTCTTATTTGCCAGAGGGGATGTGAGATTTGCGGTCTCTTTCTCAGTATGAACATCAGCAAAATCCTTCTTATGTTTGGAACTTAAATTTGCTTTTTGTTATAGTGTCCAGATTGCCTATATTATCTATTTTTTATGTACTTCTTTTAGTTTTACCTCAGAAGGATATGTTGGATCATTTTTGGAATTATTTTCTGAAATTAGTATAACCTTTGTTTTCTGTGACACTCACAAATCCTCTGTGATCTTATTAGGCTGTGCACAGTTGGCTTTCTGTTACTATCTTCTCAACATGATGTCTTTGCACATCATCCCTGTCTTATTAGCTAAACTTTCAGTGCTCTCTCCCCAAAATATTATAGTGCAATTTACTGTGATTGTTTTGTTTATTCATTTATATTTCTTATCAATGGTTCAGCTCCTATGAAAATTATTTTGTTGAGTCCAATTTAACTTGGTATATAAGCAAAAATTTGGCTTTGGTTATAAGTGATTGTCATATGGGAAAAACTGCTATGATATTTTCCTAATGTTGAAAAAGCACACATGGGAGATTTGCCTTGGGTGAACTGCTACAAAAATGTGAAATTATATTGTTTAGCTGGAGATGGTTTTCTCTCATCTCATGTTTCATAATCATAAAAAATTAGGATGGTTCGATTCTCATTTGTTTTAATTGGTGCAACTGTGTTTAAATAGGTGTTACTCTGGTGCTCTAAACTCATTCAGGATCTGCAAGTTTAGATTTGTAACATGTAAAGAAAATTACATTTTAAAGGAAAAAATAAGTAAAAGAAACACAACTTGGATACTATATCAAAAAAAAAGAACAGCAAAACAAAACAACAGCAATAAAAAAAAAAAAAAAACATAGAAAAGAAACTAACCGAAGGCAAAACAGATTTCTCCATTCATTTCCTGCATATTTTGCAAAGATTGAAAGAAGTTCCTAAAAAACAATTTTGAGTTATTATTGTGTGGAATGGAAAAAGAATGCTTGTAATCCATTCCAGTGTATTCTTTAATGAAAAAGAATGAGCATTAGTGTTTGTCTAAATGTAATAAATATCCGAACATGGATATAGACTGAACTCTGAGATGGCTGCACTTATCTTTCATTTTGTGGAGGTCTGAGTGTAGATTCAGTCAAAAAACCACATGTAACTCCAACACTCGAAACTGGTAAAGTCCTATGTCAGCATCTTACTCCAAACAGTTCTGGCTATGCTATAGTGCTTACTGCTTCTTGGATTAGATTTAATATGGTGCCTCACAGTTTAGGCCTGAGTCTCGACTATAGTCCTTAGTCCTTATGGTCCTCATTGTTCTTATGACTGACTCAAACACCGTACAATCTGAGGTTAAAGAATGTCTTCAAATGTATTTGTTAATATCTTGCTTGTGTAAGTTGGTTCTTAAGAATCTGTTAAACATTCTGGAAGAATCCAGAAATCCAGAAGAGCTAAATTTCAACTTTCTGCACTTCCCAATCTTTTTTGGAAGGAGCGCTATGATTCTGGGGAGGGCCTCCCTAAAAGTGTGTTTACGCTGTGGTTGGCATGAGTCCTTACCTGATATTTCAGAGAAGGTGCTTATTACCCACAAAATCTTCTGAGTTTGCTGGGATGTGCCCTTGTCCTGGGTTAAACTATTTGACTGAAAGTGTCATTTAGAGCACTGCATCTTCTGGCTCAGAGCCACCACACTAAATATGAAGGATCCAAGATAAATCATTGAGTACTGGTAGAGCTCAAGTGTTGTTCTTGCAGAGTCTTCAGAACGCACAGCCAGTCCTCTGAGGTTTCCAATGGTTCCTTGACACTTTGGCAGAAAAAAAATAATCATAGTTTATACAGCAGACACCAGTGAGTGCATAAAGAAACAGTGATTAGATGCAGTAATCAAGGACTGTAGTTAAAAAACCCAACCTTTGCAAGTGAGACTTTCAATCTGCAGGAAAATCTATGATGAAAGTGTTGCTTTATTTTGAGAAGAAGGTGGAAAAGCTTTGGAAGAGTTGTGCTTAACAGAGAGAATAGATTGTATAGGACATTAGGAGAAAACGGAATAGTTATGAAAAGATATGACAGGCTGCAGGGACATAGTGGAGACCTAAAAGCCATCCTTCAGATTAAAGTCTGAAGTGTTTGAAATTAGACAATTCAGTTTCCTGTTTTATGGCTGTTTCCAATCTCACTGAGTAAAATTTCCTCTCTAAAATAGGTTTTTAAAGCTACATTGTCGTACCTGTGATAATTAGCCTGTTTCACACCACCAAATATTATCAGTGGCTTTTAGCTTTGCTTGGTAATCACACCACCATTACATGGTGACTTATATGTTTGCTCAAAACTCCAGCAAGATATTTGCATTACAAGGTGATTCAGTTAAGTGGTTACAATTGATGAGGGATTATATATCACTGTGGAGCTGGCTAAGCCCTTTACCCACTTGTTTTCCCATTCTTTCTCTTTGGTGGTTTTAAGTTATTTAGAATTGCAAGTAAGGTTTGCCGGGTCTTGCTTTTCAAATCATTTTATTATGAATATCCAGCAATTGATTTTCACTGGAAAACCTGAGGGCATCTTCATACTATTGGTATCAGTATGATCCAATTCTGTTCTCCACAGAAATTCAGCAGGGGTGCAATTTAATGAGACCAGTGAAAGAAATCTGACCTCTTTATTTATAGAACACTAATTGATCAGGGTAGCTGTAATAAGAGGAAACTTCAGAGAAAATCAATGCTGTATCAAATGAAAGTAGCACTCAAGCCCTTAAAGAGAGCTGCATGGAAAGCCAATTAAGTATGAATCTATTTGATGATCCATGGGAAAAGCTAGGACGATGCGTGTTCTTACTTCAAGTTACAGGAAATAAATCAAACTAAATAGTATCTAACTTACAGTGTTATCCTTGCGATATATTTTCCTCTTCATCCTGTTGATATTCTCTCCCATTAAATCTTGATGAATTATATTGCTTTCATATGGAAACCTTAAACATTTTCTTTTAAGAGCCTACCTTTGACTGCCTTATGCAATTTTTGTAATGAGCTTTGATATCCCTTTCTGAAGATAGCAGCAATATTGCAGCATGACTGCGCAGCCTCTTGGTTTTCTATCTAGGACTCTGTCACAGTCCAAAGTCTCGGAGGTTTCACTTAAATGCAGGGAGAATGTGATCCTTTTACATTCATTCTCATTCCTGTCATCCAAATACTACCAAAGTTCTGGTGGATACAAAACTTAATCACATATGCTTATTGGTAGTGTTTCTCAAAGACGATGCAACATGTTTGCAGCATATGCAGATCTTTGCTCTCTCTTCTAATTGCATTTTTTTTCTTCGTGAAATCTGCTAGAAGTCCTGATCAAACGTGTATGCTCCATCCTGAAGAATTTTGGTTTTGTGGTGGGTGTTCTCCTTAACTGCATGCCATAGGGTTGACTGCATTTCAGTAGACAGTGAGGAACAAACTACCGTAAAGTTATCGGTGACTTGTCACGGAAGAATCAAAAAGGGGAGTGCACATACAATTAGGTGACTTGCCTATTCTAAAAAATAAAAATAAAAATAAAATACAGAGCAAGAGGGAGAATTCCTGCTTATGCCTTACACGCAAAACTGTTCCAGCTAGTAGCATGTGTCTCTCTTCCTTTGGTGCTTAACTGTGCTTGCAATTAAATGGATAAAAACCTTGCTTTCTTTTACAGTATGTGGGATACAATACATTCATTCATTTTCCGAGGAAGAATTCACATGCTTTTTTTTTATTCAGTAGCATAATCAAAGACACTGCATTAAGAAGTTGTTGTATAAATAATTGTTTTTCTGCTTTTGATTGGGAAAGGAGTAAATAATCTGTACCTTCCATGAATGCTGAATTTCTGTGGACTAAATTAATATCATGCCAACAACTGAGTTAATAATGCTGCATTTTCTGTTCATTCAGTTTTAAGCATAGGTAATGACATAGAGTTGTGCCTTAATTAGCTGATGAATAATGTCAAAAATATTGTCAATTATCAATATGGTTTTCATCTTTCCTTAAGCCCCGGTTGGGAATCTAGTTCCCAATGACATCAGCAGTTGCCGTGGTGAAGTTTCGTAAGCTACTCTTTAATCTTTCATCATATCACAGGCTAAGAAACCAGACATGAAGACTGAGATGAAAAAAAAACCAACCCACATACATTTGTAGCATTGATGTATTCTCTGAAAAAGTATAAAAGACATGTCTCTGTGTTTCTAGAAAGAAAAAATTGCTGCTTTGGTGAGCACACTCTATCAACCACATATATCATCTATACAACAACGTGAAAACATAATTTGTGGGATGTAAGCAGAGCTGAAATGTGTTGTGCTTGAGAGCAGTCAAAAGCAAGGATGACACCAGGGCCTGAATATTGATAAATAGCTTGGTGCTGTTATGTACAGTGTTGGAAAATGGAGGTAAGGATGATAAGTTTAGCAGCTCTTCTTGATACATTGGGCTTTTGGTAAAAGTGGAACATTGTTCAG
The DNA here is from genome assembly GCA_028571105.1 of Tragopan temminckii. Classification (NCBI taxonomy): domain Eukaryota; kingdom Metazoa; phylum Chordata; class Aves; order Galliformes; family Phasianidae; genus Tragopan; species Tragopan temminckii. Next base: position 50,606,716 of record JAOWBP010001760.1, on the reverse strand, counting down.
TCTAGGCCAGTTAAAAAAGTGTAGTTTTAAGTTACTGAACAGGAGGAGTCTGGGGAAATTTCCATGTAATCTACCGACATGAAGATGTTTGAGTTCATATCTGTGAAGGTGTATGCCCTGGCACATAGCGAGAGAAGTGGAAGGGACTGAGGGTTGAGTACTTTCAGCCCATGTGAAGAAAGACTAAGAAACAACCTCAGGAAAAGATAGAGCAGGAAGGAGAGCCAACAAAGCAAATCAAAATAGTGTACTAGTAGTTTTCTGTGGGAGGACAGGCTACAGAGTCTGACTTTCATTAGGACCTCTGAATGCAGAACAATGATGAGTTATAGAGCATCTTAAGGATACCAAATGAGCAATGTGCACAGAGTTGGGAGGGCAAATGGAAAGTGGACTGTGACTATGTTTGTTGCACTGAGCTGAATTAAGAGTGGAAGTATCTGTATCAGCAACGAGGAACACAAAAGCGTCATCTAAATCTTTCGTTTTGGAACAACTCCCTGAAATAGCAATTTGGTTCAAAATGTAATTGTCTCATTCTGTGCTATTTTGCCTAAATCATTGTCTAGAACTTTAATGTGCTTGTGTCATTACAGTATTGTGGCTTTAAGAATACCGTCACTATAGTTGTCATTTGCACCATTCTTCTGTGCAGTTTTTTTCTGCATAGTTTTTACTTTACCTAAGCTTTGTACTGTACCTAAGCTAGGAGTCTCTGACCAGGACTGGATGTCGATCCAGAGTTCATCTGTATTCAATTAAATGTGTGATGTGGCTCCTTTTTGGGAAAAGAAGTACAATTACAATTTTGTAGTTGTTTTGCCACACTAGAAATGGAGTGATGATAATTTTACAACTTGGAAATGGAAAAGATTTTGAAGAGGCAGTAAAGAACAAGGCTACAACTGTTCTACTTCATTTTGCAAATGCATTAATTGAGAAAAAAACCCTAGAAAATAGAAAAGCCAAATTGAAACTTTTTTTTTTTTTTTTTTTTTTTTTTTTTTAAACAGACCTTGATGTTGAAATTGATTTCCTTTAAAATCTTGAGGTCTAACTCATAAGACTTATGTTTTCCCTGAGGCTTTTCTTTCCTGGAAAAGTTTTTGGCAATTTTAACTTAGTCAAAAGTAGAACGTTAAGCAGTAATTTATGTTGTCCAGCATTGTTTCCTAAAGAACTGCCTTCTCACACATAGGTCCATACTGGTGAAACAGAATAGAATTTAAACAGGTCTTAATAGAAGTTATCTGTGAGAGAATGGTGTCGCATTTTTCTACCAGCACCAGCCTGACACTTATGTCCTTGAAAAATACTGCTTGTGTGCATGACAGACTGCTACAGGACTGGGACATAGGTTATTGCTGTGAGATGGGAACCTTTTGGAGATCTTCTGAGTCACTGGTACCATCTGTCCTTATTCCTGAGGTTAGTCTGGAATGGTGCGAGCAAAGTTCCGACATGCTGTTCAGCTTTTTATTTGGCATTCCAGAGCTTGGATCAACTGCAGGCTGATGGGGAGGCTGGTTTAGAATAACTTGTTTTGTTCCATAATCTGCAGTGAACTCTGGGCATAATCTGCTTTGATTCACATATTGCATTATAAGAGACATGTTTTTTCTGATAAGCATAACTTTTTTTTTTTTTTTTTTTTTTTTTTGCCATTAGTGCATCAGACTGGGCTAGATGCTGCTTTCTGTTTACACTCCTCATTCAGAAGTTTGTTTTTGTTTTGAACACACAAATAAAAACTACAAAGAGATTCAGTCAGATTCATTTAGTAGTCTGCAATTATCCTCATCCACATAGTGTCAGGCTGATTTACTTTTCTGCTTTTTCTTGTGAAAGATGTGTTCTTGTTCTTCTTCTCTTGGGTTTGGTCATTCTTACATGGACTGAAGTTCACAGCCCTGGACTCATCAGACCAAAATTGATACCTACACTGTTGTCAAGGAAGGCATTTCAGGTGGTGGTCTTGCACTGAGAGCAATGGTGTTAGAGGGGAACAGGACTTTATGGATGAAAACAAGGATATTTGACTAGCACAGAGTTTTGGGGGATTGTAGTAGCAGTACAGAAAATATAATTTGAGCTTCATGTTGGTTAGTGAGCTTTCAGCCAAGTAGTATGAAATGTGAGGCTTGTCTGTGGAAGACGGAATGTCTGTAGGGAGGCGTGTTTCAGCATGGGGATGGCAGTTAAACACTTGCAAGTGAAG
>JAOWBP010001760.1:50554299-50604484 GCA_028571105.1 Tragopan temminckii | reverse complement strand
ATGGCACCTAGTGGGAAGAGAATGTTAGAGAAGGGCAGAGTTCTTTGGGTTTGTGGTAAAAACAGGAACTGAACAGGTGCCAAAGGGGAAACAGAGTAGAGTTAGGAAAAAAAGAAAAGGTCTAGAGGAGGATGCAAATACAAGGGTGAACTGTTGAAATGTGGGGAGGGCAGTCTGCGAAGAATGGAGAGGCTGGGAAGGGGACAGAAAATGGGTGATGCAGCAGTTGATGGCATCCCATTTCTTAATCAGTGATAATGAATGATAGAGATGAAGAGTGAAAGAGACTAATGCTAAAGAAAATGACAAGGGAAGAAGAGGGAGTGAAAATAGGAGCCACTGCTGCAAGAAAATGTAATTGGGAGTACAATTAGAGGAGCTGGTACTAAAAAGTCTCATCTGTGGGTAGGTTTCCAAGGTAACAGGTGAAAGTGTCATGGGGCAGGTGAGACTGAAATGTGGAGCACATCTGCTGTGCAGTGTGACTTGAGGGGTTAGGGTTTCATGTTTATGTACGCTGTTAGTTTTGTCCTCATTTTCGTGTTCCTAAAATAGATCCTAAGTTTCCCTTAGTATTGCTTAACAGTGAGTCAAAGCCCAGATTTAAACATCTTTAATTAGTTTTAACAATCAAATTTCTAGTTAACACATTCAGTATAATAAGGCTGCTGTCCATTACGGCAGAAGAACTTCAAGCAGGGAGCTTTCATCAAAGCCTATCCAAACCTCTGCTACCCTTTCCTTGAGCTACGTAAGATGATCCAGTGCAGGAGGTCAGAACTTTCCAGTTTGCACTGCCTCTGTTCTTCTTTATCAGACATCCTCACGATTCTCCTTGCCCTGTACTCACGCTGTATGCATGTGTGATCTTTGGTGCATCACACCGCCTGCAGCCTGCACCCTCCTGCAGCCCTGCAGTGCCCACCTGTCAACGGAGATCACCAGAGCCAGTGTCAATTTGATGTGAATTTCAACAAAGCTAGGCCTGCCAGATTGGACAGAGAGTTACTTGCTTGAATTTCAAAATTTTGGCTTCTGGTTTGATTCTTGCTTCAGGCATTATTTCAGATCCCATGTCTGGAAAAAAAAAAAAAAAAAAAAGTATCTTCTCTTCCTGGCTAGAAGCTCTGTTCAGTGCAATGTGGTATGATCATCTCTGGGAATACTTTACATCTGCAGTAATGTTAGATCACCCACTTACTTGTGCATGTGAACAGCAACTGCAATTTTTACTGCTTTGTGTGGTACTGGAGAACACATCTCAGTGTGATGGATACAGACTAGGGAAGGTTCACAGTGTGTGTGGACTATATAAACTGTATATATCCTGATAATCATGCCATGATACTTTTCTTATAAAGTTGATACTCTAGTAGAATGTGTATATCAAGCTTTCTGCATTAGTGCTGGATTCTATTAACCTGTCACCACTAGTTTAGCAATAGCACTTCAGAAAAGATCGCTTTTTTTTTTTTTTTTTTTTTTGTGACTGAATCTACTTTTACGTCAAAAAACACACAGTGAGGGAGAGGTTTTTTTTTTTTCCAACAAATAGAATACTTGTAAATTGATTTTTCTTCTGTGAAATACAGGACCGTGAAAAGGTCTTGATCACAGTATTTTTTTTACTATGAATTCAACTTCTTTGCTTATATTTGCTTTGGGGCTGTGCCTTTCACCCTGCTGATGACAGGAGGTAAATTATTTTTATTATTATGTTTATGAAGTCTGTCATATAAAAAGGGTTCAATGGATACTCAGTAATAGAGAACCATTTTCTGCCAGGAAATAGTTGATAAGCATAGTTTTGAATAAAAAGAATCTTATAGCCTGTTCTCTTTAAGACCATGAGAACTCACTGTTAATGTGAATAAGCATATTACTGGTTACTTCAGATTTGTTAATTCTGTGATCAGACTGGTCCTGATTCCAAGGTGGGCACTTTCTGTGCCTTCACTTCCCCTAAGCTCAAATTTCATTACTGATCCTCATCTGTTAAGGTTGACACTCTTGAGTTACTTACTGAGTTAGGAAGAATATTGGCAGAATTTCCAAACATGCGGGTGTCATGTTGTGTCTTTGCACATGCATATATTTTTTATTTTTATTTTTTATAATATAATAAAATTCACCAAGAAAGTGTCTGACTGCATGGTGAAGTATGGCCCATCCGATGTTGTACAAATACAGTGCCATCCATGTATCAGTTCCTCAGATTATTTTATTTAATGTTAAATAAGACTACCTACTTAACACTGCTCTTAAGTAACACTACATTGCTCAATTCCATAGGAAAGGAACCGGGATACTGAAGAGCTAATAGATAAGAAAGTAATAATTAGACAGTGTTCTGCTTGGAGAACGCTTTACATATTGAAGCTATTTCCACTCTATTTTCTGGGCTCTACAGAATTTGGACAAGAAAAGTTTCAACAACAGAATGTGAACAAAAGAATTTATGTGATACTAATTTTCTTAAGAAAAAGCTATTCAATAGGGTTCACTGCAGTGAACTCAAGTCTCCTTAAAACGTATTTACACAACAGACTTCATAGTGCTTGAGTAGCCACTCTGTTTAATTAGTAGTATTTAAAAGATTTAATCAGTGCAATCAATAGTATTTAAAAGGTCTATAGCTTTCATTTGAATTTATTTGTTTTGTGTAAGACATAATAATGTTACATTACTTCGTATTTTTATGAGTTTTCCACTGTTTTATAATGGGCAACTGCTAGTGGAGAGTATTTCTGACATAGTGCAGCAATGTCTGTATTAATAAAGGAGACATGCTGCTGCCTGCTGTTGAGGCCGTGGAATAGCTACATCCTGGCTATTAAAGTTGTTGTCATCCTAAACGGATAGCTACACGTGAAGACCCTTTTGAGAGTGGTGATGAAGTACACAAACTGCCAAAATGTTTGGAAAAGTGCAGGGTGGCTTTGACCTTTTCTAAATTTCATGGTGTAGTGGTTTGAGTTTCTCCTCTATGAATGCTTCTGGGTGCTAAATGCTTGACATAGATGTTACTTGGGTTTTGTAAAACATTAATTTGTGCATCTTGGTATTTCCTCTGGTACATTTTAAGAAGATAGACAGATTATGGAGTACACCTAATGCAGTCAAACTGGTGCCAAGTCCCCAAAGAGCTCAAGAGGGCAAGCTCTATTTGAAGAACATTATTTTGGAGACCTTTGCACTCACCCTTGGAGGTGAGTGGTGGAGAAAGGCTGGAATGTCACAGAGTTGAGTTTAGCAGGATCACCTGCTATTAGCTTTTATGTGTTTATAATTGGAAGTGTTTGCAGTGTGATGACACGAGTGCATCTTGCATTAAATGAATAGTCAAGTCTGGTGTTTTTCAGTGTCTGGTGACACTCCGAGGCAACCAAAAGCTGCAGTAAATATGCTGGAGTCAGCTGAAAGTGTAGCATTTAGATGGACAGAATTAGATTACTTGAGCTGTTATTTGATCAAGACATTGGGGTTAATACCTCTACTTCTACAGTGGCACCATGGGGCTTTGTACAAACAGAAGTGGTCAAGGCCGCAGTTGTTCTTTTCTGCTGAAAGCTGGCAACTCCAGCAAGCACAGCAATCTCCTATGGTGTTGCAGGAACTCAGGGGCAGAGCTGAGTCAGGAGGAACCATGTACTGAAGTGCCAGCACTACTGTGCAGCACTGTGGCTGCCACCTGGAGATGAACCTGCACAGCCTCATTTCTCAGATGACCTATGTCACAGTCAGTTGAGAGATGAAGTTTCCAGAAGCACAGCAACTTAAAATAACAAAGAAATCTGTATACTCAGAATTTATTGAGACACACAGACAATGCTTGTCTATAGTTTCTTCATCACACAGCTTCACACACCAGTTCTGCATGCAGTTCAATTTCTGATCCTGGCGTATGCTTGCATTTTATACAATCACATCAAATAACAAGGTGGAATCTATAAGGATAGCACTGTGGTGCTATCTTTGTACACATGAAAACACGGACATTCTTGTTCTTTTAAAAATTTAAGTAGAAATATTATAACCTTAGAGACTACATTCTTTCTAAGAAGAATTGTATATTTTCCATCCAGAGTAAATGAAAATGGTCATGTAAAGTGTCTCCTTTGAGGAGAGCTTTTTCTTCCTACAGGCAAATATTAAATGGGTCAGAACTGAACCATTTTGTCTGGGAGGACTGCCAGTACCGAATGGAGTATCCAGACACCTCACATACCACCTCCAGGCTGTATCTGTTCCTGTCTCCAGGAGAGAATACTGTGCACCATGGGAAATAGATTTCAACCAAATAATGTTCTCTGTATAAGGTGATAGAAGCCTAGAGCACTCAAACTGCAACTCCTAGTAATAGCCAGCAAGTATTTTGAGATAATTTTTCCTCTTTTTTTTTTAAATCCCCCCTTTTTCCCCTCTGTTCTGTATTTAGGGAACTCAAATTCAAAGGTTGCTTTTGCCTTTTGTACACTGGCAGATTTAGCTGCTGCATTCTTATCACAAAACACTTAAATATTCATGCTGCTTTTAATTTTAGTGCTGCAAGGCTGTGGTAGTGAATATGATGATGCAGAAAATTGTGCTCAGAAAATGGAAGGCTTCTTAATGCTTGAGCTATGTGTGAATATTTTTCAGTTGGCTCCAAAGTGAGCAAAGCTGACTGGAGTATTGCTTTAAATTATCTATTTCAGTAAATGCACAGCCACGATCTTTAAATAGTTAAGCATACAGCTGGTGTCTGATATCTAGAATGTGGCTTGAAATATTATTCATTCAGGATAAGAACAGACCTTAGATCTGTTGTACTAAAATGTATACATATGGACACATAAGCAGATTCCTTTTCCTGAATTGCCAAAAAGAAGGGTAACAGTGCAGCATATTAAAATTAATTTTATGTTATTTCAATTGGAATTTATTGCATTTGAGGGAATTTAAGTGAATTATCTGTACCGTTCGTATTTCCTTCTTTGCTGGCAGTAGGCAGCCTGTCTCTCCATGGTCGGCATTTGTCTGATTAATTGGCCCTTTGTTTTCCTTTCTTTTTGTATATAGCTTATTCTAGTCCTTTCTCTTTTTCATATGGTAGCATCACATTAGCTCAAAGTCTGTGAACTAAAGTGGATTAAAAGTCAAGAAGCAGCACTAATACATAATTGCTCTACCAGTAGAACTCAAATAACTGATTCTCATTCAGAGATAAGAAATGCCTACTTTTTTGTCTTATGCTGACAGTCTGAGCTCTGAAGTCTGTTTCAGATTAAAGTGAATAGGTTACCGGAAACTGACAAATAGTGTTTAGACAAATAATGTTCAGACAAATAGAGACTGACAGTGGTTTACTACCCATGGTAATAATCTATTTAAGATATTAATGTGATATTTCATTTGAGGTATAATTATTTTTATACACAAGACGACTCATAATTTTGAGACATATTTTTAAATTTCATTGTGTTTTTGTTCACTGGCTCTTGAAAATACCTTATGTCTAAGATACGTTATGTGGTTTGGGTCTGTATTTGTCTCTTGCTGTGATCCTACACCTGTTAGTACCTAATGGAAGATTTTAACTGCTTAACTATTTTCTGTAGAGGTACGATATGTTTGTGCCGTTCACTTCAGATTCCCTCAACAACTACATGCCTTTGCAAGTGGACAGACTGAAAAAGGCTGTGTCTGCTCACATTAACATTGGCTCTGATTTTGCTTCAGCTTGGCATATGTCACTTTTCTTAGTTGCTGAGGAATGACTCTTGACTGTTCAGTTAAAAGGAGATGGAAGCTTGTTTAAGGCTTAATGTTTAATAATATCCTCACTGAAGTGAATTCTTCTGTATTTTCAGGCTCCTGTGAAGGTACACATGGCAGTCACAGCAGGGGCGTTTGCAGCTATAGCATGAATGACAAGAGGATGATGGTTGCACAGTTGTGTGACTAATAGCCTGTGTATGTCGGCGTAGCAAGGTACAGCGGATGGTGCTAATGGATGGGAAACAAGCAACAGTCTTCAGGGTGTCTCTCCCTTCCATTAAGTCCATTCAGGCATGCCGTATGTCATCATCCATGGACTGGGGATTTAATTCTCCTCTTGGTATCAACTACTAACACTGCAGTGAAAGTAATGTAAGAAGGCAGAAAATTTAAGCCATGCTGTAGAAGAGGGCTGCAAATCAGAAGGTGACTAAGTCAGAAGAGAAGTAAGGAAGGAGTAGTAAGGAAATAGTACTTGTGTATTTTTTTAAGGCTGTGTATGTGATAAACAGGTTGCCCAATTTTAGCATGCTGCATTAGACTTGAGACATTACAATCTGAATAGTGCATTAACAGTACAGCAGTAAACATTTCACAGAATACAGTTACAAACATTTAAGATGTTACACGTGCAATAAAAATATCTTTTATTAAACAATTGCTATATTTGGAAAAAGGCATTCTTTCACATGCAGTCACTCTTTGTTAGGTAGGTAATGCCAAGAGCATAGCAGTAATCAGCCTCAAAATGGAAACTGAACTTCCTAGAGACTTTGTTATTGAAGTTAATCAGTGTTGCAGGCTTTCCCTTTGTAGCATTTCTGAAAAGCTGAACTCCTAGGTATGTATAGATCCATATAGAGGAGAGAAGCTCATTCCCAGCTTTTGAAAGCTAAGCTTGTTCAACCTTCTGCAGATAGCTTGACAGTATCAACACCTTGTTAATCCTTGTCCAGTAAATAAGATGCATGAAACTTTGGAGTTTTCAAGTAAGTCAAATCTTCATTTAGGTGGATTAAGGCTTTCATATTTTATGCCGTCACTTCTGATGAAAAGATGACTGATCTCAGGCAAGCCAAGAGCTTGAGTACATTACACAAGGTAAATATTAAAGTCTACCTGCAGATCATTTTTTTTATTTATCTTGAGAAGTCTGTCTTCACACTGGTGTTTTGGCTGGTGATGATCATGAAAAATAGCACATCCTTGGGCAGTGTGCTCTACTTCATTGTTTTCTTATGTTCAGAGCAAACAGTTCATATTCTGGTTTGTGTCCATGGCCTCTTGTCTTGGCAATGGGCAGCACCTCTTTGCATCTTCCCTGCAGGTATGTATAAGATGCAGACTGATAAGATGTCCTGAACCTTCTCTTCTCCAAGCTAGACAGCCCCATCTCTCTCAGCCTCTCCTTGAAAGTCAGGTACTACAGTACCTTTGTTGCCTTTGTTGGCCTTAACCCAGTATGTCTCTGTCTGCTTTGTATTGGGGAGCCCAGAAGTGGACTGGCACTCCAGATGTTGCCAGAGTCCAGTTCTTTTTCTCCATGAGTAACCACATAACATGGAATGAAGCTACTGTTATTTTTTCTTCTTGAGAAGAGATTCACATGGGCTGCACTTTGGGCTTAGCAAGAAGAGATTTGCATTTCTACTTTTGATCTTCTCACTCCTGAAACCTTTGGGTATGAGTTTTCAGGAGCCACAGAAGTGGGATTTCAGGATAGAGTAACATCACATTTCTTCATTACTAACACAGTAATTGCATATTATGTGTCCTGTTGGGGTTTACACTGCAGCAGCTAACACAGAAACAGCCATGCTCGCATGACTTAAAAAGACAAGGAATTGATGTCTGGAGTTAGAATTCATTAACAGTGATTAACAGTAATCCTCCAGAGTAATAACCAGATTGATAGTTCTCCCTCAAACAATACTGTAATTCCTTGGGCTTCCTGGAGGGTTTTACATGTGCATACTACCAGCAGTCGTTCAGGAGTGCAGAAGAGGGAAACTGTGGTGGGGTTACCCTGTAGGAAGCCACATCTTTTCAAGCATCTTTGCAAAGAGAAAGCACAGATGGGCAGTGCAGACTGAGGCTTTCTTAAAGCTGGAAGGCTGACATGAATCTACATTTTATGCTATGATAAAGATGTTTGAACACTTTTTGGAACTGGTATCGTTTTTTACTGCTGAAAACTGACCTTTTGAAAATTTATATGCTTCATAGTTCAAGATAACTCTACTTTTAATAAAATATAATATTTATTAATGGATCTCAAGTCAGATATTCAATTTCACTAGTAATTTAAAGCTTAATTAGGCTGCATTCTAGATCTCAGTGGCTGTCCTTAACTGATTCTTCTTTAGTCAGTATCCCTCCAATTTTACAGTTCAGTTCAATTCTCAGGACTCTCATTTGCATAGAGTGACAGATTAAAATTGGATAGCTAGAAGGATTTCTGCTTTTAGTGCCTACTGCATTGATGAAGATTAATTCCTCATAGTATGAGGAAATATGGCTCATGAAGTAACTTTTGAATCACTGCAGTTTTCAGTCTGTTGTATTGTTGTAAATTGAAGCTCGTGAAGTGATGATCTAATTTTAATGTAGCCTGTCTGAAACTAAATGTTACATATATGCAGAGTTTTCGATAATTAAATTGTAGGCAACAGTTTATGAGTTCTTCATCAGTTGGGAAAAAGGGGATTGTTTTGATTGGAGAATTGTTTTTTTCAGATCAATAGTTAGTTGCTGCCAAAACAAAGGAGCTTGCATTTTTACCTCTATTCACCCTATCCATCTTCAGACCTGTGCACTTCATTGTCTGTATAGATCATATATACAGTTCAGATGCAATTTCTTGCAAATTTTGGTTGAAATCCTTAGGCTCTGGCTCATCTGGGAAATTTCCAATTGGGATGATATGCAGCTATGATACAGAAACCATAAGATTTGGTATTTGCTTACCCTGTTTGAGATTAGGTCTGCAAAATCCATTCAGTCTTGACCTGTCATCAAAAAATGTGGGTCCTGTGCGTAAGACTGTTATTCATTTCTCTTTCCCTGACTTTCTATTCAAATTTTGAACAGGAACTATAGAAGAAATATGATGAATATGTTTTTCTCTTGAGCATCGTGGTAATTTCTCTGTATTTCTCTCTGAATTAATTTTAATTTAATCTGTCTTTTCCTCCGCTCCTTACTCTTATGCTATTGCTCTGATTCCTGCCCTCTCATTGTTTCTCTCTATCTTTGTTTTTTTCCGAAGGTTTCTCTTTTCTCTTCTCTGAAGGAACTGTGAGATCACACAAGAGATCATGTTTTGGTTATACCTCACAGAACAAATAGGTGTAGCTTCCCTAAGGCAATTTCGTATATGATGTTACATAGTCTTCTAACATTTGGAAGTGATTGCAGCGTGAGGCAGAAGCTGCGTGTATTTGTGCTCCTCTTTGAAATGGCCTTGGGGTTGTGGGAAGCTTCCCTCATCATGAAAAGCACCATGACATTCATCCTGTGGGCAGTGAACTCAGTAGAGACCATGGGCTGTTTGGGATCAAGTTAGCCTCTTTGACTAAAAGATGATGACTTCATGACCGTGTTGGTAGGAGTTCAGATGCTGGTGTGGCATTTCATCCTCTTGAGTGCTATTCCTGACCAAAGACATTTGCCTTCAGAAATTTGAGTATGATATACTTTACTAATGGTAATTTCCTGCATTATTTTTATTCCATCAACATTACAAAGGTAGTGCTATTATATTTATGCACTGCACCGTTTTCACAGAATCATAGGAATTGGAGAGAAGCTCTAGAATTCAGCAGGTCCAACCCCCCTGCTAAAGCAAGTTGCTGTACAGGAAAATGTCCAGGTGGATTTTCAATATCTCCAGAGAAGGAGACTCCACAGCCTCACTGGGCAAGCCTGTTCTGGTGCTCTATCACCCTCAAACTAAAGAAATCTTTTCTCATGTTCATACGGAACTTTCTGTGTTCCACTTCGGGCTCATTGCCCCTTGTTCTGTTGCTGAAAAGACCCTAGACACATCCACTTGACTCCCATTCATTAGATATTAATAAGTGTTGATAAGATCTCCTCTCAGTCGTCTTTTCTCCAGGCTGAACAGTCCCAGGTCTTTCAGCCTTTCTTCATCAGGGAAATGCTCCAGGTCCCTAGAAATCTTTGTGGCCTTCTGCCAGATTGTCTCTAGGAGATCTCTTTCTTGAACTGAGGAGCCCAGGAATGGACACACTACTCCAGATGTGGCCTCTGCAGGGCAGAGTAGAGAGGGAGGATCACCTCTTTCAATCTACTGGCCATGCTTTTTTTAATGCACCCCAGGATACCATTGGTCTTTTTGGTCACAGAGGCCCACTGCTGGCTCATGGTCAATCTCTTGTCCACCAGGACACCCAGGTCCTTCTCCACAGAGCTCCTTTCCAGCTCCTAACCTGTACTGATGCACATGGTTATTCCTTTCCAGATGCAGGACTCTACACTTGCCACTGCTGAACCTTGTAAGGTTCCTCTCCACCCAAGTGTACTCTCTAGCCTGTCCAGGTCTCGCTGAATCACAGCACAGCCTTCTGGTGTGTCAGCCCTTCCTCCCAGCAAACTTGCTGAGAGCATAGTGTTTTTCCATTTGTCTGTAAACTTAATTTAATAAGACATGCACAAGCTGCCTAGAAAATGGATTTTTTTCCCCTATGGGAATTTCCACATCTGATAATTGCCTATTGTAAAAAACTATTTCCATCACAGAAAAAGAAAATGGTGTGGAAGAACCTACTCTACTGACTATCTCTTACTGTTTTTCTGGTTTTGCCAATTTGGGAACAGCATTACACTTTGAAAAGGAATTTTTTTTTTCCTTTCTATTACCTCACATTCCAAACTGTTAAAGTGTTATGCAAAATTAAAAAAAAAGAGCCAGGATTTGTAGCTGAAGATAGAATTCTCCTTGGAAAACAGCATTTTTTAATTTCCTTTATAAAATTAAATTCTTCATATTTCCAAATTCAAGATGAAAATTGAGCAAAGGGAAAAAAAAATATTCAAACCCCAAACCCCTGTCAAAACAAGAAAATATTGCTTAAAGAATTTCACACAATTTCTAATTGAACTTTAACTCCTACAAAATATCAGGCTAAAAGACTCTTGAAGTTAATTTACAAAAATGAAGTAATTCTAAATGCAGAGGAGAGCTTTTATGCAAAATATTTTCTTTATCAAGTGCATGTAATTAAAAAAAATGACAGTGATTAGAGTTCTTTATCTAAATAATGGAAACATGAATTCTGTACAGATTTATATAGTATTATATTCATATATAAGCATGCATACAAATAGATGTCTTTTAAATCACTACCCACCTAATTAATCTTACCAATATATAGTTTTTATGATTAACATATGAAAATGAAAGATGCAAGATTATTTGAAATTATAACAGGTACTTCAGTGAAAAGAGCAATGTTCTCACTGTATGGATGTAATCTCTCTCTGTTCTCAACTCTTTCAATTTAACATATTTCTATATGAGCTGTGAGATAAAAGGACTAACAGAAATGAAAAGGAGAACTGCCAAAAGTCAAATTGCCTCATTGGAAGCATTGGAAGCAAAATGACAACATCCAGTTCTAGATAATTAAATCTTATTTTGTAGGAATGTCACTGAACGATGTTAATTTGCCTGTAGGTAGTGCTCTTTTAGTTGAACAGAGTAACAAAAATTTATTTGGGCACTTTTAGTTTGTGTTAGAAATGGTTTAACATTGTTTAATGAAAAAGAAAAGCTTCAGCTGAGGGATAACACCACCATACTTTCAGAGGAAAATCATTAAAGCAACTAACTAGCATATGAATATATCCATATACTTTTTGGATAGGACAAAATTTCTTAGTTAATATCTCTTTCATTGAGCACTAGTTTTGATTCAGACTATGTAGATGTTACAAATATTTCACAGATCAATAAAAGTTTCACCACCTTTGAAAAAAAAGAAACCTGAAAAATGAAATGTCTGATTGCTTTTTTGGCAGTCTAATAGTAAAAGTGGTCTATAATAGACTGCAAGTAAACATCTGCTTTAGTATCTTGAGTTTCTTTACATTAACAAAGTTTTGGGATTCAAACCTTAAAAAGTTTAGTACAGAGAAATAGATCACAAGGTGAAGTCTCCTGTTGCTACAAACTGGAGATCAGCTTCCTCATAATTTAGTAATCATTGTTTCAAAGTTTCTGATGAACTTTATAATCCTTCTAACTCGGGATATTCCATGATTCTATGAAAATGAGTTGTTAGGTTGCTTATTCCCCCCCATATTTGTTTTATGTTCATGATTCAAATCTCTCTGCTATTTTTCAGCCAAACTGTGGTCATGGTAAACTGTTACACTTTTGTTTGGGTGTCACTGTTGTCGTTAGTTTTGAATGAGTCTTTCCTCATCTGTCATTTATTCTCTGTAGCATGGTTATAGATAGCATCTGCCTTCTGGTATTCCAAGAAGTATATAAGCTGAACAGTCCAAATTCTTCTAGAATCCTGTCTCTTTATCATCCCACCATAATACCAGTGGATACAGACCCAGCCTAAAGCCATGTCTTGAGCAGAGCTATGGTTTTTTTTAGACATTGTAAATACTTTTGTCAAGGATGGATGCCTGCAGGAAGTTTGGTATTAGAAATGTTTTCTTTTTTAATTTCTTCAATGAAAATTACAGTTTGGGAGCAAAACTTTTCTTATGTGCACAGAAGTGGCTCTTTGTTCCTCTGGTACTTCAAAACTTGTAGTACCAAGGAAGTGAAGCTTTAATTTTCCAGTCAGGGCTTTTCTGTCTCTGATTTTCATGGTTTTCTCTTTAACATACTAGAAATTAAGTTTAGTCATGCTGCATCTTTCATCTTACAGAATGTTTCAGTATTTTTCTCATGGAGCTTTCCATTATGATAGTAATGTTTGGGTTCATCATAATGACTTTTTTTCTCTGCAGTGCTTGATTATTTTTTTTTGAATAACTGGAGGAAATCTGAATTTTTTATCTTCACAGATAACTCTTAAGTGACTTTTAAGATATTAATAATTTAATATGCCATCTTTGAACTTGTGATTTTTATTATGAATATACAATTTTCACAGTTTTGACCCTGTAGCCTCTTGTTGCCCGTGGATGCTATGACCTGAATTCAGCGCAGCACTCAAACACAGTCTAAATTCAGCACAGTGCTCAAACACAGCCTTAATTAAAGCATGTGAGTGTGTTTGTTTTAAGTGTCTAGACAGTCCATTGAAGGATGTCTCGAGGCTGTCCACAAAAAAGTTTCACTTGTTGTCACCATAAGGACAACAAACCCTCAGAATAGAACTCTAAAGCATATGTGCCTAAGCACAGTGTTAGTATGTGGTAAGGTGTGTCTGGACAAGCTGTTGGTGGTGGGCAATGTGTTTATGCAGCCAAGATGTGGCTGTGCTCTAAGTGCATCTCTGGGCTTTCAGTAGTCCCAGGTGTGACTGGAACTCCACTTTTAACATCTGTGAAAACAAAGATTATCTCAGTACTGATTTCATCTGGGGGAACTAAAAGCAGACTTAGGATATTTGAATGACAAATTTTATGTGGAGATGAGAATACTGTGACTTTAAAAAGCTCTTTTATTTTTCATATTTTTATTATCTCTTAGTACGATAGCAATGCTCACACCACTAAGAAGACCCTGATACTCAGTTGGAATTTGGGCACTTTCCTCTCTTAAGTACTGATAATATTGTATACTGGTTTTGGTATTATTACATGTGCTACAGATGTTTCTTCAGGCCTTCAGTTTCTTCAGAGAAGGCCAGGACCCTCTCTGAGTCCAAGGGCGTTTCTTCAGATCATGGTTGAGCCTAGCACAGGGTGGGATGTGGTACAAAGCAAGAGGAAACCTGGCCTCTCAGTATGTGCTGTGAGTGGTAAGAGCAGCTGACTCCTTGGTAAGAAAGTGAAGGGTGACAAATCTTAGAAGAGAAAAAACTTCTGTGTATGAGCAAAACTCTGCTATCAGGGTTGGAAACCCAGTAAAGTAGAATATGTCGGGCCATGACTGACCTGGAGACATTAGAGGAGAGGTCAGTTGCTGCCATGCAATGGTAATCAAACAGGACTGTAGAGTAAGGCTGCACTTCTTCCTTGACACTGTTAATTGCCATTTATGTGCCTTTATCACAAGGAACACAGGCCTTAATTCTAAGTTCCTGTCTGACTGTGTTGGTGGAATGGCCATGTTACAAGATATCTGGAGTATCTTTACGTTGTTTACTGCTTACAGGTTATAGCTTATTGTGAATGCTAAAATCCTCATGTTTTGCATATGTAATTAGACCTTTTCAGTGGTTTGGTAATTCCCTGTCTGATTTATTACTTTTCTAGTAAAATGCATGGCTTACTTTGTGGCTGATCTACATTTCTTACTGTTTTCTGGCTTGGGATATCTTTTACTAAAGATTTGTATGATTCATGGCTTACAGGCTTTTCTGTAGAAATACAGAACGTCTAGAGAGGCAGTCATGACTACCACCATACCTGTGACTTAATCTACATAAAACCAAAACAAAACACAACACACAAGAGTCAGTGATTTGGAGAAAATTCTTACCTGCTGCTTATGTAGGATGGCCATCTGTCTGGCAAATCCCAATGCGCTAGTCATAGATTTGAGAACAGCCAGACAACCTTCTGATGCCTCTTTCTCCAGCAGCTGTTGTTGCTTACTCTGCCTTTTTTTAATTTTTTTTCTTATTATGTGCTGATGAGGCTGTTTTTTTTTTTTTTTGTTTGTTTGTTTGTTTTTGTTTGTTTGTTTATTTTTAATCTGTATTCAGAAGATTTTGAATTCTACTCTCGGCACTGTTGGTAATGCCAGAATATTTTGACCAAGTCACCCATTCTCATTATGGGCCTAAATTTTTTGGGTACCCACTTAGAACTGAAATTGGGCATGGGTGTAGTCACATAAAATGTTAAATATCCAAGAACTTCAGTCAGGTTTGGAAAATGCCTTTAGAATTGCTGAAAAACACCAAGGTGAGCTGCTTGTAATGTCATATGGCATATTCTATTGGAGAATCATTGCAGACATATTCACAGTTGTCCATGTAAATGGATTCCAAGATGCAGGAAAATCTTAAGTGTCAAAGTGGTACTTTCTAAACATACTCCATTTATCTCTTAGAAGTGTAATATCTTCATAAATAACCAAATTGACAGGGATTCCATTTTGAATACATAATAGAATATAATTTCTGTTGGCTCTGCTCTGTGTCCATCCATGCATAGCCCATTGAGATCTTCTCATTCAAAAATTCAGTTTCTGTGGGAGGCATTTTTTAAGCAGTAAAGAATAAGCATTTCATATTTTCGTGTGTGTAAGTTTGGGGGCACTTGTATTAATTTAAAAAGCTTATAAAAATTATGCAGGAAGGCATTACTGTTAGGGATGTCTTGTTTATTTTGTTGTCTTCTGTATTAGATTATAAAAAGTGTTTGATCTTTGCAAGCCTCAATATGGTTACCATTCCAGTGTTAATTCTGAAGATACCTTCAAAGACATTTAGATGGCAGAATATATCCTCTGCAGATACAGTGAATGTTCTTTTGTGTATTCAGTCTGCTGTACTGCACTTCCTTGCTGGATAAACCAAATATGCACAACTTTCTGTAGATGAATGGTATCTCCTGCAATGAAAGGTTAAGGTGTCATCCAATGATTTATCCTTCCCAATGGATTCATTGAGTTCCTGTGATAGGGACATAATTTACTACCTTTCATATATCAGAGGTTGTGTTCTCAAAATGGTGCTTGGGGATTTATGATATTGAACAGGGTGAATTACATGTCATATTATCAACCATCCTGTCTGACATTTAGTGTTGGCAGGAAATGGGCATTTAGGAAGTAGCACAATCTTCCAGTAGGATTGTTTTATTTCAAGGCTTTTGTTAATCAAATATTTCTGGAGAAAATCTTCAAAATAGACTGTTAATCACATTGGCTGTCTGTGGCCATCTAGATGTTAGTAGTGTCTGTTTTACCTGTCAGCCTCCCTGCAGAATATTTTTAAGGTATTGTCTCCTTGATGGAAAGTATTTCTTCCTTGAATCCAGACAGATGTTGGAATTAGAAGGTAAGTGACACACAGTAAAAGGGTGACAGAAGGGAAAAAGGAGATACTGTATTAATCACATAGATTGAGATTTTGAAAAACAAGTTTGCGTATGTGTGTCTGCATTTGTCAGTTCTATATAATGCACATGCATATGTGCAAGACAATTACATCCTTATTCTGATTACAGTTTTGCATCATGTTGTTTTGCTTCTGAGTGGATAAGACTCCCTTGGTTAGGAATGCCTACCAGTATCTGAATGCTACTGTTCAGAGAAGCAAATGGGCTCTTCAGGCTTCTTTTTTGCAGCAGTTCTGTTAACACTCGCAGAACTATGGAGGTTTCTTGGCACATACACTTTCTCAAAGTATATTACTATCTGGAGACATTTCATTAAAGGTTTCCTTCTTGCTTTCCTTATTTGAGAGCTCTTAGTTGGTTGATATAGCTTATGACTTTTTCTTGTTTGTATATTTTTTTTACTGTGTGCTCTATGACCTTAAATCAATATGCTTCAAATGGTGCTGTGTGAGTTAAATCTAGACTGGTGGATACTTGTATATGGCCTGCTATCTTGTCTCCAGAGGAAAAAAAAAAAAGTCTATTTAAACAGATGGTCCTGACAAAATATTTGATTGCCTCATTCTGAGCTTCTGATCCCTCTGACACTGGCCTGAATCTGCATTATTGCAGCCACACAAGAGCAGGATACGTAGCTGGCAAACATGTGCTTGTCTGTACCCATACTGTCAAGCGAGAGATAGGAATTGCTGCTGCTATAAGAAAATATGGTTTTGATATGTGACTATCATGATTGCCTGGGATATGGATCACATATGAACCAATAAAGGTTCAAAAGAAGGCCATTCATTTAGTAAACTTGTATACCTAAACACAATAAAGGTTCTGACATAACCTGGGGAGACAAAAAGGGGGCTTTCATCAAGTCTCATGCCTGTAAGTCTAGTCAATATGGGAAGCAGCAGCAGCTTATTGCATTGTTTGAGCATATGATCAATCAGACAGAGACAAAATCAGGACATGTGATGAATTTGGCAATAGTATTCCAGGACAGAGTGTCTGCCCTCTTCAGACTGCCAAATCCTTTGGCATACTCTCTTCAGTTAGAAACTGAAAATGTAAATCAGAAACTTTACTAGGGAGTTATCTACCCTTTGTGTTTTTCAATAAGAAAAAAATGTCATTTCTTCAATACAGACGTTCTATCCATACATTTAAGTTCCCAGAAGGCTTCTGCCAACATGAGAAAAATTATGGTCCTGGATACTGCATAACACATTTATGCATAATGTCTAATGTATTCTCAGTTTTGTGAAATATGAATAATACTGGAGAGATTTTTAATAGTAGTGGAAATCAGAGGGACATTTCCAGTGCTCTTTAGTGACACTGGTAGTGATAAGTAAATAAAATGAATAAAATTTCAAAGAAGTGGGAAGGAGAAAAATATATTGCATAGATAAAATATGGACAAATGATGTGTGTTCAAAGCATTTCTGGAGGTTAGAAAGACTGTGTCCGTTCTTGTTTTTTGAATGTCATTGCTGTTTCATCACAGTTCTCAGCCAGTCTGCTCCTTGGATGTGTTGCTCCTTGATATAGAAGGCTGACACACACTGAAAGGACGCTTTTTTTGAAAAATATTTCTTTTAATTTAAGTTATAAAAATAAAAGCATTCAGCATTTAAAAAAAATACATTTGATATGTGTGTGTGCCACTTCTGTTAGGAGTTAACTCACATTGCATCTATTATTTTTTTTTCTCGCGTACAGGACAGTTTTCCAGCTCGGTTTGGAGGAATACATTTTGTCAATCAACCATGGTATATTCACGCCCTCTACACAGTTATACGGCCCTTTTTAAAGGAGAAGACACGAAAAAGGGTATAATTTTTTTTCATTTTCCATTATCTGGTAATTGTAGTCAGCAGATGTATTGTAATATAAATAGATTGTTATTGGTGGAAAGTTTTTAATTGCAATTGCATTGTAAAACCCTTCTTTACCTGTTTTACAGACACCTGTAACTTTATCCTTCAAGGACACTGTAAACAGTGTTTTTAAATGTATTTTTACATACAAGCATATGATTCCTTCCGGGTTATATAATGGTATTGCCAGCATTGCAATTTCTATAAGAAAGTTGTGGCAATAAAATTTTGGAATGATTTGTCTTTCTTTTATGATAGACACATTGAATACCAAGTCCTTTCCTAACAATTTCTTTGATGTTAGTATGAACTAAAATACACAGTTGGTGCACAGTAGCTTGAAAATAGTCACTTGAGTTAAAGCCAGTGAAAGGAAATATGGGTGCATGTGTCTGTGCATAAGCACAAGCAGTCTCTCAGACGTTGCTTAATTTGCAGCATTTGCATCAGTGCAATTAAGTTACAGGTTGGTGGCACATCGAATGATATTATTTCTGTAACAGGAAATTTGTCATCCAGCAAAACATTGCATTCCATACAAAATCATTACAAAGAATGTGGTGATACTTTTTGCTTGTTCGCTTATGGGATCAGGTCTCTAAGGAGCTCTGTTTTTTTCTCTGCAAACACAGTCTACAAGGCTACAATGTTCCTTGGTGTTTACCTTTTTTTTACTGACATTATGCTTTAGAGGCCTCTGTATTCACAGATTTTGAACTATAGATTACAAAGGCTTTTATGTAATATCTATTATAAATATCCAAATGAAAACTCATTCTGCAGGATTCAGTTGCGCTCAACTGACTACAGCTTCAACACAGAACAGTACAGTGCTAGATATGTTTGAGGCCTATCTAAGTCAAGGACCATCTATCTACAACCAGGCAGTACAGTACATCTGGGTTTGTTACAAGATTAAAAATAAGCGACAAGGCAGTGCAATAATCAGTTAGGTATCTAAATATTTATTGAGACATCTGAATCAGTGGCTGGTGGCTCCAGCTCTTTCAGCCTGTCCTCATAGGAGTGGTGTTCCATCCCTTGGATCATTTTTGTGGCACTACTCTCGATGTGTGCTCCAACAGGTCTGTGTCTCTCCTGTACTGAGGACTCCACATCTGGACATGGTGCTCCAGGTGAATCTCACCAGCACAGAGTAGAGGGGCAGGATCACCTGCCTTGACCTGCTAGCCACACTTCTTTTGATGCAGCCCAGGATATGGTTGGCTTTCTGAGCTGTGAGGGCACATTGCTGGCTCATGTTCAGCTTCCCATCCACTGGTGGTACCCCCAGGTCTTTTTCAGCAGGGCTGGACTCAATCCTTTCATCCCCCAGCTTGTATTGGTGTGGGGATTGCCTCAACTCAAGTGCAAGACCTCGCATTTGGATTTGTTTGCCTGGGCTCACTGCTGAAGCCTGCCTAGAGCCCTCTGGATGGCATCCTGTAGCTCTGGAGTGTTGACTGCACCTCACAGCTTGGTGTCATCAGCAAACCTGCTGAGGATGCAATTGACCCCCCCTGTTGACGTCACTGATGAAGATATTAGAAAGTATCAGTCCCAGCACTGATACCACTTGTCACTGATCTCCATCCAGACACTGAGCCACTGACCACCACTCTCTGAATTTGCTCTTGCAGCCAGTTCTTTGTTCACTGAACAGTCTACCCATCAAATCCATATCCTAACAATATGGAGAGAAGGATGTTGTGGGATACAAAGTGTCAGAAGCCTTAGTGAAGTCCAGATAGATGACATCAGTGGCTCTTCACTTGTCCAAATGCAAACTTTTTACAACTGTTTTTGTTAATTCTTAGTCAGTTCTGCCAGTAGTCAGATAGTTAAATATTGCAGTTAATAAAGTTTCTTTTTCAGAAGAAAGAAGGAGAACAAATTATTGTGAGAAAAAAAAAATCCCACAGAATTATCTTCAGAAGTGTATCAAGATCTCATCATTTATCTTCTATGTATTTTCTGAATTATTTTTGCAATTTTTGAAAGGTCTGGTAGATTTGCAACTGAAAATTGCATTGAGATAAATGTAGTACTCAGCATATGTAAAGCAATTGCTAAAATAGTGAAACATCCGGTTTGAAAATGACCATGAAATAAATTGCTTTTACTATTAATGTTTGTTCTATCATGCAAAAATAATTCCTTTCTGAGAAGGAAATACTGTATTTGCATGTTTACATTAAGCTTTCTGTCTATGCAGCTGACTGGAAGATGACAAAATTTATGACTGTTTCTTTTTCTTTATCTTTCCTCACTTGCATTATAGCATCTGTTTTCCAGTTGAGTTACAGAGATGTTCCACAACCAAGTGGGTTGAAATATGAGACAAGCATATATTTGCTTTCTTTTTTTTTTTTTTTTTGTCTGTCTGCCTTTTGAATGTAACATTTGGTAAATCAAGGTATAGCTCCCCAGAGAAGTCCTCGCAAGGTGAAGTAGGATGTGAACTGGTAGCACTCCATGTACATGCACACCCTGTCTTCCCCATGGAGAGCAAGAGTATGAGGCAATAACTTTCCTTGCCTTCTTGGCTGCTTCTGCACAAGTCAATTAAAAGAGGACTGGGCACTGCCATTTCTACTGTTTAATTGTACAAGCACTCTCTGGCCAGTGCCAGCTAGTACTCTCTTAGACATTGCCTTGGAACAATTAAAAGACCAGTAAATAGTGTTGATGAGTTCTGTTCTGGAGATAAAGGGAATTTAACTCTGTTCATTTAAACTGTGCCATAGCACTTGCTCCTGGTGCAAGAAGTGAATCCTGGCCTTTTTGCTACTCTAGAAATAGCATCTTTGAGCTATCTGTGAAGCCACGCCCAAGAGAAGGCATATCCTCTCAATGGAAAGTCTACAGGTCCTTCAAAGTGGGAGAAGGCTACCCAAATTCAGAGATCCTCCATTTTTAGTACTCACTGATCACTTGCTGCAGATTTCTGAGGAGAAACAATGAGGTTAAATATAAACAGAAGTATAAATGTCAGTGTAGGTATATGTGCATATCGTATACATACACTGTATGTATGTAAATGTAAAGCATATCTGAAATAATTCAGTCAATAAAAATACTGATGGACATTATCAAATAGTCCATCAGCAATTCCCTTGTTGTCACTGAAAGTATTTCACTGTTATTACTTGCTTTGTTGCTTGCCATGTATGAACAGAAGGAAGAAATTTTCTTCATTATATTCTTGTTTGTGTTTTTTTATTTTCTTTTCATAGAACTCAAGGCTGGATGCTTGGAAGTCAATATATATTCCGTAATGTATATAATGAATGCTAATTTTATTTACTAAATTATGCTTAATTTATGTACTTAATTTATTTCTCAGGATTAGGAGAAACAAATTACAAAAGATAAGCAGTCTGTCTGTCTTGACTTCTGTCTGTCTTGTTAGTCAGCATTAGTTCATGCAATTCTTAGGTTGCTTGTCCTGCAAACATTAGTGCTTTAATTGCTTTGTAGGTATATGAACGTTGTCTGACTGTACTGAAGGTAGAAATAATGTGTACATTGGTGGCTATCGCTGTTAGCCCAACATAGGCATAAAATTGGAACTGTACAATATTCTGTAATAATGATGATGTAATTTGGGCTTTGATGATTTTTGTGATACTGCTTTGTTTTTATCTTTTTATATAAATACAGATATTCCTTCATGGTAATAACCTCAACAGTCTACATCAGCTAATACATCCTGAGATCCTGCCTTCAGAGTTTGGAGGAATGTTGCCCCCATATGACATGGGGACATGGGCAAGAACACTGCTAGACCACGAATATGATGATGACAGTGAATGCAATGCGGACTCCTACAATGCTCCAGCAAAAGACATAGAAAAGGACCTCTCTCCTAAGTCCATGAAGAGGTGGGTTAAAGATACTAATATGTTGACCTCATATTGCCATGAGGTTAACATTTGCCTTCTCACAAAATCATAGAATCATAGAATTGTAGGGGTTGGAAGGGACCTGTAAGAGAGCATTGAGTCCATTCCCTTGCTAAAGCAGGATCCTTATGGAAGGTCACACAGGTAGTTATCAGATAGGTCTTTATTATCTCCAGAGGAGACTCCACAACCTCTCTGGGCAGCCTGTTCCAGTGCACTCTCACAGTAAAGAAATTCTTCATTGTGTTTGTATGGAACTTCCTATGTTCCTTGTTTATGAACCTGTCGGTAGTTTCCTCAGCTTATTAGGTATAAGAACTTTTTTTTCCTTAAGAAGACTCCAGACTATAATCCACAGTATTAATTTCTGCCTCTTGTCCTATCACTAGTTACTAGGCAGAAGAGGCTGACCAATTCATACCGGTTAAGGCTAGCAGTGAACATATGGGACAGAGAATCTACATAAACTCTTTCAAATTAAGTTGGAATATGCTAACTTGAGAATTCATTTTCAGAATTTGGCATTTGATGCAGAAGGAAGAGAGAATTTGGGAGCAAGTCAAACAGGAGAAAATATTTTGAGACTTGTCAGCCAGGAAAATGATGTTGGCTGGAGTGTATCTTAAAGACTTGTTAAGACAGTGCAGTTTGAAAGAGATATATTTTTTAGGAAATGGAGAGAAGATTGCCATAGAAATAAAAACAAACACACCCCAAAAAAACCCAACAATGAAGTTTAAAGATTTTATGTCAGAAATCTAAAATACATTGAAAGTGGGAAATATTAAGAGTCTGGCTGGGAATGAACTAGGATAAGTAAAGTTAAAAAAGATCCTGAGTCCATATGAAAAAGATGCAACTACCACAAGTATTTGAGAAAATAGGACAGGGAAAGAGTAGCAAGGGGAGAGCAGGAAAATGAGTGATATATTTATATACAATTTGTATGTAGAATTCTGTAACAATTATACTTACGTAGAATTATTTGTAACAAGAATTACGAAACAGTAGAGAAGCTTACTTGGAAAGATGGGTGGAGTGTAGGAGCTGAAATACGGAATTCTTAGTGATGCAATTAAGTCATGAGAGGAAGTTGCCTCATCCAAGGATGCAGGAAGGACCCATGAGCAATCCTTTGACAAGATTCTCTGAAGCAGAGTTTTCCAGACTACTCTGAAGAAGTACTTTGGAAAAGCAGCAAATTGACAGATTCTTTTTTCTTTCTTTAAGGGGAGAAAGCATACCTACTTTCTTCTCATTTAACTGGTGCTTGAAAACTCTTTCAAGCAGACTTATACTTCATTGTATACTTCTAATTGATCTGCAGTTTACTGTCAGATATTCTTTCAGTCTGGGCTAGCTGATGCAGTAGGAAACCTATTGTAGAAAATAAGGATGTTGAAAATTGGATCTATGTTATATTTGGCTGAAATTTCTTCACCATCATTATATTCATTTTCAGTTAGCATATCTGCAGTACCTGCTGAAATCCTCCTTCCCAGCTGCTGGATATAAAAAGTATTAAGTAGACTTACTGTGATAGTACCAAGTAGGAGGGAATGGTAGCAAGATTCTGGACAAAATCCCACAATTTTGTAGTATTAGCTGCACAAACATTTTAAAAATAGAAATAAAAAAGTTAAGATAGGTAGAAAGAGATAAACACTATTAAATTTGAAATTAAATTTAACTTGAATTGGATATTGGACAGATTATATTTCTCTCTGTTTAAAACCACATTAAATGTGGTATGTTACTGCAGAAGCAGGACATCTGAAAACATGAGGTAGGTCAGTGAAAGTGCTTGAGTTCATAGGGAAAATTTCACAAGGGTAACAAATCTCTAACAGTTACCTTGTTTAATTTGGTTTGGCAGTCTAGAATTAACTTATTGCTTTGAAGCATTATCATTCATAAACCAAGATCATGCTAAGTGTCCATTTCTTTGTTATTCGTTTTTGCCCTTATGTGAACCACTGAAGTTCCTTAAGATCTGCTTGAACTTTGGGTAAATTGGATGACCTCTCCTTGAAAAATAGGCTGATCATGGGTAGACTGGTGGAGATAAGGAGAAATTAACCCCACCAAATTGTGCAAATCTCTTAGGAGAACACCTTCACATTGTGACACTGCTGCAGCTGTCTCAGTAATCGTATTTAGTTTGTGGCCAAGTACACCCATGGCTCTCACGGCTGAGGCATTCAGATGGGGTCACAAGGATCTGCACATCTAACTCCACAGGGCAGATGTCTGAGTTGACCAAGTTTGCAAATTATATAGCTTTGGTTCCTTGCCTCTGCAATGGGACTTTGCATTACAGCTCTGTCCTGTTGTGATTTGTGAGAATATATTCAGCAATGTCTTTAAAGTTGTTTGGGAGACAGAAATAAAAGATGTTATGGATTTACATAAATACTTTCCCTTTTATGTAACTTTGTTCATGAATTGCTGCTAAATTGGAAGACAGTAAATGTTGATTTAAACAGAATGAAAGCTATTTCTTCTTCTTCTACAAGGAATTTGTTCTCCTGAGCTTTCAAACCGTAGGTCAGGATTTGTGCAGTTTCATTTTCACATCTGCCTTGGAATTGGGAAGCTTGGGCACCCTGAGAATTTATGGTCATTACTGCCTCCCTGGGAATTTGAGTCCGGGTTTTCATCTCTCCTTTAGTTCCACAGATGAGAAATGGAAACTTCGGTTTCTCAGATATTGACAGCCTAAGAAGGCTCAGTCTGCTATTAGTACTTAGATTCAGTTGGGAATTCTTTGAAATTAGTATGCTCCCACAGCATTTTTTATCTTGATGAACTGGATTTTCCAGTACAGTTTCCCACCAGCAAATTTTTAATCAGCTTTGAACAGTACCTCGTGCAGATTTAAAAAAAGCTTTTTTAGTTCATTGGTTTAACTTTTTGCCTGTTGAGCTGACTAACATTCTAGATGACGGTTATTGTACAGTATTAATTAAAAAAATTTTAATTGTGTTTATCACAAGAGAGGCCATCAGATTTTCAAAGTTGATTTTCTCAACTGTAGCACTGGTAAGAGCATAATTACTGTTCAAAAATATCCTTGTATTTCAAGAATTCACATAAAGTTTGATTCAGATGTTTTTCCTTGTTTGTTTTTTTAAATGTTTTCCTTATAGTTTTTGAGAAAAAACAAATCAACTCCTGCAAGCAGACTCATTCATTGGCTTCAGGGATCATTCTAGAGTGGGACACTGATAATATGTTTTTATCTTAAATTGATAAAGATTTTTTTCTGTGCTGCAGTCCTTCAGGTGGGCAAACTTGTAGTGCTTCTTCTGATCAAAAATTTGTGCCTACATTGTTGAGATGCACACACACTCTAGCCATATCAAGTCCTCTTTGCAGGAAGGAAGAGAAATTTACATCTCTAGCATTAGATTCATCACACTTTAAAGGAAACATATATCAAATGTTTCTTTTACTGTACCCTAGAAGTATCTGTTTTTTGACAAGCTTGTGACATGATGTGAGACTCATTCTTACCACTTCAGGCTTTGTTTCTGACAGAATGTTTTGATTTTGCTGGAGGCTGGGGCTTCTTCTTTCTCCCTCACAAATGGCCGTTGCATGCTATCCATACTAGTGTCATGCTTCTGTGCTGAATCAGAGAATCTGGAAAAGATTTACAATCATCACTGAATTCGCCCTTTTGCCATCCTTTTCTGCTGTGTTTAACCGAGCTGACAAGTGAGTTTGACAGATGTGTCCACTGCTCCAGAAATCCTGCTGGCTATGGCAGACTTCCCCAGGGTTGGCTTAGGAGCATGCTCTGTTGCATTAAGTGCTGTTCGGAAAAGGAACAAATATGCCTCTAGCTAATACATGCCACTAATTGCAGCATGCCATTAGCCAGCTGGGTGGCTGAATTATACCTTCTTTACCAGACAACTTCTTTCTGGTAGAGGGGGTGAGTTCTTTCATCAATACAAAAGACAGCTTAGTTTGCTCTTTGTTGTGTGCTAAGGACGTGCTTTACTTGCTCCTTTACTGAAGAAAGGAGAATCTATTTTATTGCGCTTCTTGCCCCTATTTCCACAAACCAACAGAGAGCTCTTTAAAGGTGTTTATCCACTTTTTAAGGGTATTTTCTGACCATTTGTGATGATTGGGTGCTCAGTGTAACAGTATCATTGTTTTTAACTCCTGGCAGAAAGGAAAAGCATAAGAAACCTGAGATTTATCTTCATTTGTTTTCATCTAGAAATGTCAAATAAGCATATTGCCCTTCTGCAGGTCTCAGTCAGTGGTGGATCCTGGGGTGCTAAAACGCATGGATAAGAATGAAGAAGAAAACATGCAGCCTTTGCTTTCCCTTGACTAACAATTCCTGAACATCAAACATGAACTGGAGTGAAAGGCACTCAGCAACAAGCAAACCATTGGGAAAGAGTGTACCAGCTGGAATCCTATTTACTCATGTTTATGTAGCATAATGGAAGCAGTCAGAAGATTTTACTATTCTGCCTGAATTCTGGATGCCCTGGGGTGAAGAAGAAGAGAAGAAAGAACGAAAATAATTAAAAATAGGAATCAATAATTTCTTCTGTAAGTGCCAACTTGTTTGTAAATACAATATAATCCTCTACTTTGACTTTCTAAGTTATGGTAAGCAAATACTATGAGTGACTGCTAAACATGTCATTGAAGTGCACCATACAAAAGAGTAGAAAATGTGCATGCACACACATGCGTGCACACACACAGAGAAACACATACCGGACAAGAAAAAGTATCAAAGCCAATTAAATGTGGTCCTTCTTGTAGGAAGCCATACTGCAGCTAGTATATTGACTGCAATATACAGTATATTCTCTGCAATGCTCAGTAATGTGCAAAGATAAAGAGGGATTATAAGAACTTGGGGATGCTGTAACCAGTCAAGTATTTCCTAAATGTAGGAATTTATTTCCAACTAACTTTGTGGCTTAGAATTGTGATTTAGCATAAACCATGTAGCATTGTGAAGAAGATAACAGATGAGCTGGAGCCAACTCTTTGACAGCTTGATGTTTGGCTGTATGAGTCTGTGAGGTTTCTTCCTTAACTTTTTATTTACATTTTGCAAGTAACCCAGCTTGTTACCTTAATCTGGGCGCTGTAATGTGGGCCATCTTGGAGTTATTTCTCTTGCATTTTGGGTGCACATCAAGAAGTTTTCCAGAACTCTGTTCTCCCTTGTAATGAGAAAATAATCCTCTAAGTTCAGTGTAAGAACCAATGTTTGAAGTTAAAGCCTGGCAGCAGAGTTTAAAAGTTAATCACTGAATCCTGTGCATTGGGAGACTTGGATACATACATATATATATTTTTACCAATCTCTGACAAACATGTAGGGTGACATTGTTAGACAAGTATATTTAATTGAAGGTTTATACAGGAAATCATACCTATTCAGTGTACTTAGATATATTATAGATTGTATATTGAAATGACTTCATGATTAATATAGTACAACTTTCCATAGAACAACAGCATCCCACTCCAAGCAAGGATTAATATGAATAAGTTGTAGTCAAATATCTCAGCCTATGTGTTTGGGGCACTTTTTTGTTTGTTTGTTTGTTTTTGTAGTGTAAGTGTATATATTTAACATGTGCCATAACAGAAATATATGTTTTACCTCAAAAGGGCAACAGGTTTCACTAGGTATTAAGTCAGCTGAAATCCAGGGGCTGTGTAATCATTGTGTGTTGACATGATTGCAATTTATTATATACTGAGACAGGAATACATCCTTTGAACTAGACAGGCATTTCTTATTAGGGCTTAACTTTGCAATCAGAATGAGACAGCATGGGATGCTCACCTAAACATCCAAATAATTGGAGATATTGCAACAGCATGTCTGGGCAACACAGTGATTAAGAATATGCTCAACAGATGACCACTAGGGAGGCAGTAGCTCATTGGTACCTTGCCTCTGAAGCTCTGTGGTAAGAGTTTCCTCCACCACTTCAGTGTTCACTGAAATTTCAAAATTGCTGGTTATAAGTCACCTCTCCTTGCCCAGGATGATTCCAGATTTAGGAATTGGTGGACTGTGGAGAGTTAAGAGAAATCTTGGAAATGTGTCATCTCAGAATTTATCCATGGTGGCAACTTTGGCATTCCTCAGTGCTGAGAAAAGCCAGTCTCTTCCAGCATCACCTTTGATTAGCTCAGGCAGTACATAGATAAAGCAGTTCATTAGGAATATGATAAATAGAATGTGCTTCAACATGCATATTGCAGAAACTTGTCTGAACTAGTCATCTCCTTTTCACACTCGTATTTCTATTTTCATGATATGTGTATGGAGAAACAAAGGGAAAAGATACAGAGCCTGAACTTGAGAAGTATTAATCAGTGGCAATTGCAGAAAGGGTGAATGGGAACTATAGCTGCCTACATCTTTGCAGTCTGTCCTACAAGTTTTCAGTAGATGAAGGTATTGTAATACTACTTCCACTCTTTGATGGGCTTGAAAGTATGATGAGTTCTTATCTACAATTTTATTCTATTTTTTATGAATCTTGTAACATCATGCTATATAGGTAAGATGTATCTCTAGGATTTATGTAAGTGCCATATTTGAATGTATGTTATACATTCCGACATCTATGGCTAGTGGAATAGTGTATTGCTGTAGCTGATTCTTAAATCCTTACTAGATAAACTGTAATATCAGTAGAAATGTTCTCTTTGTAAGGGCTTTGGGATTTAGTCACAGTTGTGCAAACTGACACAGTAGTGATCAAAGTCTTCAGGGATGCTGTTGTATACTTGGGCCAAACCTTGGCGTAAGCCAGCCCAGCACTGATGGCGGAGTACACCAGCTGTCTGGACAGAAAATGCAAATGCCTCTTAATCCTGACAGAGTATCTTTGTAGGAAAGTATATCTGCTCAACTGTGTGAAGCTTCTGCATACCAACTGATAAATCTGTTTTGTTTGTGAATTCTTTATTAGCTGTAATTTATGTAATGTTTTCTGATGCCCGATTTCAGCTTGAAATTAGTGAGCATTAATTATTATTTCCAGTTAGTGAAAGTAGTGTATATTATAAATTTGCATTACTTGGTCTTCATCTTTCACCAAGAACAAACCTACTTTTTCAATAAGATCCTCACTGTTAAGGAGTTGGGCTACAGCTTTTATTTCACTGAAGCAAATTCTTGCAGTGATAACTGCAGTTGTGACATCGGAAAAAAATATGAAAATGGATAAGAAAACCAATTTTCTGTCACATGCTCTTGGTATTCTTTGAAGGCATTTCTCTTTTACTCATTAGAGTACATAAAGTGTTTTCCCCTTTCCCTTGCTTCTTGTAGAAAATCTTTATAGATAGGTCAATTTTTAATAGCTGAAATTTGGACTGAAAACTTTTTCCAATCTTTATTATGATAAGACTTAATGTTGAATTTTTATAGCAGAACTGAAGTGTTAAAAATAAAATCCAAATGTTTGGGAGGGTCATTTTTATTTCTGACCTTTGTTGTATACTGGGTAGAATAAATCTCGTGCTTATGCATGCTGATATGCATACCAGAAGAATCCTGCCATATGAGGAACTTAGTGGAAAGACTGGATTCACTTGTTCAACCAGCTAAGTGAAAAAAAAAAATAAAAAGGAGAAAAAAAAGTGTAAAATTGATTTAATGCTTTTGGCAAGAACAAAAAATGCTCTCACAGAGTCTTTTCCATGAAAGACTCTATTGAACATATATGGAGAAGTCGTGGAAACTTTAATGCCCAAAGCTCCTTGATCCTGTAATCACAGCTGTGCAAGTCTGTTGGCCTTATAAAGACAGATAATCAGTCCCACTAAGCTCCAACAAACATGCAGGTTCCCAATAGATATTAGGTGTAATATAGCTTTAAGAAGTCTTTACAGAAATGTAAATTTATTGTATAGCATATTTAAAAAGATGTTTTGCACTCTGCAAACATGAGATGCCTATCACTAAAGATATTTATAATGGTATACATAACACAGAATTAAAGAAAATAGGTGTAGAAGGGACCTCAAGATGTCAGCTGTATTGTTGTGTGGAAGAGCAGATTTTCTTCAGTTGCGTTTCTCTTAAAGAATTGTTTTAACTCAGTACATTGCATGGAATGTTCTTTGTATCATATAAACACAGCCACAGCACAATATCTGACAAAATTGTAACTTGATTGTATTATGTTAATTTCTTTTATTATTTACTTTCATTATTTCTCTTTGGGAAATTAAAAAATTTACCAAATATAATAATTCTACCATTCAGAATTACCTGGAAATCAATTTGCAATAAGCTCTGGTCATGTCCCTGTTAATATATTGTTTTTGTTATTATTAATGTATTGAATTGTTTAGATTTTTGAAAGGCATGTTTGGGAGAACATATGCATAAGAAAAAAAATTCAAAATAGGACTTAAGGATTGCGGGCAGGGGGAAGCTGAGTTTGTTTTGGATAATTTTTATTTGCCTCTGGGGCAAGTCCTTTTGAGCTATCAGCAGGATTGGGTACTTGGACAAATTTGTAAGAAGAATATCAGTGTGAAAAACAAGAGAAAAGATCTCAAAAGATTGTACTGAAAAATCACTTGGCTAGCTGTGTAATGTCCTTTTAATGAAAGGCATTTTGTGAGTAGCTTCTGTGCATGCGTTTGTGGTGCTGAGACTTTGGACTTTCATTCAAAAAGTTCAAAGTACAATATGAAATCAAGAAAATAACAGTCATCCCATTTCTCAGGTAGCAATATGGAAACAGTCAGTTAGAGATCTTCAAATCTCAATAGAATACATTCGTGTTGAGTTTATGTATGGCAAAAGCAATGCTTTGATCACTCAGTCCGGTTTGAACTGAAAGAAGGAAAATCTTTTGTGTGAGAAGAATGTCTGGCTGTTGATTCAGTCATGCCCAGTTTCCTTAGAAATGTCCTACACATTTTAGCTTGAGCCCTTTACAAACTAGGGATGGTTTTCTTGAGTTATATCTGAATGTATGTGCCTTCTGCTGAGGGAACTGGTAAAAAAGGAGTACATCCCCAAGATGAAATAACATTTTCCCCATCTAATTGATGAAAAACTGTTTACTGTTGGCTGCCCAATAGAGAACTCTGAACCTGTCAAGGGAGGATCTCTTCATGATGGCTTCAAACAATAATAAAGTCCTGTTAGCCGTACAAGGAACACTGACATTTCATTTGGAGGCATTCTTAAGTGACCTCCAGTGAAAGTGCAGGCTAGCTAGATAGGATTCCACATTCTGTACTGCCTTGTAAATTTTAATTATGCTGTTTCAAGGGTCTGTATTTAGCACATTAGCTTTGATATATCATTCAGTCTGCATTTCAGCTTCCATTTGAGCAGGAATTTTTTTCCTATCAGATTTTGGGATCTTAGTTTGTTTCCTTTATGTGAATCTGTTGCCACAAATATGGCACTGAGCCCTGATGGAATGCACAACTTGCAGTTTGATTTTGCTGTTTAAAAAATGAGTTGTAGTATGCTGGGCATTGGTGCATTTGAAGCATAGGTCACAAGCTCACACTAATGTGTCATTTATTCTCCAATGTTTTGTGTATATAAACTGCTTTGACTGATAGTGGATATATCAAACTCCAGTTAAAAATTGAAAAAAAAAAAACTTTCTACAGTGAGTTCAAAATCTGAGTTGGTGATATTTCTGCAAAATTCAAATGGAAAGGAAACACTGCTCTAAGGGAAAACGTTGATGCTTCTTTATGGCATGCTATTTATGCTAAAACACAACCAAAATATTTTGTCTATGGGAACTCTAGTCAGGCAACTCTTTTGTTTCACAAAAATCACAAACAATCACAAACAAGAAGTCCTCTCTAATAAAGGTGTGATAAATCTATTTGCTTTTGGCAAATAATTTCCAGTGAATTGCCATATCTCAATAGCAGACAAATGGTGGGAATTAATTAGGATTTGTATTTGATATGGAAATGCTGCTGTGATTCCTTAAAATGCTGTTACATCATCAGCAATGCATAGCAGTGCCTGAAGGCAAGCATCTCAAATGGGGTCCCTTGGTTAATAAAAATTTAAGGGGAGAAAACAAAGAAAAGAGATAATAGAAAAATGATAAAATGCAATAATTAAAGACAGAAAATTTCCAGGCTTGTGCTGGAAAGCTGGAATGGCAAAAATGATGTGAAAGTCTACCACATTATGAGTAGAGTTCCCATTTTGTTCCCACACCATTTCACTTGTATGGCTATAATGGAGTTTCCCAAATCTTCAGAAGATGCTTCTGAGCTACCTTGTGAAATCACAGACAGAGCGGTTGAGCCTGAGAACATGACTTCACAGATCAGTGCTTGACATCAGATCCTCAGCTAGAGAGGAGACCCGGGCTGACTGAGACTTGGGCACTTGAAGAAAGATGCAAACT
Organism: Tragopan temminckii; assembly: GCA_028571105.1. NCBI lineage: Eukaryota > Metazoa > Chordata > Aves > Galliformes > Phasianidae > Tragopan > Tragopan temminckii. Next base: position 50,572,303 of record JAOWBP010001760.1, on the reverse strand, counting down.
GCTGTGCCCTGCCTGGCTGAAGAAGTCATGCAGGAAGAGAAGGCAAGGAGCCATACACCCAAAAGTAAAGGTGGGAGGCCTGTGGAATAAAGGACAATGGGGAGGTGGAGTGAACAGAACAATCATTGGAATAAAATAGTGAGAGAGGCTTTCATTTGCTCTGTAATTGATATTAAAGAGGCTTTACAAAGCCCAGTGGCAAATCTGCCATCACAAGGGTCAAAAAATATATTTATCACTTTCCAACACAAACTTGATTTTGAAGTATTTAAACCTGATACGTACAGCAGGCCTGAACTGTCTCCACTGCTGTTTCCAATGAGGCTTTGGGATGTGGGCATCACATAGCATCCAGGAACTGCAAAGCTCATGTTCACAAACCTGTCCAGAGGAGGAGAAGGAAGGGATATATTCTGCAAGTCCCTGCTGCAAAGGTAACTTCACGGGAGAATGGATTCAAGTCTGTCTTGCCCTAACATCTGTATCTGCTCCTGTTCTGTGTAGAAGGCTGTGAGCATAAATGGTACAGAGACCTCCCCTACACACCCTAGTGCTGTGTGATAATTATGCAGCCTTCAAGCTATTGCTAATGGTGTGTCCAGTATCTTTAACAGGTCTGCTGGTGGTGTTAGTAGTAGCCAGTAGGCACCCAGAGTGGAGATGATTTAAAGGAAAGAGACAATTTTAAGAACTACACTTAAATCTAAACATACTAAATTGGTGATGGTTGCAAGTAATGGCTAAGATTATAATGAATTAAAGGTTTTCAGTGTTTGGTTGCATTGTATCCTTGATGAGACTTAGCGTGTAATCAATTTCCCTAAAATAAAATTTTCCCTGAGGTTCATGCGCATCTTTCATGCTTCAGTGGCAGAAGGAATTAAATGGTAGAAAATATTTTAAAGCTATGAATTTGTTCAGATGGACACTTGTAAAATACCTAGCCGTATTAAAAATAAATTTTGCAGTTAACTAGGTTTCAGCTTGACAATAATATCTCTTAAATCAGTTGGCTCTGGCATTTTCATGGACTGTTGTATGAGATATATCCTGCTAACCTTTCCCATATGCATTCATTTTCCTCTTATCCCTTGCATTCCACAACATCTTGTTTTCTGTATATAATTCATTCTGTGTATAACTGGGGAAAACTGTAAAAGAAAAAAACCAATAAACAAAAAACCAACCAACAAAACACTGACAATCTACAGACAGGAGCTTGAAAACTATTATTTAAAAAATTTTCCTTACAGAAATCTCTGGTGAGTGGATCTCCCTTCCAGAGTGAAATGGAAGATGGAAGCAGAGACTGACTTCACCACAGACGAATACAAAAAGGATTTTGACTAGGAATCCATAAAGGCGTAGATAGACAATCACCTGAGACAGCTTTTGTGATTTAAAGTGTTGCCTTCTCCTGGCTGTTAACAATCACTTTTCAGCTAGGGACTACTGCCCCAACACTTAAGCAGCAGTAGATTATGGCAGTAGTCCTTTTCCAATGAACGTTATTAACGAACTCACACTGTTGGTTCTGCTTTCATGCATGTGTAAAAACATTCATGTAATGTATTAGAACATCTTAGAGAATGGTAATTAACAGCTAGTCATGGCAACATCTAAAATTGCAGAAGCTAGGTTGGCTATCTGTGCCGTAAGCCTCTCCTGATCTGTAGTACTTGTGTAGTAGTGACCACTGAATACTTTTTTTTTTTTTTTTTGCATGCAGTAATCTACTTTGGAGCCTTGCAGAAAAGCCTATAGCACCATATCAAGAATTCAGAAGTTAGAGAAGTAATTTACAAACAGCATTTGTATCCTCAGGATAAATTTTGTTTGTTCGTTTCTAATATAGTATTCTTAGGACTCAGGGGGTCTGAGATTTGTAAAGTCAGGACAAGTCTATCAATCATGTTCTCTCTATGTATATTTTCATTAAGTATTCTATTTTCACAACTTGTTGTCAGTTTGAACTTTATTATTGGACCTAATAAGATTGTTACTTATGGTCTGTTTGTGTTCCAACCTAAAATCTGAAGATGAAGCAACTTGTGAAACATGTCACTCTTTATAGTGCATATTTAAATATCATCAGTTCTCTGTGATCAGTGGGCTGCTTTGGAGGGTACTACTGCTTTAAATCACTGTTGGATACTGAGGAAAAATGACATTCTGTTAAATAAAATATGACCAAATGAAAATTAAAGTACATATATATTTTTGTGTTGTATTTGGGAGTGTTTGTCTGGCTTGCTAGCACTAAAAAAAATACATGTGAAGGACAGATGTTAATGAACTTGATTTTTACAGGCTTTGGAAAGAAACTATTTCTTTCTGCTCAACATTAAGCTTTATACAGCTAACACATTACACCTTTACAATGATATGGGTAAAACACAATATGCCAAGGTAGCCCAGACATGGGATCTGGTTAGAGCTTCCCGCAGTTCATGTGTGACTACCTCACCTTGATTTCCTACTGGAGGAGTCCAGGGTGCAGGACATGGGGAGGAGGCCCAGTTTTGTTTTTGGCCTGATGGAACTGGGTTGCAGGGGGCACCAACAATAGAGCTACAGCGTAGTTTAGATGCATGGCATCATCAAAGCAGGTAGTTGGGAAGAAAAGAACAATCCTACTAGCTCCCTAATGGATAATACAGCTAAGATTTTGCCGTCAGACACCATTTTTTTTTTTTTTTTTTTTTTTTTTAAACAGGCTAAAGGTCATACACACCTTCCAGCCAAATGGAGTGGCAGTGTAGTTCCCACCTCCACTGTATGTACTGCCATACTTTTTAGCCACAAGGGCACACTGCTGGCTCGTGGCTGAGTTCTTGTACTCCAAAACACCCAGGTGCTTCTCTGCAGAGCTCCTCACCTGTAGACTATCCCCCAACCTATACTGATGCATGTGGTCGTTCCTCCCCATGTGTAGGACTTCATGCTTGTCCTTGAACTACATCAGGTTCCTTTCTGCCCACCTCTCTGGTCTGTTCTTCTCATAGCAGCACAGCTTTCTGACATATCCACCACTCGCCTCAGATTCGCATAATCAGCAGTCTTCTTCAGAGTGTACTCTATCCCCTTGTAACACAATAGAAAGCACAACAACGACAGTAGAGCAGTGAGGTTCTAGGCTGTAGCAAGTGCCGAACTACTCAAATGCAACCGCCGTAGACACAGAAATTACAAACAAACAAACAAATAAACAAAGCTACTTACCTTCAGAAGGCCTCAGATATACAAGATATACAGAGATCTCCAACAAGGTACTCTTACCTTCACTGTCAACCTTTAAATGAGCTCTGGGAAGGCGTGGGTCCCGGCTCCACCCCTTCCGGTCGCTCAGGTGCATTGAATGCACCTGAGATCTCCTGGGTTGGCCCTGTCTTCCATGGTGCACAATCACTGTTTCAAGCTGTGATTTAGCATTTCTGCTACACCCTTTATCCAGATCACTAATGAAGATGTTAAACAAGACCAGATCCAGTCCTGATCCCTGGGGAACACTGCAAGATACAGGTTTACATCTAGAAATAACTATTGAGCATAACATAAAAAGTTAAATTTTCAAAAAGATGAATTTTCTCTGTGACAGTAGAAAAGAAATAATTTTGCCTCAGTTCCTGCTTGTGTCTTGACAGGCCTGGTTGGCCTTCTAGATATGTACAGATGGTTGGCTGGCCAAAGGCACTTCCAACACCCTGACTGACAGTGTTCCTTCCCCTCTGGATAGATTACTAGGCTGTCAAACAATCTTTCTCTCCTTCATCCATCTACCTAACTGTTGAAAACTCTGGAGATTAACAACCAAGAAATGTGTATATGCATCAAAAATATGTTGTATTGGTCAAAATAGAATATTTTTTATGCTACCATTCTCTTCTATTCATATCCATTCTATTCATATCAAACTTTTTTACTTTTTTATCATTGAAGTTTAAAAAAAACAGTTAAAATTATTTACAAATTAATAAAAATCATTGTTAAAATGTTACTTACAGCAATGGTAATGATAGAGGATGCACTTAATTATACGAATTTATAGCAATATTTTTTGTTTCAATCTCTGAAAACAAATACATTTCCTTAATAGATGGCACTTCTTCATGAAGCAAGAAAAACTACATCCACTCAGAATCCCTGCAGAAAGCCTAACCCTGATGAAGAAACTGGGATTTAAATGCTGATCTTAATGAAAAAATATATATGTATCAAAATCTGATTTTATTTTGATGTACTAACTGAAAAATTGCAAAATTTGAATATGAAATTGAAAGATTTTTGTTTTCTATATTGACGCAATGCTGAAAAATTACAACATTCAAAAGCTTACAGTTCTTTTTTTTTTAATGCATATAAACTTTCACAGTTCTTACCAAGGTAACAACAAACAAGAAAATAACCCGAAATATTAAAGTGATCAGCATAAAACATAAAGCACAGCTGTTCATCAGACTATCAACTGAAAATTTTCTAGTTATTAAGGTTTTACATTACTATTAAATCCTCTTAGTGCTTGGATAACAAAGATCCCAAGGATCTTCTTTACAGAAAACAGCAACAAAGGAGAAAAGATACAAGGCATATCACAGCTCATGCTGATCTCTCTTTATTTCATTCTTCATACGTATGACTTTTCTTCTTTAAAATATCTAGATCCATGCACTGCGTCAGAGTGATCTTGTCTGGAACTGACGCCCCATGGACAAGCACATTAAACCATAAAAACATGTTATTATAGTGTGATTGCTTTCAAACTACTTCAAAGCATTTGTGGACTAAACTTGATAATGAAATAATTCTACAGCTCTAAAGAAAGTGTTTGGAAAACTCCTTCAAGAGATATACCAAGTACCTAGTTCTTCAAGGGACATGGTTTTCTGTCACTTTAGGGCACAATGGTCTTCAAACCCAAAATAAGTGAATAGAAAGCAAAAAAGCAAAAAATGCATATATCTGCTAGAAATATCATCTGACTTAAATAGGCTTAGATAAGCTGACTTAATAAGCAATCTTGCAATGAAAAATTGACTTTGGCCTTCTCTTTAGTTCACACTATGAGAATACTGCCACACTGTAATATTTTGATAAAATGCAGAGAAAACTGTAACGCAATGTGGACTGTTTAAAATTCAGGCAGGCATTATGTAAGATTTACCTCAAGTCAGAATTCTTGTGAATGACATACTTACACTTTTTTTTTTTTTTTTTTTTTTTTTTTTTTTTTTTTTTTTTTTTGAGGATCTGTATGGAAGTTTTCAGAAAGGACATGAGCTACTACCACCAATTCTTTGCTTCTTAATTATTAAGGTCCATTGCCTCTAATTTTTCCCTACATTATGAAAGGAGGTAGATGGTCCTCATATATAGGGATTTCTTTATTCTCCATTTATTGCCAGCATTCTGTCTTCTAATTTTATCAATTCTGATGTTATTTTTGTGTGTTTTTTCAAAGGAAGTGAGGAGATAAGTCTTTTTTTTTTTTTTTTTTTTTTTTTTTTCCTTTTCAAGGTAATTAACCAAGTGATCCAAGTGATGTTTTCATAACTCAGCAGCTGTAGACATTTATTTTTGGCTGTTTGATTTCAAAACCTCTCCCCCTCGTCCTCCCTGTTTATTATTCAAGGATCAGCTGTTCATAATTATTAAATATAAGCATCTCAGCTGTGTGCAATGATACCAATTTTCTGCCTAGTTTCCCTTTCTTGGAAGCACCTTATCAGTGCAATATAAAACTCAGTGACAGCAATTTACACCTTTCTATAGATAGCAAAATGTATACAACGTTGCTTAGCTTGAGTATTTTCCTCTGAAAACAATTTTACCTTATCATCATTTTCCCTTGTGCAAAAAATATACAATAATATCATAGCTTTTTCATTTATTTTAGTTCAGAAAAGAATTTCTCTATTACAAACAACTATCAGCAAATGTTGTGTATTTTTTAGATGAAACATCTAAAAAATGAACCTGCTCATTGGTTTTTGTTGCTGTTTGTTTATAGTGTGTAATTTGTTGTTGTTAGATTACTGAATTGAATTTGTGTTATGGGCTGAAGTTACTAAATAATGGAAGGCTGTGAAGGCTGGTTACAGCATGGGTCATGATTTGGATTTGAAATGTATGAACTTTTTTTTCCCCATAAATGATATTTGACATGGTTCTTAGTCTCTTGAGGATTTTTTGTCACATATCCTCACTGAGTATGGCACCCTAGGGATAAATGTGTAGGTGCTATCAGAGAAATCATTTTGGAAAGGCAGAGAATGTAACTGTCAGCTTTCTTGAGCTCAGTTTCCCAAAGGAACTTTTTATGTTGTGACAAAACTTCCACAGGCTTGTAGTATTACTAGTGCTGATTTCAATATTCTATTCAATATTCTAGTTTGCAGTTTTTATGTGCAAGAGCATTTTGAGTAAAATGATATGTTAGCCTTTGGTTTTCCTTTTCAAAATATCTTTAATTTTAAAATTATTTCATGACATATGTAACTAAAATAGCTAAAATGATTTCAATTTTTATTGAAACTGCTATTCTGATTACCAGTATTAAAATGCTATCATTAATGAGCCTGAATGACTAACACTAAATTTTTTGAAGGAAACCTCAGATCATGTTTGGTTTGGTTATGTCGGAATGAATTGAAACTACCACAATTTCCCATGGAAAAGGAATTTTTAGATTGAAGCTGCTCTATTGTTTAATTTCTGTCAAGAGAAATCAAAGGCAGTAAACGTATTAGTTCTTTTCACCAATGCATTCAACAAAGATTAGAGAATAAAAAGAACACAGTAAGTTACTTACTTGCTGATTTCTTGAACTAGAAATATAATCAGATAATGAGCTCCTATTTTAAAATGTGAGACTAGGATGCTGAGAAGTTTAGCTCATGCTTGCACCTGCTCTACAGATTTAAGTACTTCAACCTCCTGCTTTATTACTTGCATAACGCTTACAACCATGGTGTACATTTTTCCAGAGCAGACCAATGGTGCTTAATTTCATGCTATTTGAATTTTGTATAGTAGTTCAGTATCAGAGATAATCAGAAACTGGTGTTATCTGCAAACTTACTCAGTGCCCTCATCCAGGTCATCAGTAAAGATATTGAAGAGGGCTGCGTCCTTGACCCTTGGGAACACTACTCGTGACCAGTCACCAGCTGGACTTAAATCCATTCACCACCACTCTCTGAACCTGGCCCTTCAGCCAGCTCCATATGCAGCAAAGAATGTACCTGTCCCAGCCATGGGCTGCCAGCTTCTCCAGGAGAATACCATGGGAGGGAGTGTTGAAGGCTTTACTGAACGTAGACCACATCAACAGCCTTTCCCTAATCCACCAGACAAGTCGCTAGATCATAGAAGGAGATCAGGTTGGTCAAGCAGGACCTGCCCTTTGTGAACCCATGCTGGTTAGACCTGGTCTCCCTGTTGTCCCACACATGCCATGTGATCATCTTCAGGACAATCCATAAACTTCCCTGGCACCGAGGTCAGGCTGACAAGCCTGTAGTTCCCCACATCCTCCTTACAACCCTTCTTGTAGTTGAGTGTCATATTGGCAAGTCTCCAGCCTTCTGGGACTTCTCCAGTTGGCCAGGAACACTGATAGATGATGGAAAGCAGCTCAGCTATCACCTCCACGAGTTCCCTCAGAACTCTTGGATGGATCTCATCCGGCCCTTGGGCTTGTGGCAGTCCAGGTGGAATAGTAGGTCTCTGACTGTGTCCTCCTGAATCGTGGGGGGTTTAGTCTGCTCCCCAACTGAGACAACCAGGTCAAAGGGTAGAGTACCCTGAGGATACCTGGTGTGACTTTCAAAGACAGACATAAAGAAGGCATTGAGAACCTCAGCCTTTTCCTTATCCTCAGTGGTCACATTCCCACCCACATCTGGTAAAGAATGAAGATTCTTCTTGGTCCTCCTCTTACTGTTAATATATTTGAAAAAAAATTTCTTGTTCCTTTTTACCCCAGCAGTCAAGCTGAGTTCAAGCTGGGAGAGCATTAGGATACATGTGGGATGCATGTAATTCTCATGTGTAAGGGCCCTCTTTCTTTTCTGATCAGTTAATCAAATGAAAATCAATTATATAAATTGATTTTATATATTAGCAAAGAGCACACCACATGTTGGTGCATTATTTACAAAAGAGATTGTCTCCCCTTTGCAGTGCTATTGACTGCCATCAGCAGTCAGTCTAGAAAGGACATTTATAAGTTGGCTTGCACAGAGAGGACATAATAAAACTAAAAATTCACTGAGAGAGATAACAAAGATGATGTAACAGTATCTGCACATGGGGAATAAATGCAATAGGACAGTTAAGCACAGAAAGTAGCCTGTGGGATTTGAGGCATACAAACTCATGAATGGCTTGGAAAAAACGAATAGCTTTATTTTTCTATTTTTAAATATAAGAACAAAGAGTCACCACCCAAAATGATCTGTAAGCACATTTGGAACACACAAAAGGAGGCGTATCTTCACGTGACCTGTAATTCAAATCTGTCCTTCGTTGCAACATGGTACTGTAGATGCTGAAAGTATAAATGACTTCAAAAGACGTTTTCATAAAATAATTATTTATTTAAGGCCATTATAGGCAAAAAAAAAAATGTATAGCCACTGACTCAGGGAGTTCTTGAGATACAAGAATATGTGCAGTTCATCAAGGGAACACAACTGCCTGCTTGCAGCAGTCATATATTCTTCCTGGGCATCTGCTCCTGCCCATTGTTGGAAAAGACCAGACAGGACTTCAATCAGGCCTAGGTGGACAAGCACACATCCATGAAATATTACAGAATCATAGAGTCACAGAATTGTTGGGGCTGGAAGGTACCTCTAAAGATCATCTAGTCCACCCCCCCTGCCAAAGCAGACTCCCTAGACCAGGTTGCACAGATAGGTGTCCAGGTGGGACTCCACAACCTCCCTGGGCAGCCTGTTCCAGTGCTCCATCACCCTTACCTTGAAGATGTTCTTATGCACATTTGTGCGGAACTTCCTATGCTCCAGTTTACACCTGTTTCCCCTTGTCCTCTTACCAGACGCTACTGAAAAGAGTCTGGCCCTGTCCCTTTGCCTCCTGCACCTTAGATATTTATAGACATTGATCAGGTCTGCTCTTAGTCTTCTTTTCTCAAGGCTGAGCAGACCCAGGTCACTCAGGCTTTCCTCCTAGGGTAGATGCTCCAGGCTCTTTACTGTCTTTGTGGTCCTCCACTGGACTCTTTCCAGGAGGTCCCTGTTCTTTTTTGTACTGAGAAGCCCAGAGCTGGACACAGTACTCCAATTGTTCCTGTTACTTAGGTTGTCTGACTTGCCATATGCAAACTTATTTTTCACCTGAATGTTTTCCTTATCCCCAGTGAATTACATCTTCCCAAAGCATATCTGTATATATGTTTATGATTATACCTATACCTTTAACTATATATATATCTTTTTTCCAAGTTGTTAATCATTCTCTTCCCTTAAAGTCTCTCTGCACATATAATAGGCAATTATTTCTTCTTCATTATGCTTAAATTGCTCATTGCTCCTCCTTCAGCCAAATTAAATGTACTACAGCATTTTGAAGACACTCCATCTATCCTGAGACAGGGTTCTTTACATAATCTATACTCCAAATGTTATGTTTTGCACTGTTAATTTTGAAGGGAACTACCTGCAGTTGTAGTGCGATTTTTTTGTATGTAATGGTACAGCTACAGGTTACTTATCTGAAGGAGAATGTACAACAAAAACAGCTAGAGATGATAATTTTAGTCAAAATAATTGGAATACATTTGACCAAATTTGAGCTACATATGAGTTAGCCGTATATGCTCTAGTCACTAAGAGAAAAAATTACTTCTAAGGCATTACTCATCCTATCTAGGAAAAACTGTTGGCATTACTGGCAAGGGAAGCATATTGGGAAACTGAAATTGCATACATGCTGGACAGAATCAGTACAGAAAATAGAATGTTTCCTTCTTAAATTATTAAATGCCGAGAGTAAGCCATTTCACAACATTTACTTGTCATGAAAATGTAGGTCTCCAAAAGGAAAATGCTTGCTTAATATGATGTATTTAATCAAGACCTTAATCTTCAAAGAGATGCTGTGTACATATGTTCCCATTTCCTGCACAAAAAGACATGTTGACTAGTATAGTGAAATGTACTCAGTCTACTCTTCAGGAGCAAAGAAAGAATTGTATTATATCATGGCTCGAACTTTTTCCAAGTTGTTGTTAATTATGATGAATATTAAAGTTTTCAGAAGTGTGAGGCATGCATGCTTGGTCTTTCCACGCTGCAGTGGATCTTAAAAGAAAGTGACTCTTAGCACATTCTGTGCATACTGAACAGTAAACTAGCTTCTGGAATGTATGTATATCATAGTTTGATTTTTTTCTTCTTTCTTAAAAAAAAAACAACAAAAAACAAAACAAAATTAAAAAAAACCACAAAAACAACAACAACAACAAAAAAAAACCCTTGAAATCATAGGCAACTGTACCAGATCTAAGGACTCATTGCCTATAAATCTTGACACTTGTTTTTCTGAGGTCAATCAAAATCAAATTCTTGAAAAACTCAGCCTCTGCTCAAACAGCAATGGAGACTCAGACCTTCTGCTTGGAGTCTTTACTCTGAGGTCTCCCAGACCCATTTGCTAAGAGGATACCGTAACCCAAAGATCCTTAGCTGTTTTAAGCATTGTAATTAGAACACACCCTTTTACATTTTTGGATTATTCTCATTTTATTTACATTTTGGGTTATTCTCTACTGCAGGAAGCCTTCAGTATGAACAGTGCTTGCACATAAAAGATTCTGGTTACTTTTGTTGGGTGGTTTAACTTAGCCTCTTCTCTGAGCAATAACTTAGTGAGTTTGAGCACTGGCTGAACACTGACTCATGAGAACAGAGATGGAGATGCAGCTCTCATTCTTGGCACAACAGTCAGTGCAGGTAGGATTATTACTTGCAGAAAATTTTTTTCATAGTAGCTTGTTGCGTAATTTTAAAGGACTAATATCCTTTTATATAATGACTTTAAAAGAGGCAAAAGAGCAAAGGGAAAGTCAGATATGAGAGCTAAGCATTTCAAGTACTAGGATATCTACCTTATTATGTGAGTTTGAGTTCTACTCTAATGCTAAAATCTCTCATTTAACACAAATGAAACTGCATACCTGTCATTTTTGGCAGGGTGTTGAGAACACCCAGAGCTGTTGCTAGCTGTGCAGTCAGACATGGGAAGTTGGAGATGGCTCTCCTTCAAAAGAGACTGGCTGCATGTCCAGAGCCAAAGCCTATGTATTGCTGTATACCCAAATGTGGCTGCTTTTCAGAATGACTGAGTACCATCAGTAGATTTGGGAGCCTGAAATTAAGTGTGGCCAGGCAATATCTGTTTCACTAGAAATCAGGATATTCTGAGGCCCAAGTTTACTGCAAAATGGTAGCTCATTCTTTCTAGCAATTTTAAAAAACCTTCTTTCTGTCTTCTCAAGAACTATCTGTGCTTGTAACTCATTCAATAGCTCTTGCTTTCAAGTACATCACAGTACTACCTTCTTCAGCCATGCTTTGTGTATTCTTTGGCATACAAATTGTACCATTTTCTTCTGTCACATTTTCATGGAGAGGTGGATAGTAGCAACGATTACTATGCAAGTTTGAACTTTTTTTTTTTTTTTTTTGTTTAATTTGGAGTGTTTTGTTTTAGTTCTACCTAAAGTTAATGAACAAAAAAGAAATGCTCAATAATGGTTAAAAGGCAATTTAAAGAGTTCACAGCAGGAAAAGAAAATGCTGTACAGAAACTAGTTTTATAATTTTCAGACTTTCTTAAAAGAAGCAGGTGGTAGCTTCCCTGTCACGAATCCAAGGATTTCTTATTGGAAATCAATCAATCCTTTCATGGGAATCTGTTAGACTAGGTTAATCATAGTAATCTATCACATCTCATTGATTGATTCTGCATCAGTCTCTGATTCCCTGGACTTGTATTTAGGATGGCTGGCATCTCTAAAATACATTAATTAACTGTACTACTACTGTGAGTAAATTCCTATATAAAGATGCATATTAATCATAGCCTGAGTGAGTGCTTTAGTGTGAAGATGTGTGTTTCCTCTCACACAGGAACTGGTCAGGAGTTAGATTTTTTTCCTGGTGTGGGGATGACCTAAAATGATCTTCCCATCAGATCCAGGCATATGAAGGAGGAAATTAGCACTGAGCACGTTTTGATATTTGCCAATGTTTAATATAATATTTATGTTGATATTTACTAAGATTCTTCTAAATAGTGCAGAAAGCAGGTATGTTTTTAGGCAAGTGCTGTGGGAGAATTAAATATATATTTTAATTTACTGGGAGAAAAGGGCGTATTTCCTGTTAGTAGAGTAACAAGAGTAATTAATCATGTAATGTATTTACGTATGATACTGAAATGTTTGTCTAAGAAGTCTAAATTAGTTAATTAGGAAGTGTGAACACCAAAAGACCTTATAAGACATTCCTGCATTTTCTAAGAAGGCTGATCTTCAGAAATATTGTTACTCCAAGGACATTAAACAGTAGATATGTATTGAATAACTTGTAATGTTTTAAACCAATAATCATAGATTATATATGCTTATTTCAGTTATGTAGTCTGAATAATGTTAAGGAAGGGAAACATTTATTTAAAGCAAAAACCTGTAAGATATGTTATTTGTTGTGTTAGTTATAGGCCAAGAAGAAAGGTGGATATCAGTTTCTCTTAAAGTTTATTTGAAGATTTGTAGTAAGCGTTTATTTTATTGTTTTACTACATAAACACAAATATTTATTTTAAGGAAATAAATAGTTTAATGTGTTTGAAAAGATTTATCTAACTGAAAAAAAATGTATATTTAATTGATTTATGTCTGTCCAAGAGCCCAGAAACATGCAGCCATATATCACATTTCATTTCCAGAGTTAAATGAACACAGATATTTTGAGTAGAATTAAGAATACTTCTCCAGTTGTCATGGAATCAACAAGTTGAGTCCTGTTGATGAAATGTCATTTTTAGTCTGATTGTATAGGTAAAGGATCAGGAGACTGAGCACAACCCCAAGGAGGGCTCTTAAATCTTCTGCAGGATCCATAGAATGTTCGCTGATGGGAATATTCTGCAAAATTTAATTAAAAAAAAAAAAAAAAAAAGAAAACAACAACAAACGAGAAGGTCTTACTCCTTAGAAACATGTCTATTTTCCATTCTCTTAATATTGAAGAGAAACAAGTTTCCCATCTTTATCTCGTGCACCAGCTTGAGCTGTGTAGAAGCAAGGATATGGGTTATGGGACCATGCACTCGTCACCACACTGAGGTGTGAGAATGCTGAGGAACCCTGTTACCAAAAAGAAGGCGAAGGGCAAAGGAAAATAGGCTGTGAGCATAGCAATGTTGTGCTGTCCAGTGGTTCTGTATGGCACTTCATTTCTTCTGAAACAGCTCATACTTTTGTCCACTGGATGCTACACATAGAAAAGAAATGGGTGCAATGAACAGTGGCAGTGAGCAAGGTATGTGTGTTTAGGCTGTGACAATTCTTGGAAGTTTCTCCTCTAGCATTCCTGTGCTGACCTTATCTGTGTCTCATACAGAGGTATGCTCTTCTCCCCAACCTCTATTCCACTATTTACACACTTGCAGCGACTTTGTTATCTCTCTTCTACCACATCATCACACTGAAAGTTCCTGCTCAGTAGTTTGCTCAGTGTGGTTCTCACAGAGTGCCTGTTCTATATGCATGAGGGGCATGGTCCAGATGCTTCAGCCTAGAAATACTTGGCATTTAAAAAGATTATTTTTTTTGAGTGCACCCAGACTGACAAGTTGTGTGTCTTCATCATTATTATCTGCCACTTTGACAATCTCAGTGTCATCCACAAATTCTACTAGCAGTAATATTGTGGTTTTTTTTCAGAGCATTAATAAAACATTATTGAATTAATCTCTGCAAAGGGATCATTGTTAGAATATTCCTCATTTGATGATTCTCCATTGACAGCTGCATTTGGGCATCTGCCAATTAGTGATTCTTAATGCATTTAATGTGTTCTCTATTGTTTTATAAAAGACTAATTTTATAATAAAACTCACTTGTGGTATTAAACCAAACACCTCATGAAAGGCAAAAGTTACCAATTTTGTCAAGTGAGTTAAAAATCTAATCAAGAAAAAACAGAGGTAAAATCACCTTGTGGACAGAGTTAAAGAATTTGAATCAAAACTTCTTCTAAGGAGAAAAGAACTTAAATATTTTTTACAGCTAATTTCTCTAAGGAAATTAAGAACTGAGAGCCAGGAGCATAATTCAGGAGTAACCTCCTTTCAACTAATTTCTTAGCCACCTACAGTGAATAAGTGAAAGAATGTCAGGTGTAGCATCTGCAACAGGAGGAAATGAAGATACTTTCTCTTGATTCTCTCTCACTAGCAGTTTCCTCCCTGAATATTCTTGCTATTCAAACTGTTTATTATAATTTGTAAGAGAGGCCTTAATGCACTGTGGACAAAAGGGGAGTGGGACCTGCTCTGTTGAGTTCTGTCACTAAGTCTTTTCCCACAGTGCAACATCTACACATCTCTTAAATACCTCCAGGGGCTGAGACTCCACCAGTTCCCCAGGTAGACTGTTCCATGCTTGATCACCCTCTCCATGAAGAAATTCTTCCTGATACTGAATATAAACCTCTAGCAAAGTTTGAGACCATTTCATCATGTCCTATCACTTCTCACCTGAGAAAAGAGACTGACATTCTCCTTGCTGAAACCTTCTTTTACGTAGATTTAGAGGGAGAGGAGGTTTCTCCTTAGTATCTTCTTTTCCAGACTAAACAACTCTAGTTTTCTCAGCTGTTCCTCATATATCTTGTTTTCTAGTCTCTTCACCAGCTTCTTCCCTTCTCTTTGCACATTCTTGAACAACTCAACATCGCTCTTGTAGCGAGCGGCCCCAAACTGAGCACAATATTCAAAAATTCAAAGGGACAATCAGTGGTCACACTGTGTCCATGCAGACCGGGATGGTGTTGGCCTTCTTGGTTACCTGAGCACACTGCTGGTTTGTGTTCAGCTGGATTTTTACCATCACCCCAAGCTTCTTTTCTGTCAGGCAACTTTTCAGTCACAATTCCCCAAGCCACTACCACTACATAGAATTGTTATGACCCAAGTCGAATATCTAATACTGAGCTTTGTTGAATGGCTTGCTATTGGACTTGACCCATAAATCTAGCCTCTGCAAAGTTTTCCGTGGTGTTTTGCTTCTTCTCCCAAATAACTAGCAATAGGACAAAAGGAAATGGCCTCAATTTATGTCAGAGGAGGTTCAGATTGGATAATATGAACTTCATTCACTGGAACTTTTTTAGCCTGGCCATACAGCTGATTCTTAACTCAGTAAACCTTACACCTGTCTAAGCCACAAGCAGACAGTTTTTCCAGGAAAACACAGCAGGAAACATGCATGTCTAAATGCTTGACTAAAATCCAGGTAAACAACATCCACAACCTTTCCCTCAACTACTGACTAGGTCATCTTGTCATAGGAGATAAGGCTAGTCAGGCAGGACCTGCCCTTCATAGACCCTGGTGGCTGCATCCAATCACTTGATTGTCCTATGAGTACTGTGTGATGTCATTCAAGATGATATGTTCTATGACCTTCCCTGGTATGGAAGTTGGACTGATGTGCCTTTAGTTCTCTGGATCCACCTTCCTGCCCTTGTCACATCTGCTCACCTCCAGTCAACTGGGACCTCCCTGGTAAGTCAGAACAGCTGGCAAATTATTGAAAGTAGCTTGGTGAGCATTTCTGTCAATTTCTTCAATACTATTGAATGACTTCCATCTGGTCCCATAGACATATGTTCAAATGAAATTCAAACATATTTTCATTCTTCATATTTTCAATCATATTCTTCAGCTATTTTCAGACACTTTAGCTCTGACTAACCTGAATGTAGAAGCTAGTACTGCCTCCCAAATACTGGCTCGTCTCTGATTTAGAAGTGAATCCTTATACTTACATCAGTTGTTTGCCTATGTTTATATCCACTTGGAATGTAAGTATGTGTGTGTGCAGATACTTGATCTGTGATTACCCAGCTGGCGTTTATGCACATAAATCCACAAACATCCACAAACATCTGTGTTTGCTTGTCACAGAAAGTCTGGTTCTCAGTGAGTTAAATGCCATCCTAGTTAAAAGCATAGCTTCATACCATACAGGTCTATTTGTACATAATAGAATCTATGAGTCCCAGGTCTGAAAGAACACTCAGTCATAAACTGCATAATGCTGAGTTGGTGCTGAGTTATTTTCATAAGTTTAATAGATTGCTGTGAAATGGAGTCTGTAAACCTATTAACAGCAACACTGCAGCCTGGTAGAGCCTTGTACAAGTTTTCTTGTCGAACTGAAAACAATATAGGTGATGTTATTGTGTATGTACTTTGTGAACAAATGTGATTCCCCTTTGTTTGATTTGACAACTATAAAAATATGATTGTAGGGCCTTCACCCAAAAATACAAAAGTAAGCAGAAAATAAGGAGAATAAATTTCTAAACGAAGTATGCCCAATTAGGCGTGAGGTAGCTAAATGCCTGATTGCACTCCCAATTTGCACATTAAATTTCATGCTTGTTTAATCAGTTCGGGTAATTGTGCATGCAAATGAACAGGTAGTCACGTAACCTATCATTTATGTAAGTAACTAACTGACACATATAAGTGTAATTACTTTCTTTGTAACCAAATCCAAATTCTGACTCCTTAAAGTTCATTAAGAACAAGTCCCTTCAACAGGAAATTAAGACCAATGATCCACTGAAAAAGGGAAGTTCACCCAAAGTGAGGTGTTATCTTGCCAATCTAGATCATCCTAGAATGTTTTCTTGCCATCTAGGTGTGAAGGATACCACCTTGTTCGGAAGTGATAGATGGCAAGATCTTTGCAGATGTAAGCAATGAGGACCTAGAAACAAAAAATTACTATTTTTTACTAATTTACTATTAGGCACCTAATATATTAATGTGAGTCTCATCACTGTTGTGATGTAACAGGCATAACAGAGATGGGATAATTCATTTGACTGGAAGATGAACTTAAATTTTTACGGTATACTCATGAAGGACAAGCAAAGAAGGGAAAACTTATTACAATGTGCATGCAAGATAACACACTTGCTTGGAGGCTGCAAGTAAATAGTTTATGACAAAATTTTTTAGGTAATATTTAAAGAGAAGAGGGAAGAAGGACTGCAAATTTGTGTGAAAACAAAAACAAAAACAAAAACAAGATTAATCTTAATGGAAACACAGCAAAAAAAAAAAAAAAGATGAAATATCTGTTATTTGAGATAGAATCTGGGCTTTATGGTAGAAAATAAGCAGAACATGAGCTAGTAATCTTGCACAGCTATTAACATGGGGAAGTATGCTCAGAAAAGCAGCCCATGGGATGTCTTCTCTTCTCAGATCTGTATGACCAAACTGTTGTGGTCCTTACACTTTGAGAAATATGTGAAGCAGCTGGAGACAGTCCAGGAGATTTCCTTGTGAAGATAGCTTCTGGGGAAACACTGTAAGAATAGAACCTGTATAATACACAGAATGGGAAATGGTCAGGCTAAGGTAACAGATTTTACGTGTACAGAAGTGTGATAAAAGGTGGAAAGGATGAGCTCTTTTCTAAGTCTTT
Organism: Tragopan temminckii; assembly: GCA_028571105.1. NCBI lineage: Eukaryota > Metazoa > Chordata > Aves > Galliformes > Phasianidae > Tragopan > Tragopan temminckii. The sequence continues at coordinate 50,554,545 of JAOWBP010001760.1, read as the reverse complement.
GAACCTCTTAAAACTGTTGAACAACTTAAAACAGTTGTTTTAAGGAAGGAAAGATCAAATTAGATATTAGGAAACATTTTCTAATTATAAGGTAAGCAATAGTGCTTGTCAAAAATACAGCTTTGTGTACTATGAGCAGACATCTGCAGAGGTTGTAAAAATCTTAATTGCTAGAGATATTAAAAACAGCTTAGCCATGCATCTGTTATGAATGATATAGGGATAATTGCTCCTACCAGGGCTGTG